>JBCNJP010000017.1:93223138-93270277 GCA_039602395.1 Deinandra increscens subsp. villosa
TTGCTAATTTGTTAAGTAGTAGGTTGTATGAATGAATTGTAGTTAGGTAGCAAGTGTTGCACACCATGTGTTTGATAAAATGTCTAGGTGACTAATCCCCATGGCTTGATAGCTAAATTGACATGAAATGGTGCTTGAATGATCATAGTAAATGAATTGTTGATTTTGGATGATCTTAACTATGTGTAACAATGTGAATTGCATGACCCGTTAAGGGAATTAGAAATGCTAGTAAATATTCTTAATTGGTGGAATTGGTGTGGATTGAGGACTTATATGATGATAAAAACTTTGAAATTGTGAGGTCACCATGATTGGGTGCTAGATTGTGATTGATGCCATGGTTGTGAAATTTGTGTTATGGCTATGGTATTGATACATTAACGATCATATAGGCGATCAAGGTTTTGAAGGAAGCAATCAAGCTCACGCCAGTGGAAGTGGGTCGTCAAGCAATCGAGGTAACGTACACTCCGTCCGTTATACTAGTAAGTAACAATAATAGGCATTTGGCTAGTGGTTGTGGACCATACAACTATAAAAGGATAAGTCCCCACCTTATGAGGGAACAATTAGATTCACTCATGGAGGGGAGGAGGTGGTGGCCTAGTCAACCATATTGGGTTGATTAGCCCACACGCCATGATTCAAATGCCGTCGGATAACTGATCCGAAAGTGCCTCGAGGGCTAATTGGGTCCTCGGTGGCCGGTAAGATTGATTAGACCCGATAGTGAAATGACCCATCCTTGATGATGTTTAAAGTTCATACATAGTGGATATGAAATTGTTATTCGGAATGTTCTTTAGGGATCATTAACGTTTATGTGGTATTTGAGGCAGGGGTGGTAATAAAATATGGTTACTATGATCGTGTCTTAAATGGATGCCCAATGCTTGGGCATAATGGCCATATTGAATATTTGGTGACCCGGGTTGCTCTTAACGGGTCAAAAGGGGTAAGGGAAGGCAATGTAATGATGGTTATATGGACCGTGTCAAATTCCAGGGTTCTAGCCAGTTCTTGAGCTCAAACGAAGGTTTGGCAACTTGGGAATTAAGTGGGAAATGAGTTTGGTGGCCAAGCGGGAAAAGGGACCAAAACGGGGTGCCTAGGTGCAGGCACCACCGTAGCTTACGGTGGCCACCGTAAGTTACGGTGGCCCATGCATCCTGGAACCCACCGTAAATCAGCACGCTGCCACCGTAAGCTAGCTGAGACCACCGTAAGCTACGGTGGCCAGCGTAGCTTACGGTGGGACTGTTAGATTTTTGAGAATTTGCTTATGTTTTGAAGCTTAATTGATGCTCTAACTTACCTAGATGTTACGTACTAATGGTGTGAAGTTGCACGCAGGTAAGGGCACCATGTAGGACCGGATTCTCCCGAGCTCGAGACGAACCGAACACGCAAGTTGCCACCTTTTTTATGATCGTAGCCTAATGTAGCTGTCTTTTGAACATATTCTAATCAATGTTCTCTCGCATTTAACACTCACCTTGATTTTGTAATGGTTAACGATACGAGTAATAATGATGTAAATCGTTAGATTTTAACGAAATTTTCTGGGACCACTTTTTCAAACGTATTAATCCGTTAATAATTTGTTAAAAAGATACTAGTGTGTTACAAGTTGGTATCAGAGCCGAGGTTTGAGGGATTCAAGTGTAATTTGGCTCTTGAACTCAAACCCGTGCTCGTGATAATGGCCAAGTGTTCGGTTCGAGCTACAGCGGAGGTCCGGGTACGTGTTAAGTTTTTATTTTGATGCCTGTTAATAGATATGATATGTGTTTGGGAAAGTAACTATAGGGGGCATAATTGATGCACAAATTCGGCAGTCTAAATTGTATATGGGGATGGTGAATTGCACCGGAACCGAAATTTGCGGTAACGCAATAATAGTTTAAAATGGGGTTATGGAAATTGCCATGAACCCGGGATTTTGCGCGTGACACCCTTGGAAATGGCTAAGGGGAGTCCACGACAACCCGGCCCTTGGCCGAGGGAAATTGAATGTGAACTAATCGGTTGAATTAAACTCTGTAGTGTCATGACGAGCCACGAGGGGGACGCCGTGACCGAGGAACAGAGAGAGGAGGCCCTTAGGGCCTGAATTTCTGCGGAGGTCGGGAAGGCTATTGATGCCGCCCTCCCGGAATACGTGCAAAAGATCCAAGAGGATCTCCTTAAAACAATGAACGAGAAGTTCGATGAGTTGAAAGGCCTACTCCTAAATCGGGGAGAACCAGAGAAAGCCAAGAAACGTTGTTCGTTCAATAAGTTTATGGCCTGTAAACCTCCTCACTATTCGGGTGAGGTGGATCCTATCGTTTGCCACCTGTGGATCACCAACGTGGAGGGTGTGTTCCGCCGGACTCATTGTGACGAAGAGAACCGGGTGAGCTATGCCACGGGTCTACTTCGGGACCGGGCAAAAGACTAGTGGGAGCCAAGGTCCAAGAAAAAGGGGATGATGCTGTTAATGCATTGACATAGCCCGAGTTCAAAGACATATTTACTGAACATCATTGCCCGAAGGCAATGGTGAACAAACTCAAACAGGAGTTCCTTAAACTGGAGCAAGGTGAGGACCAAACGGTGGATCAAATTACCGGGATCTACCTTGATCGGGTCAGATTCTGTGCTGATGTGCTACCTACTGAGGCAGCTAGAATGTTCTTTTATAGGAACATGTTAAAGTCCACGATTAAGGACTTTGTTCCTCTATCGAGTTTCAACACGGTGGAGGAAATGATAAATGCTGCAAGGGCTCGGGAACTTGACATTACCCGAAAGGAAGAAGTCAGTCAGAAAAGAGGGCCGACTGAGGCACAATCAAACTCTTCCAAGAAACAGAAAACGGGAGAATCTCCCAAGAAGAAAGATTTCAAGGGAGGAAACTCAAAGTGTAAAATTTGTGGGAAAGGTCATCCGGGGGAGTGCCTCTTCAAGGATCGACCGTGCTTGAACTGTGGCAAAAAGGGGCACCTTGTTTCCAATTGCCCCTCTGAAGTAGTTAGATGTTTCAACTGCTACCAAACGGGCCACAAGAAGTCGAATTGCCCAAAATTGACGGGTGAAGGGTCAAGGGGCGGGGTAAAAGCTGAAATCCCAAGAGCCACCGGAAGGGCGTTCCAACTAACGGCCGATGAGGCCAAGATTGACCCCAATGTCGTGTCAGGTACCTTTTTAATTAATTTGTTACCTGCACGTGTGTTATTTGATACGGGTGCTAATAGGTCATTTGTTTCAATTGATTTTGTTAAGCACCCCTCGTTTGTACTTGAAAAACTATGTGTACCCTTAGAAGTAGAGGTTGCTAACGATAAATGTATACTTGTTTATGATGTATGTCGGGGATGCACGATCACCATCAACGGGGAGGAGTACTCCATTGATCTCATCCCTATGGCCATGAAAGAGTTCAAGGTGGTGGTGGGGATGGATTGGTTGTCCCGCCATCATGCGAGGGTGATATGTGATCACAAGACAATTGAACTCATATCACCCAAGGGAGACAAGGTCACCATATTGGGTGACAAAAGCGGGACTCCCACAATATGCTCGATGCACAAGGCGAGAAAATATATGCAGAAGGGATGCCGAGCTTTCCTAGCTACGGTAACCGATGTTAGAACCCAAGGCCCGGTAATAGACGAGTTGCCGGTAGTTCGAGAATTCAAGGATGTGTTCCCGGAAGACTTGCCGGGTATGCCTCCGGATAGAGAGGTGGAGTTCAGAATCGACCTTATTCCAAATGCCAAACCTGTGGCACGGGCACCTTACCGCCTAGCTCCCGCGGAGTTGCATGAACTCAATACCCAAATCCAAGAGTTGCTGGATAAGGGGTTCATTAGACCGAGTGTCTCACCATGGGGAGCCCCGGTTCTATTTGTGAAGAAGAAAGACGGAAGTTTGCGGATGTGCATCGATTACCGGGAGTTAAACAAACTCACGGTGAAAAATCGATATCCATTGCCCCGAATTGACGATCTATTCGATCAATTACAAGGGGCTAAATGGTTCTCCAAGATCGACTTGCGGTCGGGGTACCATCAACTGAAAGTGAAAGAGGAGGACATCCCCAAGACAGCCTTTAGAACTCGCTACGGGCACTACGAATTCTGCGTTATGTCTTTCGGGTTACGAATGCACCGGCGGCCTTCATGGACTTAATGAACCGCGTGTGCAAACCCATGCTAGACAAATCGGTGATAGTCTTCATTGATGATATTCTGATCTACTCTCGGAGCGAGGCCGAGCATGCCAAGCACCTACGGGAGGTGCTTGAGAAGCTACGGGTTGAAAAGTTGTATGCCAAGTTCTCGAAATGTGCATTTTGGCTAAGAGAAGTGCAATTTTTGGGCCATGTGATTGGCTCCGAAGGGATTATGGTAGACCCAGCTAAAATTGAAGCGGTAACCTTATGGGAAGCTCCTAAGACTCCCACCGAGGTTAGGAGTTTCCTCGGGCTAGCAGGCTACTACCGGAGATTCATTCAAGATTTCTCAAAAATAGCCTTGCCCTTGACAACGTTGACCAAGAAAGAGACCAAGTTTGTATGGGGTACCGACCAAGAGGAGGCATTCCGAAGCCTCAAACAAAAGCTTACTCAAGCCCCGGTCTTAACCTTGCCCGAGGGAAATGAAGACATGGTGGTTTATTCGGACGCGTCACAAGTTGGCCTCGGTTGTGTATTGATGCAACGGGGAAGGTGATCGCGTATGCATCTCGGCAACTGAAAGTGCACGAGCAAAACTACCCTACGCATGATCTAGAGTTGGCGGCGGTAGTGTTTGCCTTGAAGATTTGGCGACATTATTTGTATGGAGCCAAATGCACAATCTTCACTGACCACAAAAGTCTCAAGTATTTCTTCGATCAGAAGGACTTGAATATGAGGCAACGAAGGTGGCTTGAGACAATTAAAGACTACGACTGCGAGATCCACTATCATCCGGGCAAGGCCAACGTGGTGGCCGATGCCCTAAGCCGAAAGGGGGACTATGCGCCCATTAAAGTGAGATCTATGCAACTTGTGTTGACCTCTAACTTGATAACACGGATCAAGGAGGCCCAACTAGAAGCTGTCAAAGAAGAAAATTGGAAAAAGGAACGGATTGTGGGCCAAGTAAAAGATCTAGTGGATGAAGAGAGTGGAATAAAGACTCGCTTTGGGCGGATTTGGGTTCCAAACTCATGTGATGTGAAGAATATGATACTAGATGAGGCCCATAAATCCCGGTACTCGGTGCACCCGGGGGCAACAAAGATGTATAATGATCTAAAGGCCAATTATTGGTGGCCCGGGATGAAACGTGAAGTATGTCGAAAGATGCTTGACTTGTCTACAAGTCAAGGCGGAGCACCAAAGACCCTACGGGAAGTTGCAACCCTTGGAAATTCCCGTGTGGAAATGGGAACATGTGATTATGGACTTGGTAACTAAGTTACCGAGGACGGCCCGAAACCATGACGCCATTTGGGTGATCGTGGATCGACTAACCAAAAGTGCACACTTTCTTCCTATTCGGGAGAAGTACTCGTCGGAGAAATTGGCCGACATATACATTGACGAGATTGTATCTCGCCACGGGGTGCCGGTTTCCATAGTTTCGGACCGCGACACCCGGTTCACCTCGGAATTCTGGCAAGGTTTCCAAGAGGAGATGGGGTCTAGACTACATCTCAGTACGGCATATCACCCCCAAACCGACGGCCAGAGTGAGAGGACCATCCAAACGCTCGAAGACATGCTCCGGGCATGTGTTATTGACTTTGGGGGGAGTTGGGACCGGCACTTGCCACTTGTGGAATTTGCCTACAATAACAGCTATCACTCGAGCATTGGAATGCCTCCGTTCGAGATGTTGTATGGTAGAAAGTGTAGAACACCCGTGTGTTGGGGTGAAGTGGGCCAGCGCGAGCTAAGTAGCCGCGAGGTGGTTCGGGCAACATCGGCCAAGATTGACATAGTGCGGGCACGGTTAAAAGCCGCACAAGATAGGCAAAAGTCATACGCGGACAATAGAAGGAGACCCATAGAATTCCAAGAGGGAGACTATGTCATGTTGAAAGTCTCCCCGTGGAAAGGGGTAATTCGGTTTAGGAAGCGGGGCAAGCTAAGTCCCCGATTCATTGGACCCTTTAAAATCCTCGCACGGGTAGGCAAGGTAGCTTACCAATTGGAATTGCCTGAGGAGCTAAGTGGCATTCATAACACGTTCCACGTATCCTATTTGAGGAAATGCCTTGCTGATGAGAGCTCATATGTGCCACTCAATGATCTGGTGATTGAGGATAAGCCCAACTACATTGTGAGGCCTATTGTGATTCTTGATCGTAAGGTTAAGCGGTTGAGAAATAGAGAAATGAACCAAGTGAAGGTCAAATGGGAGCGTAGAAAGGGATCGGATCTAACTTGGGAATTCGAGGAGGAAATGCAACGCTACTATCCACACTTATTCGGTACGTGAGTTCGTTTCGGGGACGAAACCCCCTTAAGGGGGGTGGAGTTGTAACATCCCGAGTTCAAAATATGAAAATTTCCGTTAGTATTTAACTGAGTCTAGTTACATGACTAAATTGTTCCTTATATGTTATGGCACTTGCCATATTATAGAAACATGAGGGTTAAATGTGAAATATTGGGGTTTTATTAGAAAATTAACCAAAACCTAAACTAGAGGGGCTAGGAATGTAAATAAGGGAAACTAGCCTAAACTAATTAGGGAGAATTGGGGAGGGGATCGCAGGTTGCGATTTGGAGAGAAACTCAACCCCTCCCAACTCTCTCAATCACGAAATTCTCAAGAGGAGGAGGCTAGGCTGCGAAATTGACCACAAATTCCAAGTATTGGAAGGATTTCTAAGCCTCCTACACCTAATTGAAGCTTGTAGGTAAGCCCTTTCATAATTGCATGTATATGGGTCGAAATTGGGACCCTAGAATCTGTGAAAGTTATGTTAAAATCTGAATCCTAAGGTGTTAGGAAGCTTGAATGTAGCCTAGTTAACCCAATAATTTAGTAATTGGGGTAGTGATCACCTAATTTCCTACTTGAACCTTGTATGTTGTTGGTCACCATGGATGACCATGGTCTTGACCTCAATCATGAGAAATTGGAACTTGTCTATGACGATATATGATAATTTGATGTTGGGTTTGAGGTGTGATCACCCAACCCTTGCTAATTTGTTAAGTAGTAGGTTGTATGAATGAATTGTAGTTAGGTAGCAAGTGTTGCACACCATGTGTTTGATAAAATGTCTAGGTGACTAATCCCCATGGCTTGATAGCTAAATTGACATGAAATGGTGCTTGAATGATCATAGTAAATGAATTGTTAATTTTGGATGATCTTAACTATGTGTAACAATGTGAATTGCATGACCCGTTAAGGGAATTAGAAATGCTAGTAAATATTCTTAATTGGTGGAATTGGTGTGGATTGAGGACTTATATGATGATAGAAACTTTGAAATTGTGAGGTCACCATGATTGGGTGCTAGATTGTGATTGATGCCATGGTTGTGAAATTTGTGTTATGGCTATGGTATTGATACATTAACGATCATATAGGCGATCAAGGTTTTGAAGGAAGCAATCAAGCTCACGCCAGTGGAAGTGGGTCGTCAAGCAATCGAGGTAACGTACACTCCGTCCGTTATACTAGTAAGTAACAATAATAGGCATTTGGCTAGTGGTTGTGGACCATACAACTATAAAAGGATAAGTCCCCACCTTATGAGGGAACAATTAGATTCACTCATGGAGGGGAGGAGGTGGTGGCCTAGTCAACCATATTGGGTTGATTAGCCCACACGCCATGATTCAAATGCGGTCGGATAACTGATCCGAAAGTGCCTCGAGGGCTAATTGGGTCCTCGGTGGCCGGTAAGATTAATTAGACCCGATAGTGAAATGACCCATCCTTGATGATGTTTTAAAGTTCATACATAGTGGATATGAAATTGTTATTCGGAATGTTCTTTAGGGATCATTAACGTTTATGTGGTATTTGAGGCAGGGGTGGTAATAAAATATGGTTACTATGATCGTGTCTTAAATGGATGCCCAATGCTTGGGCATAATGGCCATATTGAATATTTGGTGACCCGGGTTGTTCTTAACGGGTCAAAAGGGGTAAGGGAAGGCAATGTAATGATGGTTATATGGACCGTGTCAAATTCCAGGGTTCTAGCCAGTTCTTGAGCTCAAACGAAGGTTTGGCAACTTGGGAATTAAGTGGGAAATGAGTTTGGTGGCCAAGCGGGAAAAGGGACCAAAACGGGGTGCCTAGGTGCAGGCACCACCGTAGCTTACGGTGGCCACCGTAAGTTACGGTGGCCCATGCATCCTGGAACCCACCGTAAATCAGCACGCTGCCACCGTAAGCTAGCTGAGACCACCGTAAGCTACGGTGGCCAGCGTAGCTTACGGTGGGACTGTTAGATTTTTGAGAATTTGCTTATGTTTTGAAGCTTAATTGATGCTCTAACTTACCTAGATGTTACGTACTAATGGTGTGAAGTTGCACGCAGGTAAGGGCACCATGTAGGACCGGATTCTCCCGAGCTCGAGACGAACCGAACACGCAAGTTGCCACCTTTTTTATGATCGTAGCCTAATGTAGTTGTCTTTTGAACATATTCTAATCAATGTTCTCTCGCATTTAACACTCACCTTGATTTTGTAATGGTTAACGATGCGAGTAATAATGATGTAAATCGTTAGATTTTAACGAAATTTTCTGGGACCACTTTTTCAAACGTATTAATCCGTTAATAATTTGTTAAAAAGATACTAGTGTGTTACACAACACTACCATGTTCTACATTCATAAGATGACTAGTTAGTCATTTCACAACATGGTATTTACACACTATGGGTCCTTTACCACACAAGTAAATTTTCTTCATTTTTAGGCGTTTGACTTTTAAAAGTCAAATTGTCCAACAACTTAGTCATCCATATAAACACATATTCGTACATATAACATCAATTTTCTAATCCCTTCATGTACACACATGTTAATCACAATATTTAACAACAATCAACACATGCATATTACATGTATAGTTAATTATGCACATAGTACTTCATGGGTTATGCTTATTAACGATAACTCACCATTTCTCAAACTTTAGTTGCAACAAACTCACTTGCTAAGCATACATGACAATTCATACTCATGCATAATCAACTATCATGTTTCTTAATAATATTTAAACAACAATTAAGCATGTATCCAAGTATATAAATCCACTTAGGCATTTCATCAAACACTTGGTGTGCATAAAATTTCTACATGATTTTTACAACTTATCTAACCAAGGGTATAATCCATTTAAGCATGATCTTCAACCAAACATTCAAATTAAGCCACAATTAACACAACTTTCATTTAATCGCATAAAAATTCATATTCCACATGAACATTTAATCACTAGGAATCACATACCTCCTCAAGCATTTCACAACTTCACCAACCACACTAGAAACTCACATACGACATCATATTCATAGAGTTTTATCATAACTACCATTATTGTAGCTATAGCCATGATCAATTAACACTACAAAACCTTTAATTTGGTGTTTTATCCACTTTTCTCATAACCTAATATGAGGGTTACGGATTTTAGAGATGGGGAAGAGTTAGGTTCACTTACATTGAGATTCCTTAGCAATCCTAGCCCATAACCCTTCCTAGAACACGAAATTGAGTCATGCAAAGCCTTAAATTTCGGATTTACGCTTCAATCTAGCTTGGATTTAGGGCCTTGGTCGCTAGTCTTCACAAGAACGCAAAGCTTTCTTGTTGTCTGACCAACTTCACGACCCCCATCCCCCTTTTAGTAAAAAATTTGTTTTTGACACATTTAGTAAAAAAATCATTTTTTACACATTTGGTCCCACCACTTAAGATATCTTTTGTTAGTTAACAAGACAAGTCCCTCCACCTTAAATGTTAATTATTTTGGGTCAAGATTTTGCCCATTCAACTAACTTTGTCCATGTAATTCCCAAAAACTAATTTAGGGAAATAACTAACCGACCCGATATAAAAATTAACTTACTTTTAAGTTAATTACTCGCCACTTTTAAATCTTTCTCTTTAAATGTAAAATTAATAATTCACCGTTGACGAATTCTAGTTAAAATATTCATCCCGGATTTTGGGATGTTACAACGCATTTATCACATAAAAAATATTCATCACATAAACCGTACGCCTGATTCAAGGTTCGCAAACCAACAATCGGTAAGAATGTTTGTCCACTTGTTCAATTCCCCTCTCGAGGAACCTTTATGATTATTGTTGGGTTCCTCTCAAGAATCTCAGCGTTGGGACCCCGTTCAGTCCCCCGTAAGAACCTTAACGTCATCATGTTTAGTTCTTTGCAAGGAACCTCACATTTGATGCTCCGAAGCCTTAAGAATAAAGTTTCCCAAATAGCATACAATATCAAGCATGGCAACAGTATTTGCCACGATATCACCAAGATACAACAAGTAAATGTATTCAACAGTATTTGTCTTTGCATAGGAATTATGAATGTTTGAATAATTTAAGTTTTGTAATGTAATATGACTTACTTGAAAATAAAGTAATAATAAAGAATAATGTTTATGCGTGTTTTCCACCCCAAAATGGTTTGAAGAATTTAAAAAAAGGGGGGGCTATAAACTCACCCTAAGTAACTGATTGCTAGCTTGACGAAAAAAGGCGTAGACGGTTCTTGAGGGATTTATGGAGTTAGCTTAGGAGTAAAATAGATTTAGCCGTTCAAAAAAAAGACTAAATAAATGGATTAATTACTAAATAGATGAATAATTAAATAAATAAATAAACGAATAAATACATGACTAAAATGTGGAAAAAAAAAGAAATATAATCGAATAAAGATTTAAGATGAATTCTTTCTAGTCAGCTTTTAATGATATAGGATTTTTAAAAATGAACAGACGACACTTTTATTACATATGTTGTTCAAAATTTTGAATCAAAACGGGGGTTCGCAAACATCTATAATTATTAATTAGTAATGAAAGATTTAGAGAAAAAAAATGAATAGATTTGGGTAATAATTAAATGGAAAATTTGATTTTAATAATCCCAACTTTTGAGGAATGGCCGGCAATAATCTCACCTTTAAAAATCACTCCCACCGGTCCCAATTTTCACTCTATTTCCTTATATTGGTCCCACCATTAAAGAAAAACTTAACACCGTTAATTTTTTTATGATGTGTCAGCTCATGTGTAGTTTATTTATTTTAACCCCATTTAATTACACATTGGCTATCCATGGCTATCTATGTGGCAATCCAGTGTAAGAGAGATCTCATCAAAGCCACCAGATCCATTCACCACCTCCATCGGAAAAGTTTCGAGGTCACCACCGGAAAAGTTTAAAAACCAAGCACAAAAACCTGATCGAATCATAAAATTGACACACCATGATGATTGAAATTGCAAACCGAGCACAAAGAGATCCAATCACAAAATTAACAAAAACAATAGACTCGCTGCTTATATTTTGTTGTCCTATAGTTTCTTGGACCTGGAATCACATCTTGATTTCTTTGTGTGATTATAAAATAGAGGATTTGGACCAGTTTTAAGTAGAGACCTATTGAAACTACACAAATTGAAAGTGCGTGAGCGGGCGGATCTTCTACTTAGTCATAATGAAATCAATGTAATACGAGATGAAACACAAAGAGTAAATACAAATGACTTGTATTAACCACAGAGAACACCACAGAGTACACTCAGAGAATATAACACGGAAGCTTAGATCGTTACTGAAAACAACACATGACACACATATTTATAAGGCTGAAATACGACCGGCCGAACCTCAGGTTCGGCCACACATTCGGAGCTGTCCGAACTCCAGGTTCGGCCTGAGTTCGGACCTCAGCTATATAGTGTGATCTGCCTTGTATTCGATACTTCACATGACGATCAAGGACCATGTATCAACAACCCCCCCCCCCCCCTCGGCATGTGCAGTATCATTTCCTCTATTCAAACTTGTATCATGTATCTTCAATCAAACTCTTCCTCGATCTTGACGATGAGTTCAATCTTGAATACTTGATATTGCATCGCGTGTAATCTCTTTATCGACAATCTTCAGAAAACTTGAAGTTGTGATATTCGCTTCCCACTTAGAAACCTGCAAACATAAATAATCTTGGTGCAAAATGTCTCTTCGAGACTCCAAGATAGTTTGATTTTGAAAATCTGAATTTGTATTTCGTGTTGATCAATTGAAAACAAATAAGAAACAAAATATTTTTGGCTTTTAGAAACTTTATATCAAAACACACCTAAAATCTTTTTGGTATTTTCTGATAACAAAAATAAATGCATTACAGAATCAAACGCTATTTTTATCTTTTGTGAGAAAGATCACAACTTGGAATCATATTGGTCATAACATGCTGAACTACATTTCAATTTCAATTATTGAAGCACATAAGCCATGCCGATTGCAGATATAATTTGTCCAACTTTAAACTCTGGCAAAATCATACTCATAACATCTGGATATATTAAGGTATTGATTAAATTTGCATTGACCAGTGTACCCCACGCTATCAGACATATTCAGATATGCTTTTGCTTATCACATTTTGTGATCTCATTTGTGATTTTAATCACATAATGATTGTAATCATGATATAGTCAACTGTGTTCCATGCAAAAAGAAATAAGAACGTTAAATCGTCTACCTTAAGGTCGATCTTTCGATACACAGATAAGGCTTCGGATTTAACAAAATAAGAAAATAAAACAAGTTGAAGTTGTATAACTCAACAACAATCAGGTCGGTACTCCCGTACACACTAGAGAAAGTCTGATGAGTTATACGAAACACCAAAGAAAATAAAGCAGAACGTCAAACGAACAACAATTAGGTCGGTCTTTCGACACGCAGAGAAAGTCCGATCGTTTGAAAAAATAAAGAAAATCAAACAAGTTTAAATCTTTGCAAAATGAACACATGTATACACAGTGACTTCTCATTTTATTTTTCACATATCTTTTTCTTGATATATCATAAGATATGCATCAAGATGTTGTCCACTAGGTCAAGCATCAGATTTAATGTATATCACATTTGTATACTTTCTGATTTGCCGAGCCTAGCTTGCACATCAATCAAATGGTCTTATGGCTTTTTCATCTACTTTATCCATGAGTCAGACACTGCCAGGCAATGTACCATCATTTCCCAATCATGTCGGATACACTTTCTCATTTTTCAATTTTTTGGCTTTTTGCATTTTTCAATGTTTTTTGTCTTTTTCAAATTTCTCCCCCTAAAAATGACAACTCTATTTATAGATATTCATTTTTACGATTTGAAAAACAACACACTATTTTTGTATTTTTGAAAAAACAAACTCCCCATCAGAATGAGACGAAGTGAAAAACAAGAAAAAAATGATCAACCAACACGAATACTAGCAGTTTAGCTTTTTGAAAAATAAAATTGATTTGGAAATTCAATTTAATTAAAAACAGATATTTCACAATCAGCAATTTTCCAATCACCGAAAGGTCGTCCTAAAACACCTGCTTGACACCAAATAAAACATTAGTTGCATTGAGATCGACCCGAATCAACAGCGTCGGGTCGCCCGGTGTCTTCCACAAAGTCCTTGTTGGCCTTGAAAACAACTTTTGGTTTCCAAATTTGTAAAAATTATAATTTTTGATCGGAACCTGAATCAGATCCAACCGACGAACTTGATTTAGACCAAGACGATGTACGAGTTGACTTAAGCTTTGAAGACCATGGTTCATCAAAAATTTGACCTTTGTTATCCACATATTTTGCAGTTTTGTGGATATATGCAGTCGTCAGACAATCAACAACAAAATGTCCCGGTTGACGACATACATAACAAAGCCGTTCTCTAAAATTGTTAGAAAATTGTTTTGATTTTTGAGAATCAGATGAATGTTCAGAATAAAAGTTATCAAAGAAACCATCAGAAGAATCATACCTAGGAGATGGAATCCTTGAAGATGAATATCTTCTAGAATAAGAAGAAAACTCCTTCTGAGATAGTGTTTTCTTTGTAACTTTTGCTTTAGGAACCTTCTCAACCGTCACTGAGTTCTTTGCTTGAACCGGTTCTTCCAACACTTTGTAACCTAAACCTTTGTGTTTAGATCCTTGAGTCTTTGAAGAATTTGATGAAGAACCTGAAGAAATTCTTGACTTAGCAGCACTAGTAAATTTGTCTTTGATATCCTTCAGCTTGTTCTTTTCAATCAAAACTTTTTCTTCTTCGGTTGCAGATGAAGAACTCGAAGCAACCTTATCAAACACTTTATCATTTTCCAGCAATACAGACTTTGAAGTAAACTTTGGAGCTTCACCCAAAGACTTTTCCTTCTTTTTGGACTTGGACTTGTTCGTCTTGGATGAAGTAGCAAATCTTGAATAGTCATGCAATTCATTGTTTGGATCAATCTGAGCAAAAGTAACTTCAATTAAATCCACTGGTTGAGGTACCAAATGAGTATTTTCTTCCTTAGATTTCTCTGAACTCTGAACCTGCTTCTATAAGAAATTTAGCAATGTCGGGGACAAATTGCAATTCTTAACTTGTCTTTTCAACTCCAAAATCTCTAATTTCAAGTCATTAATTTTCTGTTGACCTTCAAACACCTCTTGTTGTGACTTGATAAATTTTTCATTTAGATCATCATACTCAAAGTTTGTAACTTCCGGATCTCACATTCAGCATATAATTCTTCAAGCACATTTTCTCTCTTTTGTTTGTAGATCTCAATATCTTTTGTTAACACTTCATTCTTGTCTCTGTAAAGAACATTTTTATCTTGAAGCATAGAGATCTTATTCTGAAGTTTCTCAACGGTAACAGCAGTTTGTGCAATAAGAGCAGTAGCCTCTTCATATTTTTGCTGAACCGGATAACTCTTCTCAAACACATTCTCAAAATCTTGAGCTGCGTCTATCGCTTCAGCTTTGGCTTTCTCACACTCTTCAGCCAATTGAGCCTTTTCCTTCAAAACATCTTCATGAATATGAACTAACTCATAATATTTCTTTTGAAAATCTTCCAACTCTTTCTTTAACACCACAATTTCTTCAGTTGAAATTTGACAATGTTGTTCAAAACTTGCAATTTTCTTGAGCAACTTCTCACATTTATAACATTTAAATTCATTATCTTTTGAATTCTCAGGAATCTTAGGTAATTCTTCTTGAACCAAAGATATACTTGAAGAAGTATTAGACTCAGTTAAAAATCTTTTATCATCAGCATGTTGAACGGTTAAAGCAATTGAGATTGGAGTATGATTTTTTTTAACTTCTGAATCTGCATTCCAGGCAAATCCATCTGGATGCATAAATGTACCAGTCCAATCATGAGCAAGAGTAGCAGATTTCTGATCAACCTTTTCAGCTTTATCTGAAGGATGAAAAACTAAATGTGCATACTGACCAGTCTTCAATTTACTTTCTACAGAACTTGGACATTCTCGAGCAAAGTGACCATAAATGGAACACTTATAACATTTCACGTTAGATTTGTCCAATCCAATCTTTCCTTCCTGATTTAGTCTATTCTTATCAGTTCTATTGAAAAATTTCTTCGTTCTACGAACCAACATAGCATATTGCCAATTCAGATCCATTTCCTCCAAATGATCATAATCAATCTATCGTAATCTTCATTTGCTAACTCAGCATTACTCACAGCACCAGTGATAACACCAAAGTATGAAGATACCAATGCAGACATCAACGCGTTATAATCATCAACAGTTTGAACAGACAATGCACTTTGAGTCGAAGAACTAGGAATTGACACAGTACAACCAGCAGACGAATAACTTGGAGTTTCAGATTTACCTGCCAGAAATGCTGTAGGAGGTGCAGAACTAAGAATATTAGATTTCCCAGCATTCAAAGTTGAATCATTGTTACCATAATACACTGCCGGATTCTGAATTTGTTCAGGAAGTGACTTGTTTACTTTTAACTCCATATCCCTAGCTTGAATTCTTTGAATCAAATCATTAAAAGACAACCTGGGATAATCTTTATCATTAGTGATCATCATCACATAATTTTCCCACTTCTCTGGTAGAGCTTCCATAATCTTTTCCTTCCTATCTGCTTCATCTTTTGTAAGATTCACCAACTTCATTTCACTCATTAGATGTGCAAATCTTGCAATCAGATTTGGAATCGATTAATTTTGATAATGCTTAAAGCTATCAAATTCCTTCTTCAACACCTTTTGTCGACTTTTCTTATACTGATCATTGCCTTCACACCTCTTTTCTAGAGCATCCCACAAACTCTTTGCAGTATAGTTGCTTGAAAATTGATGTAATAAATCAGTAGGCAAAGCCATTGTTAAAGTGCCATAAGCCTTTTTCTCAGCTTGATATGCTTTCTTTTGTTCACCAGAAAGCTTCCGTTGAAGAATTGGTTCCCCGTCCTCACCCTTAGGATATGTATATTGTTCAGAATAAGATAACCACATATCGATATCATTTGCAGGAAACAAACGCTTCAAATCGTGTCACCCAACTATGATAATCTTCCAATTTAAGTAATTTGGGAACTTTCTGACTTGTTCCAATTTTATTATCATAGTTAATCATTGTTTGCTTCGTTGCGCTGAACCGAATTTTGAATAGCAGCGAACGCTTGAAATCGGGCATTTTTGAAAACAGGTTACTGTTCACTCCGAACCTCCTCCGAGCTACCTCCGAACTTAGTCCGAACTTGACAACGCCGAACTCTCTCCGAACCAGACCTTCGGACGAGCAAAACCCAAACAACTCCGAACTAGCTCCGAACGACCACCGAACTCTCTCCGAACCTAGACCGATCTCTCACCGAACCTAGATAAAGACCAAACTTCGTCCGAACCTCGAGTTCGAACCTCAAACGAGACAGATTTTACTCGACCTCATTTTCTCGATTTTCAACGTTTTTTACTGGAATTTTTGACAGGAATTCAAGCAAACTCGATAGAAACAATCTAGAAATAGATTTTTGACGAAAAGCACACTCGAGACGATCAAACGAACTCAAAAATGATTGACATTTTCGCAATAACGTGAATTTGAACTCAAAATTCCGAAAAAACACTGATTTCCGACTAGTAGAGCAAACCTAATGCTCTGATACCACTTGAAAGTGCGTGAGCGAGCGGATCTTCTACTTAGTCGTAATGAAATCAATGTAATACGAGATGAAACACAAAGAGTAAATACAAATGACTTGTATTAACCACAGAGAACACCACAGAGTACACTCAGAGAATATAACACGGAAGCTTAGATCGTTACTGAAAACAACACATGACACACATATTTATAAGGCTGAAATACGACCGGCCGAACCTCAGGTTCGGCCACACATTCGGAGCTGTCCGAACTCCAGGTTCGGCCTGAGTTCGGACCTCAGCTATATAGTGTGATCTGTCTTGTATTCGATACTTCACATGATGATCAAGGACCATGTATCAACACAAACACTAGTACTTATTGCTATAATTGTACCACATAAGGCAGTTATGTAACCACCCTCCTATCCTGTGCTCCTATATCTGATCACATGGTTCTCTACATAAAGGTGGTTTTGTGAACAAAAATGCTTAGTTTTGAAGATGGAGTGCACTGTGCTAATGAAAGAATCTTAAATAAATTATCTTGTGTTTGAAATAGAAAATAGGAGTAAGGTATTTAACTGTAAACAAGGCTGCACTAAGGGGATCAAGGCCAGAACGTGTAGAACGGTCATCTCAGAGCAGTGGGCGAATGAAAACCAAATGAGATGAGATCAAAGTCGATGTTAATTTTTAAGTTCGTGAAGATTTGGTGTTATGAACACAGTGGCGCACACACGTGGAAGATGATGAACTGTAAACTTGAATTCAAACAAAAATTGAAGTAAACCTCATTTAAATCACTGCAATAGATTTGTAATATCCAACTGAAACTACAAAGATCAATTTTTGAATTAGTTGTCGGGCGACAAATCGTGTAATTAGTGGCCGGAGGTCGGAGATCGCCACAGACCAAATGTCCATCGCCTGCTCCGTATTGGGTCAAAAGGATCAAACTTGGATTTAGGAATACGATGGATGGAAGGTATTCGATGGATGGAACTCATATTGCGATTCAGGATACGAATCTCTTCTCTGAGTATGCGAATCAGGGATTCGTATTTAGGGATGACATTTTTTTAATCGAGATTCATGGGTGGAAGATTATTGATCGGTCTTTTTTAATTGAGAATTAAATAAAAAGGTGATTTGGAAATGATGTGGATTAAAGAATTAAAAATTGTCATGTCAACATGCCACGTCAGCATATATTTAACGGTGTTAAAAAAGTTAACGGCGGGTACATTAAAAAAAATTGGATGAAATTTTGGACCAGTGAGAGTGATTTTTAAAGGTGGGATTATTGCCGGCCAACCCTCAAAAGTTGGGATTATTTAAATCTATTTTTCCTAATTCAATTAATGACATTTGTATTTGTTTTAAAAGAATAAAGAATATGCTAATGGTGATAATTTATATATTTTTAGATGTTTTTAATGTTTAAAATGGTAAATAAATTGTCGTTGTTTATTTTTTTTAGAAGGTAATGGGTTTTTTTTTTAAGATTTATAATTAACTTTGAAATTTTCTGGCATAAGTTTTACATATTACATTAAAATATATGATTTATCAATCATTAATTTGAATACACTAATAAATTAATTAATAATATAAAACATAATTTTAAAAAAATCCCGATTGTTACACCCACACATTGTGAGGGATACGTTTCTCTAAAATAATCAGTATGCATATGTTTTATTCGCTACAGGTTCCGATAAAAGCTTTGTGTCTAGTAACTTTAGGCCTATACTTAATATCACACCCACTAAGTTAGACACCAAGTAAATAATTGAATTGTCCAATGGCAAACAAATAGAAGCGAGTGAAACTCTCCAAAGTTGTTCGTTAGAGCTACTAGGACACTGTTTTGACATAGACCTCTTGCCTGTGGTAACAGCTCAGACCCGTCGCAACCAAGATATTGTCCGCTTTGGCAGCCGGCATGCCCTTAGGCATCCGCCCTTCTCGGATTTAAAACGCGTCTTAGTGGGGAAGGTATCCACACCCTTATAAAGAAGTTAGCGCACCTCAGTTGAAGGTGGTAACCTGCATAAGGAGCTATCTTGTGGTGTCGAGCTTCAGCTCGAAACTAAATCTGATGGCCTTCTGTATTTTATGGATCGTCTCTGGATTCCTGACCGAGACGATCTTCGGGTATTCATCATGAACGAGGCTCACAAGACTCGTTATTCAGTTCATCCCGGTTTGGACAAAATATACTTTGATCTCTGCAGACTCTACTGGTGGCCCAGCATGAAGAAGGACATTGCTCTCTATGTAGCAAAGTGTCTTACCTGCTTAAAGGTCAAGGTCGAGCACCAGCGACCCTCCGGTTTACTTGAGCAACCGAGAATTCCAGTTTAGAAGTGGGAGGACATCTCGATGGACTTCATCACGGCACTTCCAAAGACCCCTAGAGGTCACGATAGCATTTGGGTCATTATCGATCGTTTGACCAAATCTACTCACTTTCTTGCTATCAACGAGAAGGATAAGGCTTATAAGTTGGGTAAACTATATGTGAACGAGATCGTTAAACGCCATGGTACTCCCTTGAATATCATTTCTGATCGTGACAGTCATTTTACCTCACATTTTTGGCAATCTCTTCAAACCGCTTTGGGAACCCGCTTGGATCTCAGCACAGCCTTTACCCTCAGACTGATGGTCAGTCTGAGCGCACCATTCAGACTCTCGAGTATATGCTCTGATGTGTCGGATTTGAACAAGAAAAAACGGTCAAGTTAAAAAGGGATATTACTGAGTGAACAAATCACACGCTAGGGCAAGCGTACCCGTCGTATGTAATATAGTATCGGTAAATACCCGGTATCAATCCACGGACGCCTAATCAGACTCCCGATAATGTACAATCACTAATATTTAACCGAAGTATTTGAAATGATTTGAGAAAACTAAAGAAACAAATAAACAAGTAACTAGAATAACTAAGGAATCAAAGCAACGGGGTCTAAGGTGAAATTCAGATGAGCAAAAGGGTACTCAAAATCGTGCTCAGAACCCTCAAAATATGTAATCTGATCAAAATGGGAGAGTTCCTATCAAGAAAAACGGCTTCCCCCTTTTTATATGGGGTTTATGAGGGTTTTTAGTATCTGGTCGACGATGAGGACTGCGAGCCTGTTTCGAAGAGAACCCATGCGGTCCTCGTGCTTCATCTGACAGGTCCATGAGGACCGCGAGCATTGTGCTGAAGAAGACCCATGCGGTCCTCGCACCACCTCTGACAGATTCATGAGGACTGCGAGCCATATGCAATAGAAATACCATGCAGTCCTCATCGATGTAAAAACAGCAAAGTTACTTGAAAAACTTCTATCTTCCAAATCTGCTCACCACCAAGCCTCCTCTTCCATGTTTCCAACCAAAATCAACGAACGACCCGATCAAAACCTGTTTTTCATAAATTTCACAATTAAGCACCAAAATGCAATAAAACTTAATCAAAACATGGTTAAAACTGTGGGAATTCGATAATATAAATATTTCCAAAATGCAACGTACGTGATGCCTAGCATCTTTTGCATAAATAAATAAATAAAAATCACTCATTTAAATAGATGTTTAATTGGAAAATATTAAATATGGTGTTTATTTGAGTTTTTAATTTAAAAGTATTCAAATTTGGTGCTTAATTGTTTAATATTCGAATTATAAGTTATTTGGTGAGTTTTTGGATTAAAATTGATAAATATATAAGTTCTCCATTTTAATTGGTTTTTATTATTGTTTTATGGGGATTTATATGAATTTGGTGCTTAATGGTATTTATATATTAATTTTAGGTGTTCGGTGGATCCATGATAAATTCAGAAGAAATCGTCAATTTACAGAAGTGGAATCGGAGTCCGTATGCTAAAGTTATGGGTGCTTAAAAGAAAAAAAAATAATAGTAAATAACAAGTGCTGCCAGGCAGCCCAGTACTCATTCCAGTCCACATTCTGGCCCAGCAGCAGGAGCAGCCCAACATAAGAAAAAGAAAATAAAACTCACTAGAGGCAGGGATTGAACCCCTGACCTCCAGCTTAACTAGCGAACACCCTAACACTCACCCAGCAGCTTCTGTTGGTTCCAATTCAGTATGAAAAACTAATATCCTCTTCTCCAGCGCGTCTAGAACCTACCTGGTGTTAAATTTTCGCGACCAGGTCTAAAATTCTCCATATAAATTCGATATGAGCCATCATTTCTCAGGAGGAAAGCCCCGAAAAACCCTAGAAAACCCCCATTTACATTTGGAATCATTCAAGGAAGGATTGGGATCAAGATCAAAGCTTTTTTGGGTCAAAATTTGAAGATTTTTACCCCCTACGGGTTGCTCTTTTCATTTCGGTTCTAAATCTCTACCTTTAATCTTTGTTTTTGGAACATGTTAAGCATAAAGATTATATTTTTATTGTTCCTTAGCATGATTCTAGGCTGATCCATCTTTGGATCACCTAGATTAGATGAATTTAGACTCATTTTGATCCTTTCGGTTTGACTTTTTACCATGAACTTTATGTTTAATTGCTTGATGATGTTTTTAATTGGTTTATGATGATAAAGCTTGTTGATTTGGTTCCTATTATCACTGAATCATGTGGATTAGTTGTCATGCTAGGTAGAACTAACTTAGTTAAGTGCTTTATCCATTGTTGATTGGTTTGACTTTTATTAGTCAACCATTAATGCTTGCAAGGAGACCTCCTTCTTGATGATTCATGGGTGATTAGGGGCTGATTTAGTGATCATATATGTTGATGTGGTTCTAATTTATGATAGATCATGTGGATAAATTGTCAATGTTAAGTAAAACTACTAAAATTGGTTAATTTATCTATTTGTTAATCGGTTGGCCTTAACGGGTCAAGTGGGTTAATGCTTGATAGGAGACCTCCTACGTGTTGGTTTATCATTCATTCGGGGCTGTTTTAGCATACATCCTTGTGGATTAGGTTGGACCGGACCGTTTCACTTGCTAGGAGCTAGTTTTGCGTTGTTTCATAGGATAGATTGCTTATGAACGTAAGATTCGATCCTGCTTATTCGGGTTTGGCGGTTTCTAGGTCATAAACCCTTTTGAATCATCATCATCGCATGATTTAGGTATTGCATAGAGAGACCTCTCTGGTATTTGCCCATTTCATGTAGGATTAGTTGACTTTGACCGAAGTAGCTTATCCGTCAGGCAGTTACGCATAGTTTGCTATCCATGCTTCATTTAGGATTTCCAGATTATTCGGGATGTGTCTATAGTTCTAGATAGTCTGGGTTTCCATATTAGGCGATAGCGTTCATGGTATTTAGTTATTCCGCGGGTCTTAGTGAGTCTAGATGCGTCTAGTCTAGGTGATGCGTCTAGTCTAGGTGATGCATTCCTTTCTCTGATTTTCCAGCTTGTTATCCGGCTTTTGTGTTGTTTTTGTCGGTTTTAGTTATTTAGCTTATATTTCAGTTTTATTTCACCAAATCATTTCATCGGTTAGATATCAGCAAAGATCCAGTATCGGGAGACTACTCACGCGTCCACGGATTGATATCCGGTTCTTACCAATACTATACTGCACACGACAGGTTCACTGCCCTGGTGTGTAGTTTGGTCACTTGGTGATTACCATTTAAAACTTGATCAGATTTTCATAGTACACAAACGATACATCACAACGCATCATGCTCCGTGCTTGTGTCATCGATTTCGGTGGTAGTTGGGATACTCTTTTACCACTCATCGAGTTTTCTTATAACAATAGCTATCATTCGAGCATTGGTATGACACTGTTCAAAGCCCTTTATGGTCGTAAATGTCGGTCACATATATATTAGAGCGAGGTCGGTGAAACACAAATCACGGGTCCTGAACTGATTCAGGAGACAACCGATAAAATCTCCCAAATTCGCGATCATTTACTCGCTGCTAGGAGTCGTCAGAAGAGTTATGCTGATAAACGACGAAAGCCCCTTGAGTTTAAAGAGGGCGACCTTGTGCTTTTAAAGGTATCTCCTTGGAAAGGTGTCATTCGATTTGGCAAGAACGGGAAACTAGCACCTCGTTACGTCGGTCCATTCAAAATCCTTAAGAGAATCTGTAGAGTGGCTTACTGTCTCGATCTTCCTCCTGAGTTGGCTAATGTCCACCCTACATTTCATGTTTCGAACCTTCGCAAGTGTCTGGCTGATGAGAGCCTCCATGTTCCGTTTGAGGATGTTCAAATCAATGAGTCTATGCATTTCGTCGAAGGGCCCATTGAGATCATGGATCGTGAAGTTAAACAGCTCAAGCGCAGCCGACTACCGATGTTTAGGGTTCGTTGGGAGTCTAAGCGTGGACCAGAGTTCACCTAGGAGTGTGAGGACCATATGAAAGCTAAATACCCTCGGTTGTTCGTTCAGTCTTCTTGAATTGTAATTTCGAGACGAAATTCCCTAAAGTAGGGGAGACTATAACATCTCTGATTTTCGGTTATACGATTCGATCCATTTTGTAACCCGAAACCCGTGATTGATAATCGAATGAGGAATTATGTTTGATCAAAATTTTTTATACTTAATTTCATGGTGTTGGATTCATTATTATGTTCATTAATCGATTTGATATTCAATATGCCAATATTTCGGATTTTACCGCCAATACATCGATAATTACGTTTAACCGGAAATTCAAGCAATTTGAGCATGTACGAGACTTGTATGTGATACTAGTTAAGCATACAAGTGAATACAAGTGAGGACGTGCAAGAATTTGACGTTTAGAACACAATCGGTGAAAGATTGGTAAATCCCGCGCGATTTTGTTTTAACCGGGAGATCACGTTTTTTGAGTATTGTATATCAGATTTGTTATATTTATGAGTCTTATAGTCACATATGATCACACATGATGTCATGAGTCATCACATACTTAATCGAGTCACAAATCATAGGTGAGTTGCTTAAAAGTGATACGTACGGCAAAACCGACCAAAAATGCATGTTTTGACCTAATTATTGCATACATTAGTATTACGGGACAGGTTTGTTATCATTTTGGGTGGATTTAATGTTATGAACATGATGGGACCATTATTTGGGTGATTCGGGAGAAAACGGGACTTGAAAACACCGAAAATCGACAAACCGAGCACGCGTAACGATGAAACAACGAAGAGATTATCCAGGCATGCACTAGGCGTATCGCCTAGAGATTCACAATGCCCTATATGATATGCTAGGAACCTTAAATTTAGCAAAACCCTAAAGACCCACTATATAAGCATCATTAGCCCGCATGCTCTCCCCATTCAGCTTCATATCACTCTCCAAAACCCTAAAACGGCTGTAAACATTAAAGGTGAAGATCTTTGAAGATTCAAGGCCCAAGTTTCTTGCTTTATTGCGTAGGATCACCTAGAAATCATCCCTTTCGGTAAGTAATCTTCAAACCATGACATAGTATCTTGAATCTTCTCTACTACTCCCATCAAGGTCTGAACTTTATATGATATTTGGCTTCAATCCATGTTATAAGTGATAGATCTAGGGTTTTTATGATTAAAGCTTCCACATTTTTGCTTGACCTTGTCATTCAACTTTAATCCATGATATAAACTCTATAGATCTAGGTTTTTCATGCAATTTGATGTATGGATCTTCATGAAAGTTGTAATCTTATGTATAGATTTGAGATTTAGACATGATGAATCATTAATATGTTGTAGATCTAGGGCTTCTTTGATCAAGATTGGATTTTTATGTGCCAACATGACTATATCTATGGAAAGCATGTCATCTTGGGCTAGATCTAGGGATTTTCTCATCAAGATTCCATTTTTTATGTTTCAAATGAACTTGCTTCACCTCATGAATGATGTTTAGGACCAGATCCATGTATTATGATCATCAAGGTTGGGTTTCACTTGATAAAATGTCTAGATCTCAACATGTGTGTCATCTAGGGTTAGAAATGTGTCATAAACTTCAAGATGACATTTTTACCTCCTAACATGTTTAGATCTATAATTTTCTTGGCATGTGAAGTTAGATCTGTATGTAAGACCAACAAATTATGAAATTTTATGTGTTTAAATGATAGATCCACTCATGCATGCTTAATAGGGTTTATTCCGTGACCAAAAGATTATTATTATGCTAGATTTGACTAGATTCATGCTAGACTTGGCTAGGTTCATGCTAGAAGTAGATTTATAAATCTATAATAGATTATGTTAGATCTGATGTTGTATGATAAACATGTAAATTACCTTGAATTGTTACCATGGAAATTGACTTTTGTTGACCTAGTTTGACTTCTATGCTAGTTTGCTAGATTAGGACCATTCAACCTTTCTTAGGGTATAGACTTGAACCCAAACTAAGCCCGTACGCTATCACTTGAGTAAAACACCAATGAGTCGGGATTTGGTTGTGTCATGTCGTGTCTTGTCAAGTCACGGTTATCACTTTACTCATTTATCTATGTATTTTTGGCTCGATCTCGGTCAATCGTGAAGGTGATCTCCGAACGTGATTTTCGCGCATCGCTATTGCTTATCTTTCTTCTCGATTCACCCGTGAGGTGAGTATTCATAGCCCCTTTTTACTTTATTGTTTTGGGGTGCAACATGTGACGTATCAAACTCTTACTCGATAAATCTTTACTCAAACTATATGCGATTATGTGCTCGTATTGTATGATCTTATGTGTTAGACTTGTGTGGTATAGGTGGATTGTGCTCATACTCATACTCATACTCATAATCTACGCGTAGTTATTAACACTAAAAAAATATCGGGGTTACGGTGATAGATCTATTGGCTTGACAAGCCCACTTGGCCTGCCTTGGCTTGGGCGCCTTGTGATTGGAAACCTTGATGTCAGGGTTTGATTACGCTCTTATCTGATATATTTCATTACTCGTTTATCGCATGTGGACTTACATTACTCACGAATCGCACTGATTTTAACCATACACTATTGATAAACCTATGTTTACTCACCAACTCTTATAGTTGACTTTTATGTTAAACATGTTGCAGGTGCTACTGTTTGATTCTATCTTTTCCGCCATCATAGGGTTGCATGGGACTTAGACGACCTTATTAAATAAACATTAGACTTTATGATTATCAGTTTGGATGTTATGTATTGAATTGTAACCTTGGATCATGACTTGCTTATGTTTTATTCTATGTTTATGGAAATGGGTTTAATTAAGAATATCGCAACTCGAATTAGTGTTGTGTGCATCTGGACAATCTTCGCGCCTCGACATATTCTTCCGTCGGTCGGGGTGTGACATATTGGTATCAGAGCCAATCGTCGACCAGTGTGCCAACGAGGATGATGGACCCCTATGGGGGGTGGATTGTAACATCCCACATTGGTGGGGAGGTGAACTAAACACTTCTTTATAAGGGTGTGGATATCTCCCCCACCAAGACGCGTTTTAAATCCGTGAAGGGCGGATGCCTAAGGGCATGCCGGCTGCCTGAGTGCATGTCGGCTGCCAAAGCGGGCAATATCTTGGTTGCGACGGGTCTGAGCTGTTACACCTGTTCAGCTCGGAAGTTTCGACGTGGTAGTAGGAATGGATTGGTTATCCGCCAACCATGTGGAGATAGCCTGACATGAAACGCAAGTCAAGATACCCCTCGCAAACAGTGATTTCTAGTTGAAAAGTTTGATGGAATGACAGGATCTGGTGGAATCTCTTTGATCATGATTTCTTCTTCATCCTCCTCCTTTATATGATTAAAATAGTCCTTGAGAACCTTTATATGTTCTAAAATTCGCTCTGTGGTTTCTTCCATGTCTGACTTAGTGCGTATACAAGGAGGTTCTTTTGCATAAGGTGTGTGAGCAAAGTGTGTGCTTTGCGAATTTTGCTCTTTACATTTCATACAAACAAAGAAAAAGTCATGGGAACAAGAGGTAGAGTTTGAAGTAGATGGTTCGTTTTCATAATCTCGCGTTCCAATATTTTCCTGCCAGCTATTATGTTTAAGCTCAGGTTGGTTTATGTTTTGACAAAAACTATTGTTATTTAGCGAAGATTGTGAAAAAGAACTAAGATGGTTGGTTGGCTCAATTGGTGGTTTATCCACTCGCAAGAACGCGGGTGTTCCTGCTAGTATGTAGTAGTCCCGAGAGTAATGGGGACCACCGCATATTTTGCACCAAACAGACTGAGGCCATCCGTCATTATAACCGAAATATTCCTCCGGATTTGAATCCATCCTTGTAATATTTCTCAGAGAAGGGTAGGACGAGAGAGGATAAAAATAAAAAAAATTGAAAAAAAAGAAAAAAGAATAAAAAAATCTAATCTAATCTAATCTATTAGCTAGGCTGCTAACTTGGACCTTTTTTTAAATCCTCGTTTGTGTCCCCGGTAACAGCGCCAAAAAGCTTGGTGTGTGCTGAGGTTTGTTACTTCCCAAGCAAGTATAAGAGTTTAGCCAGTCATGGCTTTAAAGATTTGCTTAAGAGAAAAAGAAGATTTTATAGACAAAAGCTTGCTAATTCTTACTTAAGTTAATATTCTTACAAATTTGATTACAATACTTAGAAACGACCAAATGACTCAATACTAGGGGAAGAACAGAAGAATTGAGCAAGTAAAAGTGAAGGAGGAGCTCGGTTTTTATAGGCAGAAATCATACTCGGGCACGGGCCGTGCTTGGATGGGCAACGGGCGTGCCATGTCAGAGGAATCTTCGATTCTGCATAATGTCAGACGGCACAGCCCGTGTGAAGTTGGGCACGGGGCGTGCGATGTCAGAAGTTATGTCCGTTTGGTCAGAGGCACGCGGCATGCTAGAAGGAGCATGGGGTGTGTTGTGTCAGTGAAGAGGCACGGGGTTTGCTTAACCATGTACGGAATGAGTATGCAGAGTTGCTACCTACGTTGGGAAATGGCTAACATGTGCAAAGGTTAAAGCAAAATACCAAAAACCTTTAGGCCTACTCGTTCAACCAGTAATTCCCGAGTGGAAACGGGAGCGCATTGCAATGAATTTTATCACGAAGTTGCCAAAAATCCAAAGCAAAAATGATTCAATTTGGGTCATGATTGACAGTTTAACAAATTCCGCACATTTCTTAGCTATAAAAGAGAACGATTCCATGGGACGACTAACCAAGATCTACTTGAAAGAGATTTATGCCAGTCATAGGACTCCTATCTCAATCATTTCCAACAGAGATACCCGTTTCACATCAAGATTCTGGAAATCACTTAATGACACTCTAGATACTCAACTCGAGATGAGTACGCCTATCATCCACAGACTGATGGACAGAGCGAAAGAACACTCCAAACTCTCAAGGACATGTTACGTGCCTACGTTATAGATTTTGGTAATAACCGGGATGATCACTTGCCCCTAACACAGTAAATACCCACCCAGATCTTCTTCTAAAACTCGATGTAACACATGTGTCCGACCCAATTACAAAACCCGACCCGAATTTGAACTTGTCACGCAAATCAAATTTTGATTTAACGACTACCGAAATAATTCATCTACATTATACATTTAAATTATGTTCGGGATACTCCATAATCATTTTTAAAGTCAAAACTCAATTGACTAATTTTTAGATAAATTTTGGTAATTAAAACGCAAATAAATGAATTTACAATTTTTCGTGCAATTCCGTTAATAACCGCGAATCACGTAAATTTCAAAAATCATATTTCAATGTTCCTCAATGTTTTATAAGGTCAATATAAGTTGCTCATAAAATTTTAGAGGTTAACGAGTTAAAACGAGAACGAAGGAATAAAAAGAAAATAAATATATATTAAATACGTGTTTATATACCTCGTTACGCGTGTCCCGAGACTTAGAAAACCATGAGAAAATATTCTAAATAATTTTTGGACATAAAATGATAAGGTTAGAAATGCCTAGGGGTTAAAATTGCTCAAAAACCGAAATGTAGGGGTCAAACTGTAAATATAAAGTGCAGGGGCCAAACCTGTCGATTGCCCAAACTGGCTCGCGGGTCGCGACAGTCCGCTTCCCCATCCTTCGCAGTCCGCAACCCCTTCGTTGGATAGAACTCAATATCAGGCCCTTGTTCATCCACGTTTTCACTCTTGTTAATCATGATTGCCCCTTCTACGTGTTGTTTTCGGCCGGATTATCACCCTAATACGTGTCTACAAATAAAGTTGCATCAAAGCCCTATAAATTCGAGATCAAATCATCATTTATCCTCAACAATTTCTCAAATCATCTTCCAAAAACCCTAAAAACGACCCAGAACCTTCATTCAATTAATGCGAGCTCCTCGAGTGGAATTTGAAGCTGAAATTATGCAGTCCTACGTTATTAGGTATATTTAACAATAACCTATCTCAGTTTCTGATAATATTGTGTCTAAGTATTGTTTCTAAAAATGTATAAAAAATTAGGGTTCTTGATATATTTCTTCAATTATGGGTAATCGGGTTGGAATTAGGGTCTATATTTCTGTAGGTAATCCTAAAATAATGTGTTTTAAGAAATCCCTAAGTTAATTTCAAGTTTTGGGAAGGTTTGGTATTTTATCTAAATTTCGGTCAAAATTAGGGTTTTCGTAACATTGTTCTGCCCAAATTGAGTAATCGATGTTGAATTAAGGTTTGATATTTTGAGAAATATTATAATATATTATAATGAATAAACCCTAAGTTTATACAATTTTATAAAAAAATCGATATTTATTTAATAAATACGTTAAAATTAGGATTTTCACGACATTGCTTTGCCAAAATGAAACAAATGGGTTAAATTTAGGGCTAATCTTTTAAGGTATATTATAAAATAATAGTTTAAGTAAAAGACCTAAATTTACTTCATATAATAAAATATTTTCTATTTATTTGATAAATATTTCAAAATTAGGGTTTTAAATATGATTATTTAATATTAAACAAATCGGAAGGTATTAGGACTTGGTATTTTGTCTTAGATCATGTTATATATATATAATATATATTTTGTGGGTCCAAAAGTGATAAATAATAAAGTATTAAAAATACCGAGTTAATCGGATACTTAGAAGTTCGTGCGGACCGAAAGGGTAGGCACCTGTACTCTGGGGTTTCTGGTAGGGGTGTGCAAGAATCCGAAAAAACCGAATCGAAACCAAAATAATCGAAAAAACAAAACCGAAAAAACCGAATCCAAATAGAAACCGTCGGATTTGGATTGAAATTTTCTAAAATCCAAAATTTCGGATCGGTTTTGGTTTTAGCTAAAACGAAAATCCGAAAAAACCGAACTGGTCCATTTAACTATTGAAGGTTTTCAAATTAAAATTTTATTTATAATCATTAGGATCTTTGAGTCTTTGTGATTAGATCATTATGCAACTTTAATTTTTGTTTGAATGTCGTTTGAGTGTTTGAGATTAAATCTTTAAGGATTTGTTTGATTTTGGATTGTTATGCAACATTATGGATCCTTGAGTCTTTGATATTAAATCGTTAAGAATTTGTTTGAATGTATTTGTTTGAGACTGGGTCACTTTGCAACGTTATGAATTTTGAAGTTTTATTTTAAATGCTATTAGTAGTCAGTTAATCAAAAATTAATAAATAAGTAAACCAAAAATTAATATTATTAGTTTATTTTTTCAGCCCAAAAGTTCATATGGATTTGAATCCGAAAAAACCGTATCCAAACCGTAAAAAACCGAAATCCGAAATCCGTGAAACCAAAAAAACCGAATCCGAATGGATTTGAAAATTTTAAAAACCGAAGTTTGGTTTGGATTCGGTTTTAGCCAAAATCTGATCCAAACCGATCCATGCACACCCCTAGTTTCTGGCAAAGCGGGGGTGTCGCATAAATCCCAACTAGGACCTGACGTACCTCACTAGGCGATCCCGGGGTGAGCGTTTACTTATAGGAATGCTCGTCTTCATATTATCCCTAAACCCTAATTTCCCGATAAAGGGTGAAATGGTCTTTTAATCAAATAAGACCTAACTCTCCTTAAGTTCCTCGTGTACTTAGAACTATAATCATTATGATTCCCTATATTCATTTAGCATGTTCTTTTCATTAGGATAATCTCCAGATTGTTATCTCTCGCGATTGGTTCTATCTCTCGTTTCCGATCTACTTATCAGATGAGTATCCACTAAAACCCCCCTCTTTTAATATTATGGGATGTGATGCGATATCAACTTTTGCTATCATTAGAAGAGTGATTCCTTCAAATGATAATTTGAGTAGTAAGTATTCACTAAATCCCCTTTTCTTTTAAAATGGGATATGACTCAATATTCAATTCGTATTATCATTTCTAATGGTGATTTATTCGAACGATAATCCGACTTGTGAGAAATCATAGCTCCATATCTTTAACCTTTTTGGGTATAACATGTATCTTTATTCAAAATCATTTCTCTAAAACACGAACGCGATTATGTGTTGATTTGATACGTTCTGTGTATGTTAAATTTGTGTGGATTATTGTGATTGATTGTACTCTAACTCTATATCTCGAACTCGAAGCGTACTCATTAACACACCGAGTCGGGGTTACAGTAATAAATCTATTGGTTTGATAGCCCACTTGGCCTGCCTAGAGGCGTTAAGTGATTGGAAGCCTAGTTGTCTAGGGTTTGATACGCTCGCTCATTGCCTCTAACTCATTGTTTGTTTAACTATATATATAAAAATATCTCGTTATACATATATCGCTGTTAAAATTATACAGATATTATTTAAACTTGTGTTTACTCACCAACTACTTTTGTAGTTGACACTTTATCTTATACATGTTACAGGAACCCATACTTGAGCTATGTTGTGATCACGCTAGGATTGTTGGACATAGATTAAAGACTTTAAATTAGTTGGATATGTATTTCCGCATGTTTAACATTATTGTATAATATCTTTGATTGATTAATGAAAAAGGGCATGTTTAAGTATTACAACTTATTTTAGTTGTCATGTGCATCTGGACGATCATTGCGCCCCGATATTTTCCGCCATCGGTTGGGGTGTGACACTCGCTAATTTCGTGATTCACTAGCTTGAAAACCCTAAACCTCCACCAAATCTTGTTCTGTCAAATTCAATCAATCTAGAAACCCTTTGGAGCTATTCTCTTGCAGTCCCTCATTATTTGGTATGCTCTACAAAAGCTCTCAATCAATTTCTATTAATATGCTTGTTTGATTAGAGTTCAAGAAATGTGTAAAATTAGGATTCTTGAACTTATTTTGATTAAATTGGGTAATGTGGTTGGAATTAAAGTCTGATTTTTGGTAGGATACCTTAAAATATCATGTATTAAGAAAACCCTATGTTAATTTTATGATATTCAAAGTTTTGATATGAATTTTTTAAACGGGTTAAAATTAGGGTTTTCTTAGTCATTTTTTGTCAAAATTGAGCTATCAGGATTAAATTGGGGGCTAATATTTCGAGGTATGTTATAATATGATATTATAATAGAAGCCCTAAGTATTATCCTATATTAACATAACACAACTTAGGGTATAAATTCTAAAACATAATGTACAAGCTTCCTCCAAACAACATTCAACCTTTGGTGAATAATCAGGATGTTGCAATGCAGGATTATGCCGTTAACAATGTTTTTGATCGTAACCCAGAATTTATCACTTTGGTTCAACAGTTGACCGTTAGTAAGCGTTCTTGCTATGTAAGTTCACTGTTATATATTGTATTAAAAATTAAAAATCAATTGATTTTATTTTTTAGTCATATCATTTATTATAATTTTGATTGCAGCGCCTTCCTCATGATATGGCGACTGTTGCAAACGTTGAAGACACAATGATGATTCAAGTGAAACTTGATGATGGTGATCTGCACACCCTTCGTCTCAGAAGGGAGAAAGGAAGAACACCTGAAAATTATAGGTCAACGCTATTACTGCTTATTACGAACTTGTTTGCTAATTTACATTTCATGTGTAACCTTCCTTTAAATGAAGAATAGTAATATTAATATAAGTTTTTGTAATTAGGTTTGCTGCAAAACGATGGGGAGCATTCATGGACAATATTGGACTGAAAGAAGGTGACGTTTGTACCTTCCAGTACATCGTCGATCGTGACTTTCTTCGTGTTGTCAGGCATGGAAGAACCTGAACAGCACAAGCACATGGTACGTTCTAATGATTTCCTTCTGCAGATCATGGTTGCTTTATGTTGGGTTACTTTTTGGCAGATGATAGTTTTATGGGTAGTAATATTTTGATTGATATTTTTGGTCATAGTAGTTTTATGGATATTTTTTTTCTACTATGATGGATATTTTGGGGGATATTCTATGACCTGGTTATTTTGGTATGAATTTGCTTATATTATGGTCTGCTATACCACGACTAAAGGAAGTATTGAAAGTTATAATCATATTATTTCATGAGTTAACAAGTTTTATTATGACGTGGAAATGCCACTTTTTCCATACATATTGAATTGAATGGAAATATTATATTATGGTCTGCTATACCACGTCTAAAGGAAGTATTGAAAGTTATAATCATATTATTTCATGAGTTAACAAGTTTTATTATGACGTGGATATACCACTTTTTCCATACATATTGAATTGAAGGGAAATATGATATCATCAAACTGATTTCCTCTGGTAGAACCACTTTTGCTCCATGAAATGAATATTACTTTTTATGATCAAATGTGGCTGATTTTTTGCCATCTATATACAAATTTAATAAATAGAATGTTGATATATGTATGCCATACGACTCAAAATTCATGAAACACACTTTTTACATACACCATAAACTGTTATATCTATCGACAATTTGAGAACAATATTATACACTCCCTGTTTTATTTAATGGAATGACAAATTAACATAACAATAATAATTTGTCTAGACTGATACACCATAACCTAATGTACAAAACAAAATTTACCGTACACGATTGAACAAGACAATATATATATAATAATAATTTAGTAAAAATAACAATATTTCAAAATATGATAATAATTTAGTACAAATCAAAAATAGTTATATAAACAGTAAACATAAAAGATGATACAATGTATTCTCATGTTATGTTTACATTATTCAATTGTAAACCTAGACAAATTTCAGCAAAAATAACAATATTTCAAAATATGATAATAATTTAGTACATATCAAAAATAGTTATATAAACAGTAAACATAACATCTAATGACAATTTGAGACCAATATTATACACTCCCTGTTTTATTTTAATGAGTAAAACAAATTAAAAGACAATAATAATTTAGTACTTAAAACCTACAATAAAATAATAATAAACAGTAAACATTTTGCACACACTTACCACATTTGTAAACTAGATGATTTGAAAAATAAAATTCAAAATATTCATACTTATTTTTAGATGATATTAGTTTAGGTTTACAAATTATTATACATTTAAATCATACCTTGGTTACTGATGCTATTTTTAAAATATTCTTATTATCTCTACATAATATACACAAATCAGTTTCCTTCATTCCAAATTTAACAATTAACATCTAAATAATAATAAACAATAGACTTTTTGCACACTTACCACATTTGTAAATTAGATGATTTGAAAAATTAAATTCAAAATATTCATACTTATTTATAGTTGATATTTGTTAGTATTATAAATTATTATACATTTGGCGCTATTTTTGGTTACTGATGCTATATTTACAAGGTTCTTATTATCATAAATGATATGCGCAAATCAGTTTCCTTCATTCCAAATTTAAAATTTCTTATTAATCAAGCAAAAATACTTCCCTCGAATAACTCAATTAATATCTATATATACCCTTCCCACTTCCTTCTCATACTCACCCAAATTCGAGAATAAGCACAAAGTAGCAGCATTTCGGTATGGCTCAACTACAGTTACAGAAGGTTGATAACTTTAGTGAGTTGGACATCAAAAACCCCGATCATTTCTTGATCGTGAGGGTTTTAAAGACATGGAGGCGTGCTCAGTTTAACAATCCTTCCAGGACATACTCTATAGAGATGATTCTCCTTGACCAAGAGGTATGTTATATTTAGATGATTTCATTTCTTATACTTATTTGATATTAATCATAACTCTTTTCTTTTTCTTTTATAGGACAATCGAATTACTGCTTCATGCCTATCAAGGTTTTTAGGCCTTCTTCAAAATTTCTTTGTTGAACAAAATGTTTTATGTATTCAAAAACCTATTCTTGGCGAAAATACTGGAAATTGGAGGTACATAGACCACCCATTGAAGGTGTGTTTTAACTCTGATAGTGTTGTATCAATTGCTGACAATTGGAGTGGTACTGAACATGGTTTTTCGTTCGTTGACTTCGAACGGATTATAAAACACAAGGTCTCCAAGGTTGAAAGCATTGGTATGTAGTTCGAGAATGAATCATGCTTTACATTCGATATTAGTTATACATATCATTTAATTATATAAATTCTCTTTTCTTTACCTTTTTATTTAGATATCATTGGTGAGGTTGTATGGTCATCTGCGAAGAGTCATTTCAACACTACTACAAATCAAGACTCTAAGAAGATTACAGTGAAGCTTCAGGATCTGAGGTAATAAACAAAAAATTTACTAACAATACATCTCCTCTTACTAACTATATCTTAATTGAAAATTAAGATTAACTTATTAACCTATTTCAGTGGTATGAAGATTTTTGTCACTTTATTTGATCAATATTGTGATGAGATGTGTCAGTATATAACTGAACATGTTGAGTTGACTCATTTCCCAGTCATATTGCAGTTTGGCAAGTTTTCTGTGTATAAAGGTATGTACTTTTGGGATTTAAGTATGTTGCATAAAGTAGTTTAAATCTTAACTTCAGTTTCTGATTGAAAACAGGGAGGTATTCGGTAAGTAATGCTTACGATGGAAGCCTACTTTTCATCAACACTGATGATGTCAAGGAAATTGCTGCTTTTAGAGATAGGTAACACAGACTATCTATTAATATTTATATTGTTTATCATTTTTTATATTGTTTATCATTTTTAATAAAGTTTATCGACTATTTAATATTTATATTGTTCCATGACAGCTTTACTGCAATTTTTGAGGGTCAGACATCTGCTTCATTTTCATCTATATCAAAATCTATGCACTACAGTTTGGAGTCTGACTTCCTGACCATCACTGATTTTTGTAATACTGCAGAAGTTGACTCAGTTACAGAGGTACCTATATATATTATTTGTTTTGTATATAATGTAGGATTATGTTACATACATTTGATTTGACAAATTCATTTTCTTCTTAGCCAAAGGATTTGATTGTTATGGGTACCATCAAGTTCATCGACCCTAAATGGTTCTATATGGCGTGTAATTGGTGCATGATGAAGGTGGAGAAGAGCGATAATGGTGCTGAAGTCATCTATTCATGCACAAGTGAAGAATGCATTAAAGAGAAAAGGGTTATTGATGCTTTCCCAAGGTTTATAATATACATGTTATCACATAATCTCTTTCAACACATATTTATCTTAGTTAAAAATATTATATCCGTATATTTTATGTCACTTTTGTAATAATATTTGAACAGGTTCAAGATAATGTTAAAGGTTCAGGACCAGACTGGAACGGTTGACCTTATAATGTTCGAGGGAGGTGCTAAGCAGGTCATCAAAAAAACAGCTATTGACATATTAGGCCCCCCTCCACCCGCAAAGGTACGTTGTTTTCCAGATCATACTTATACATTCTATAAATGTTGTTTAATAACAACTAAAGATCATGGTTAGAGTAAATATGTTGAAACAGATTATCTATATATTCCAGCTTACGACATCCTTTTTTTATACAATTTTTTAAAAACTTTCAATTATTTTTGAAATAAGATACATTAAATATAACTATGTATATGCTTATTTTTTCTAACTGTTCATTAACAAGATTTGTTTCTACGTAGACCGCTGACATTGTTGAAGTCCTTCCTCAAGAACTTCAGGAGTTGATTGACCGTAAATTCGCCATCAAAATCAGCGTCAAAACCTTTAACATCAATAACCGCTACAGGACCTATACGGTAGCGAAGATTACCGATAATCCTGTTATTATGAGGTCATTGGATAATAAACACAACTCTGAGCAGGTAAATTTTTATTAAAATTTGATATCGATTATCTTTGTTCTAACCACAAATAATATATTTACATCATATTACGTTTCGATAACTTCAAAATCTAATACCATCAAATTACTAATCTTTAATTATTTTTGTATTTTTTAGGTTTTAAGTCTTGATGGTAGTGACACAACCGTTAAGGTATAATTTATATTTTTTTATATCTTGGAATAAAATGTGAATTATAATAACTGAAACATTAATTCTAATGACTCCATAAATTTTAGCTAACACTTTTAAAACTTTCATATCCTCACTTCCTCTTCTTCAGTAACTATATATATTATAAATTGTATGTCAATAACTATATATATATATATATATTATAAATTGGTCGTTTGTTTTTCATTTATTAATAAACACTAATTCTTATTCGTATTTTTAGGATTGTATGGCCTTTTCTGAAAATAATGTCACACCCGAGTCTGTTGGTAATGCTCTCAAGGTGATTGACAGTGAGAAAGATTCCGAGGGTGTGAAGCGCAATCTGTCGGACATTTATGATGTTGACGATTTGTCAATCACAAACTCAGCTAAAAGTAGGTCCAACTCATCAGGAAAGTGTTCCACATCGTGCTCTGAAGGTGAGGAACAACTGCAGGTGAAGCTTATCACACCAAAAGTGGAGAAATGAAGTCATGAACCAACCGTTTCGAGGAGCTGTTTTTAATTTTTATTTATGAAATAATGTTTCTGTCTTCGTTCTGTTTCTAAGCCTTTTCCAAGGTTGAACATGTTTCATCTTTTCATGTTTTTTTCCAATCTTGACATTGGTTGTCAAGTGACAATGCTTATTTGGTGGTTAATAATTTAAGTATTATTAGTACTATTGATGTTTGCTTCTACATGCATCATTTTTGTTGCAGCCATATTACTTTTACTAAATTGTAGTAGCTGAGTTTTGTTGTCAAACACCTCAATTTCAGCAATATATGAGTTGGGTATTTATTAATATGTAGTAGTTCGGTTTATTACATGTAACCTTTGGTTGCCTTTGACCCACCTAACTTATTTTAGTTAATATCTAAAAATAAATTCTTATTAAATCCTAAAAAGCATGCGAAAATTTTTGCAAGTCCTAAAACTCTTATCGACTTTCATAAAAGTAAACATAATTTTTTATTTTTTACACATGCTATAATTTTTCAAAAATTGATTATTATTTCCAATACTAATAACGTAATTAAAATATTGAAATTTTACTATACATTTAGGCATTACTATTATTTTACTTTTACTATACATTTTTTTTTTGAACAGCAACGACTTTATTAAACAGCCACACAAGGCCAAAACAAAACCAGTCTAGCAAGGAGCTAGACAGGCCAAAAACCAATTACACCATACACATGTTTATCCAATCTATCTCCTTTTTACACCTATTATTACACCAAAGCAAAACCCAAGACTTCAAATTGCATAAAACATTATTAACCGACGGCTCTTTGCCCCTAAAAACGACTTCATTCCGCTCTCTCCATATGCTCCAGCAAGCCGTATACATTACCGCCTGAACCAAACTCCTTTTCTTCTCGGCAATATTGTTTGACTCGTGATGACCCATAACGTCCTCGATGGATAAGGCCCAAAAACACGGAAGCTTGAGCCACTCCATTACCCGCTGCCACACCACCGTTGCAAAGAAACATCCCGTAAAGAGATGAAGCACCGATTCAGCCCCGTCCTTGCACAAAGAACACACCTCGTTATTAATCCTTATCTCCCGTTTTTTTAGTTCATCGAACGTAGCAATCCGACCCCTTTGAACCCTCCACATGAAAGCATTAACTTTGATCGGAATAATCTTATTCCACACCATCTTGCGAACACCCGATGGAATAAGATCCATCACCAACCGACGTCGTATTCTGGCAGAGCTAAACTCCTCACCCAAATCACAATTCCACCCCCATTGCCCCTCACTTTGAACCATACATCTCTCCATATCCACCCCCTGCTGTTTCATATTATTGTGAACAGACACAATGCACTTCCAAGCCCCTGAGATCGAAAGTTTGCAAGGAAAAAAAACCTCCCTTCTAGACACCACATGAATGGATTTAATTACCTCAGTCCAAAGCCTCCCATCCTCCTTTTTAAGCCTCCAAAGCCATTTGCACATGAGACTAGCATTGAAAACCTCCAAATTGACCAAACCCAAACCTCCACGTTCCATGGGCAAACAAACCTCCTCCTTTCTAACCCAATGAATTTTCCTTTCCCCGCCCGTACCACCCCAAAGAAATCGAAGCCGTATACGATCCAACTCATCAATAACACATTTTGGAGCCTTGAATAACGAAAAATAGAAAGTAGGAAGGCTATCCAACACACTTTTAATCAAAGTAATCCTCCCCCCAAACGAAAGCGTCTAGTAGCTGAGTTTTGTGGTCAAATGCCTCATTTTCAGCAATATATGGGTTGGGTATTTATTAATATGTAGTGGCTGGCTTTATTACATGTAAAGTTTGGTTGCCTTTTTGTTATAACACTTTCGAACCTACCTAACTTATTTTAGTTAATACCTAAAAATAAACTCTTATCATATCCTAAACAACTATCCGGAAATTAGCAAAAAAAAAAATGTAATTAAAATTTGACTAACTAAAAGTCTAAAACTAAATATTATGAAAATTTATAGTAAAATGTTTTGTCATAAACAACTATCCGGAAATATGACAATTTCCTAATATTATGAAAATTTAAGACTAAAACTACCAAAATGATATTCCGATTTCTCTAACTAAATGTCTAAAACTCAAAAATTACTCGGAATATTCCGAATTCTTGCCACCTAATTCATCTTTCAATATTTGACTATTATTTCCTTTCCTAAAAATCTGATTAAGTTTATTTCCAATCTTTAATTATTTTATACACTTTCCTAAAATTACGAAGATTTAAATCCTAAATTTGGAAGTAAAAATCAATAATTTGTGGGAATATTTCAAAACTTTAGGCATTAATAAATCAGTTATATTTGACATTTTTTTTCAAACAATCAAATTTCCCACCACTACTGAAATTTTTACAAAATTTAAACATTCCCACTAATTTAGCTTCCAATTAAGAGAACTTACCTACTTCTTCCTATAAATTTCGTTCATTCTCATTATTCCATCTTTCACTCAATTACCAACTTACATTCTTTCACTACATACATACAACACACTGAGAAACATAATTCTTCTATCTTAATTCTTCCTCTTTTGACTCTTCCTCTTTTGACTGAACAGATTCATCATTAAGCCAGATAAGTATTCATTCTTCATTTGATGGTATGTCGTTTAAAACGTCTTATGTTAATTGTATTTAACTATATTTCTTGGAATTTCACAACAAAGAGGATATGGGTTTAAATGTTAACTTCTGATTATTACTTCATAAAAGAATAGGTGCATGCGAAATCAATTTATCAATTAGATAGAAATTCAAAGATGATATTAACTGATCTGATTGATGACGATTAAAGGTCAATTCATGAGTAAATATGTTTAAAACGTCTTAGGTTCATTGTCTTAACTATATTTTTAATTTTTATAGGATTTTATTTAAATATATACGTATGTGTAAATATGTATTCACCTACATACGTATAATTTTATTTATATACGTATTTGAAGTCTGTATTCACCTACATATATTTTCTTAATACATATCATCTTCACAACATATAAAGTCTGTACATATTTTATTGCAAACATTTTCTAAATGTTTACAAATATCATAAGTTCAAATACGTGTCCATTAATATGACATGTGTATAATTCCTATACAAATGATTTGCTATTTCATTTAGATAGTAAATGTTTGGTGGAATACGTGTCCATTAATATGACCATTAATCAGATCAGATGTATAAGGGCATGAGGTATACTCATGTGGTGTGGTGGTGGTGTGGTCGCCACGTAGGCGCTGACTGGATCACATGACACCACCACATACATGGTGCTATACCCATGTGGTGTGGTCCTATTTTTTTTTAATATTTTCTTTTTCTTTTTATTTTCTTTTTTTAAATGATTTAAATTAACAAATAAATAAAAGTAACAAATAAATAAACAAAACTACAAATAAATAAATAAAAATAACAAAATACAAACACCATAAAAAACATTAATTCGGCTACTTAAATTTTATAAAAAAACAAACATTTTCGAAACAAAAAAATACAATCCCAATTCCTAAAAAAAAAAACCAACACTACGCATTTCCCCTCGCACGCTCGTAAATGTCATCGATCAAATCCGCCTTGAGCTGGTTGTGTATTTCTCGGTTTCTTATTTCTTGCCGTTTCGCCCGTTTTTCATCCTCTTGAATTTCAGGATATGTAATATCCAACTCCTCCCCGTGAAACTGGCAAATAACATGCTCTTCATCCTCAAGAGTCATGTTATGGAGAATTAAACACGCTCGCATCACGTTGGCTATTTTGTCTCCGTGCCAACATCTCGTCGGGTTGCTGATAATTGCCACTTTAGTTTTAGGCGGAGAAAGTGCGCTCGATGTCTTTCCTTGCAGCACTATGAGCCTATGTGTACACTTTACGTCTCTCACCAACGGGGGCTGTAAAACCTTTGACAATGGTAGAAAGTTCGGGATATATCTCGTCCCCCAAGTAATATCCCCGTTTGTACATGTTTCCTCCTACCTGAAAGGAGGAGTCATGCTCCTGTCACTCAATGATGTGATCAAATATAGGTGAATGATCCAAAACGTTTATGTCGTTGTTGGACCCTGAGACACCAAAATATTGATGCCAAATCCACATATCATACGAGGCAACGGCTTCAAGCATGATGGTCGGGTGAGAGTGATCACCTCGCATATATTGTGCTCGCCAAGCGTTGGGACAATTTTTCCACTCGCAATGGGTGCAGTCAATGCTACCTAGCATTCCCGGAAATCCCCATTTGTGTTCGTGAAACTCGTATAACTGCCTAATGTCACTTGGTGTGGGTCGTCTCAAATATTTTTTTCTATAGATTTTGTAGACACCTAAATTCAAAAAATAATAATAATAATTACTAAGTAGCAATGTTAATAAATAAAATGACAATGTTAAAAAATAAACTAACAATGTCAAAATTAAATAAACAATGCCTAGAAAAAAACAACAAAATAAGTATTAATTTTTTTTAAAAAAAATATTACCTTTACAGAATTTTTGCAAACACGTCCTTATTGTACGGTCGGAGGTGCACTTTTGTGATCATCTTGATAACGGTTGATCGCTTTGTTCAAAACGTCAAAGTCACTTTCACCGCTCTTACGGTGGCGTTCGCAACCTTCCCAATCTCCTTGAAATTTTGAGACCTTTGGCCTCAAGATCCCCCACTTTCCACTAAACATCGTGTAGCCTTTACCCTTTCGCAAGTCATGGAACCCGATATTAACGTGGTCCCAAAAGGCACCTTTCGGTTACGAGTTACATATTTAAAAAAAAAATCAATTAGCTAAAAAATTTAGTGGAGAAAAAAATAAAAACTTTCATTAGAAGAAAAAATACCGTGTTTCGGGTCTTCGGAGGCGTCGATATACGCCTCGATCAAGTCAAGCTCCTCATCGAGATCCCATTTTGATTTTTTTTCCGTCGGAGCCGTGGTACCCTCGACGGGTTGTTTTCCCTTTCCTCTTCCTCTTTTAACCCGAGTATTAACTTGGGTCTCCGGTACCACTTCGACATCGTCATCGTCTTGCTCGAACAAAGGCGTTTGGGGATGAGATGGAAATTGAAATGGAGGAGGAGATTGCGGTTGACCCCATTGAGCATAGTTGTTGAAGTTGGGGTTGGGGTTGTACATGCTTTGAGGGGGGTTCGGGCCCGTGTAAAGAGGGTTCGGTTGACCCGCGTACATGGGCATTTGCCACGAGTTTGGGTGATTTGGGGGACCGGGTATTGATTGCTAGAACCTTGGTTTGGATTCATTGTGTTTAACTTAAAAAAATATAGAAGAAAAGTAGAAGAAGAGAATGTTTGTATTTAAAAATAGGGTGTGGTGGGGTTTAAATAATGAGTTTCTTTGCATTTAATTGAATTTTTTTTCTTTTTTAATTTGGACCAGCTTGCAACGATCAAAAAAGAGCTATAACGTTCGAAAAATTGGGCGTGGTATATACCACGCATACAATTGCACCAGAATATAACGCGTGGGTGGGGGTGGTGAATGCGTTGGATGGCGCCGCCATTTTCACAATTGCGCCGACCATACCACATGGTCTAATTCCTTACAAATTAATTACTGTTACATTTAGATAGTAAATTGAAGTCAACAGAATTGAGACATTTCGACTATTATGAGTGTTTATTTTCAATTCTTCAATTGTTTTACACTTAACTACCTTATTTATGTTATCTTTCTTTAAAACAGTTTGATGGATAACAAAGAAGTATATAGACAAAATCGTATGGCTAGAAAAATATTTCTAGCGGAAAAAAAACATAAAAGAATATGTACATCATTTGATAGTCAAGCACAGTCATCATCAGGTAAGTTTACTTTTTTTATCTTCCTATATTCACTGTTACGGTATAATAACAAATCTTTTGCTACATGTTAAACAATTATATAATATTTCATATCTTCACAGCGAATTCACTAATAGATTATTATATTTTATCTTATTAGTTCTTATGCCTTCTGTTAACCAAGTCAAAGAAAATTTGAACCAACACTTGATGTCCTCCACAAGAGACAACGCTTCTACGATATTATCATCTACTGTTTGCAACAGAATTCCATTTACCGATATTTCAAACGGTTAGTTTTAAATAACTTATTATTTAAATCATCCTCATTTTTCTGTACTTATAATTTTATTGTTATTAGGTGCTAGAGTTAATATCAATAATACAAAGAAAAACCCGGAGCAAGTCCTTAATTCAAAACCGAAACGTGCAACGTGGAGATCGACATTAAGTTACCCTACCAAGTTTACATCACAACCCACTCCTTCAAAGTTTGTTTTAAACGGTTCGTTAATTTACTAATCAATATATATTAATTAATCTATATTTAACTAACACAATCCATTTTATTAAATAAATTTTCACATCAATAAACTGTTCGCATTCATAACATTATATAATTTTCATATCTACAAATTAGCACTTAGCCATCTTTTATTAAGATTATTTATCTAATTTTCGTCCTTCATTTCTAATGACAACTTTTATGTTCAATCGTATGATAAGGTTTGAGTTTAGACGGCACTCAATTTTCAAGAAATACAACTACGAGCAGCCTAATGTCTGGAATAACAAATGGTAATTTAATTGCACAATTTCTTCTAAATAGAAGACCATATTCCATTATATATTACAAGTAATATTTTTACCCATATATATACATATATATCTATACTATTTAATGTTTACCCGTTCTTTCTTTCAGAAATACCAGTTTCAAAAGAGTGTACACCATCCTCAAGTAGTGGACGAATTCCTCCCTTTCGCAACACATTCTCTTCCAACAGATCCACATTGACTCATTCATGTTCTAATTCTACAGTTTCAAAAAGGACCAATTCATTAAAAAGGAAGAATTATAACATCGAACCTATTCCCATGTCTTCTTTGATGTCTGATAATGTTCAAAATGTTCAACGAGTACATAGAGATATGTTCGTCGGAATATCTAAAGGTAATCACTATAAAACTTTAATAACTGTCTATTATAGATTAAAATTCAATCATATATTGTTTTTTCTAATTTTTGTAAATTAATATTTAGCAGATTATCTTGATAACGGTGACCAAGTTATTGTCTGTGACATTTGTAAAGCAAAATTATGGAAGGATGAGGCTTTGTTGGGCAGAAAAAATCAAATGGGCAAGAGCTATTTTTTATGCTGTGGATATGGAAAAGTAGAGCTTCCAGATTTGAGTGAACCGGAAGAGAGTTACAAACAGTTATTTTCAGATGTTGATCAAAAGAGCAAATATTTTTTGAAGAACATTCGACGATTAAATTCAATGTTTTCGTTCACTTCAATGGGTGGAAAAATTGATAAGTCAATCAACAATGGTACAACTCCTTTCGTATTCAGACTAAGTGGCCAAAACTATCATTGCATTGGAACTTTATTGCCTAAGGATGGAGATAAGCCAAAATTTTCTCAACTATACATCTATGATACAGAGAACGAGGTCGCTAATAGACAAGGTGTTTTCCGGTATGCCAAATTTTATTTCCGAACTAAATAAATTTTTTTCACTAATCTTCAATTATATATATCTATTTTAGATTTTGTATTATTAATTTTTCAAATTTGTTATTGTATAACATTAGATCGGAGCAATCATCTGAGATTATTGACCATCGACTTATCGAACAACTTAAAGGCATGTTGGATACATTTAATCCTTTTGTCAAATGTTATAGAATGGCTAGAGATCGTCTAGCAAATGATCCTAGAACCGATCTTAAGCTACGTATAATTGGGAAAAGAGACAAAGATGGAAGGACCTACAACCTTCCGACTGCATCTGAAGTTGCTGTTCTTATTGTTGGAGACATTTCTAACCTCATCGATCATCGTGATATAGTTGTCACCTCTCATTCCGGATCTTTAAAACGTATAAGTGAATTGCATGTCTCATATCTTCCTCTTCATTATCCACTCCTTTTCCCTAACGGTGATGATGGTTATAGGGTTGATATTCCTCACCGAAATCTTAATCTACTTGATGATAATGTAAAGAGAAGATGCACAATGAGGGAATTCTTTTCTTACAGAATCCAAGATAGAGTAGGAAAGTTCTCATTGATTCTTAATTCACGAAGACTCTATCAACAATTTTTGGTTGATGCATACACCATGATTGAGAGTGAACGACTTGGTTATATACGAAAGAAGCAAGGAAATCTTAGAAGTGAGTGTGTTGAAAACCTTCAAACAGCAAGGAACGAAGGTAACACTAATTTGAAGCAAATTGGGCAACGTGTTATTTTACCATCATCTTTCACTGGCGGGCCCCGTTTCATGATGCAGAATTTTTTAGATGCGATGGCTATATGTAAATGGTATGGATATCCTGATTTGTTTATAACCATTACATGCAATCCAAAATGGCCTGAGATTATGAGATGTCTAAACGACACAACTATATCGCCTAACGATCGTCCTGACATTTTATGTCGCCTGTTTAAAATGAAGCTTGAATCACTTATCAAAGATTTGAAAGAAAAATCAATATTCGGCAAGGTTCAAGCAGGTAACTTTATTTTTAATTCCTTGATATTTATACTTCTTTACCTTATAAACTTCATTTAAAATTTATGTACCCAGCTCATAAATTTATAAAGTACATGCTTTTCGTTATTTTTAGTTTACTTATTTTTTATTGTTATTTTTTATTTTTAGTTTACTTATTTTTTTATGTTATTTTCAGTTGTTTATACAATAGAATTCCAAAAGCGAGGATTGCCACATGCTCATATCTGCCTATTTATGCACACCGCTTATAAATTACCAACACCAGAGCATATTGACCGCTTCATATCTGCTGAGATACCTAACCGGAAAGAAGATCCTGAATTGTACACATTGGTGACAGAATTTATGATACATGGACCATGTGGAAATCATAATAAAAAATCCCCATGCATGGTTAATGGAAAATGCTCAAAAGATTTCCCGAAAAAATTCCGTGAATTAACGTCAACAGATCCAGATGGCTTTCCTCTATATAGGAGACGCAGTGGTGGTCCAACTTTTTGGAAATCTGGTGCCAAAATTGATTCAAGATATGTTGTGCCTTACAACTCATTTTTGCTGAAGAAATATCAGGCACATATAAACGTTGAGTGGTGCA
>JBCNJP010000017.1:93270777-93448602 GCA_039602395.1 Deinandra increscens subsp. villosa
CCGTATTATCACAAAACAACTTAACAGGAGTTGTCACAGGAACCCGTAACTCAGTTAACACATTTATCAACCACATGAGTTCACATGTCGCAGAGCACATAGAGCGATACTCTGCTTCAGCAGTGGACCGAGATATTGTGCTCTGCTTTTTACTTTTCCAAGTAATCAAAGACGACCCCAAAAACACACAAAAACCAGTTACAGATTTACAAGTCACCAAACATTTTGCCCAATCAGAATCAGCATAAGCACTCAATTGAAAACTATCATTTTTTGAAAAAAAGATTCCTTTACCCGGTGATTTTTTCAAATATCTTAACAACCGTAAAGCAATATTCAGATGAGCTTTCAGAGGCTTATGCAATAATAAGTTATATCCGGTCTAGTGTGGGACAAGTAAATCAGTTTGCCAACTAGTTTTTGGTAATTGGTAACATTTGACAAAGGAAGACTCTGTTTTATAGTTTCTGAATTTAGAATATGATTAAGCTCATTGGAGTGCTGATAGGTTTACAACCTGTCAGCCCAAATTCAGCCAGCAATTCAATGCAATATTTTCTTTGATTTAGACATAAACCAGTTTCAGACTTAATCACTTCAATTCCCAGAAAATATTTTAGTTCTCGTAAGTCTTTGATTAAAAACTTGGATTGTAAAAACTTCTTCACTTTAACAATTTCATTATTATCATTTCCGGTCACAATTATATCATCTACATATACAAGCAAAACAAGCAACACAGAATCTCTTGAAAGAACAAACAAGGAATAGTCACATTTACTTTGAACAAAACCCATTTCAAGTAAAACACTCACAAGTTTTTCATTCCATATTCTAGGAGCTTGTTTTAGGCCATACAACGACTTATTCAATTTACATACTTTCAATTTACCACTATCACTATAACCTTTATGTACAGCCATAAACACGTCTTCATGAAGGTCACCGTACAATAAAGCATTATTAATATCAAGTTGAAACAAGGGCCAATCATTCTGAACAGACATAGCAATAACAGTTCTGACAGTTATCATTTTAACCACAGGAGAGAACGTTTCATCAAAGTCAACTCCTTCTTTCTGAGCATAGCCCTTAGCAACTAATCTGGCCTTATATATATCAATCTCACCAGTAGACTTATATTTTATTTTATAAATCCACTTACACCCAATGGCTTTCCTGCCAGGTGGAAGGTCAACTAAATCCCAGGTGTTATTTCTATGAAGAGCTTCTAGCTCATCATTCATAGCACTCACCCAATTAGGATCCTTAACGGCGTCATAAAAATGTTTAGGCTCACTACTTTTATTCAAAGTGGCAACAAAATACAAATTTTCACAAGACAAGTTAGAATATTTAACCACTTTTTCCAGCCCATATTTAACCTTTCCCTCAACCACAAAATCCTTTAGTTTGGTAGACACTTCCCTAACTCTTGTGGACCTCCTAGGAACTGTGTAAGTTTGTTAAAGGGACTCTCCCTTAGAGGAGTGTCTATTATCGAGATTTTCACACCCTCACCCTCAGCCACTTCAGTGCTGAGAACAGTCCCACCAGGTTCCTGAGAAACAGACCTACCTGAAAGATGAGGACTGTTCTCACCCAATTAGGATCCTTAACGGCGTCATAAAAATGTTTAGGCTCACTACTTTTATTCAAAGTGGCAACAAAATACAAATTTTCACAAGACAAGTTAGAATATTTAACCACTTTTTCCAGCCCATATTTAACCTTTCCCTTAACCACAAAATCCTTTAGTTTGGTAGACACTTCCCTAACTCTTGTGGACCTCCTAGGAACTGTGTAAGTTTGTTGAAGGGACTCTCCCTCAGAGGAGTGTCTATTATCGAGATTTTCACACCCTCACCCTCAGCCACTTCAGTGCTGAGAACAGTCCCATCAGGTTCCTGAGAAACAGACCTACCTGAAAGATGAGGACTGTTCTCAGGCACCGACTGCTGCTCTGATACCATGTCAAAAATGGTAGATCAGATAAGAAAATGCAACTCGATGCAGATCGGTACAGTTTTGACTTACAACAACCGAGAAAATACACCAAAACTTAACTCTCAGAACATCACAAGATCATCAACTTGATGATCTAATTCTCACAATCTAACTGAAACAAGAGTTCATTAGCTGTGATGAACTTACAAACCCTAGATCGCTACGAGAAGATGATGAGCACAAGAGAGAACGAGTGAAAACGGCGTAACAAACTAACAACAAACTTCTCTTGTTTAATCTGAGAAGAAAAGAGAGTTTATATAGCCTCTTTAAACAAACCCTAAACCACCGATCTTCAAAGTCTCGAAAGCCCAGCTGCACAACTCGACCCAGCAACAAGCCCAAAGCCCATCAACAGATTCCAATCTCTCCAGCAGGCCCAACATCAACTCGAGAACATCCAGCCCAGTGATTACATGAAAAAACATAAAAAAAAGTTAAGCCGAGAGATGAATAAACTAGACCAAATATTTTTAACAGAAGGCAATCATAATTCTCATTGAAAACATTAGGAAATACAATGGAGAATATAAATACAATGGTTGCCTAACAAATAAGCCACAAAAGAAGGAAACCCAATCAATACACAATAAAATATTTTAATAGATTTATAGCACGGTTAATACTCCCCCTCAGTGCGAACGTGGTGAAGATGACACGTTCAAGCTGGACCGAAAGCCATCGAACAAGTATTTTGGCAGACCCTTGGTGAAGATGTCCGCGTATTGATAGGAAGATGGAACATGTAATACGCGGATATGACCCAATTGAACCTTTTCTCGAACAAAGTGAATATCCATCTCAACGTGTTTCATCCATTGATGTTGCACCGGATTCTCTGAAAGATAGATGGCCGACACATTATCATAATAAACAACGGTGGCTTGCCGAAGTGGGACATGCAGTTCCAAAAGCAAATTACGTAACCAAGTGGCCTCGGCAACAACATTTGCGATCCCCCAATATTCCGCTTCAGCACTAGAGCGAGAAAGAGTTGGTTGGCGCTTGGAGGGCCATGAGATCAGATTATCCCCTGGAAAAATACAGTAACCAGATGTTGAGTGACGAGTGTCTGGACAGCCACCCCAATCGGCATCAGAATAAGTTATGAGAGTGGTACTAGGGGAGGCCGTTAGCTGAAGACCATAGTGCAGGGTGCCATGAATATACCGTAAGACCCGTTTCTTAAATTGTAAGTGAGGCTCCCTAGGTGCATGCATGAGGAGACAAATTTGTTGTACCGCATACGTAATATCGGGGCGCGTAATTGTGAGATACTGCAATGCGCCGGCGATGCTACGGTAGTGAGACCCGTCGGCTAATAACTCCCCCTCGGTTGCACTTAGCTTAGAATTGGTATCAGCAGGAGTCGAAGTAGGTTTACATGAACTCATGTCGGCCCGATGTAGAATATCCTGAGCATATTGTTCTTGACATAGAAACATGGTATTGTTGCCCCGTGAAACCGTAATCCCCAAAAAATGGTGTAATGAGCCAAGATCCGTCATGGCGAATTCCTTTGATAATTTGGTAATGATGTTCTGAAGTAAGCCTGAGTGATTCGCGGTGAGAATGATACCATCCACGTATAAGAGAAGGTAGGCGATATCATTCCCATTTTGAAATATGAATAAGGAAGTATCACACAAGCTACTCCGAAATCCCATTGTCCGGATGAAATTAGAGAAACGAGAATACCAAGCTCGGGGGCATGTTTCAGACCGTACAAAGACTTACGCATTCGGCAAACATGATTTGGGTATTATGGTGAGAAAATTCCGGCGGCTAGTGCATGAAAATTGTTTCCTGAAGGCTCCCGTGCAAAAAGGCGTTTTTAACATCTAGTTGATGAACTGGCCAGCCGCGGGAAACAGCTAAAGATAAAACTGTCCGGATCGTGGCAGGTTTCACCACGGGGCGGGATGTATCCCACCAATCGATGCCAATTGTCCGAGACTTTCCATTGCACACTAGTCTCGTTCAAGGGTTCCATCGGTCTTAAACTTGTGGCGGAACAACCACATAGAACGAATAATCGGGCGGTCCGTAGGCCGAGGAACCAACTCCCAAGTGTCATTAACTTGTAAAGCACTAAATTCGTCGTGCATGACACGCATCCAGTTAGGGTCCGATAAGGCTTTGAGGTAGGATGTGGGGATCGGTGAGATAGCGGATGTGGATGCAAGGTTATAACGCGGGTTAGGTTTGACGACGCCAGCTTTGAAGCGGGTTTGCATGGGGTGAGTGCTTGTAGTCTGTTGATTATGAGGGGTATGTGGCACTTGGGAAGTCGAAATATGTGGGTTGGAAGGGGGGGGGGGGGAGTAGGTACGGGAGTGGAAGGAGGGGTTTGGGCCTGGGTTGGTTGGGTTGTTGGTGAGGAGGGTGGGGATTGAGTGTCGGTTGGGCCAGGGGTGGCGGGTTGGGAGCTGTTGGGTTCCACCGAAGTAGGAGAGGGTGGTGGAATAACAGTGGTGGTATGAAAGGGGAAGTCCTCGGGAAACTAGGTGGGGGTTTTTGGCAAATTGGTTTTATCGATGTCGTGAAATGGAAACGAGGTTTCATCAAACACAACATGATGAGATAGATGGACCCGCCTGGTGACCGGGTCGTAGCACCTATATCCCTGTAGAGGCTAGATTATGAGGCTTGTAATATTAAATAGTTTGGGCTGGGCTTAGTGGGTTTCATTAGATTAGTAAGCTAGTTTTATTATTATGTTTAGGCTAGTTTACTATTGGATATGGGCATGGGGTTGGGTTTATGATTAGGGTTTAAGAGCCCAATAGTAAACTCATGGGATGGCTATATAAACCACATGAGTTTACTATTCAAAGGGGGCTCGATTACGATTTCTAGAGAGAGAAGAGGGTTTACGATTACGGTTTTGTACCCGACAAGTTTACTTGTGTGCAAAGTTCAAGTGTTTATTTGTTTAATCATCGTATTCTTCGGGTTTCTTCTCTTCTCTATCTTAAATCAATCATAAACGAGGATTCCGCACTCGTTGGTGATATCAATATCGTGTTTTGGTAGATTTTTTGGACCAACAATTGGTATCAGAGCCAAGAAACAAGTGTTTCGAGGTTCTCACGATATTGGATTCAAGTTTTTGCTGGAAAAAGTTTGAGTTTTTGAAGATTTGAAGGTTGTTTGAAGGTTTACGACTGGGTTGCTGTTGTTCTTCAGTGTTTACGATCAGGTTTCTGGGTTTTTGAAGTGTGTACGACTGCAAGTTCTTGAAGATCATCATCGGAAACACGTTTACGACTTCAAGCTTCGATTTTTACGAGTTTACGACCCGAAAGTTGGAGTTTACGATTGTACTTGATCGAAATCAGGTGTTTACGACATTTCTTTACCGGAAACACTCATCGTAATCGGAGTTTACGACTGTGCTGGATCGGATTCGCCGTTTATGACTCAACTCAATCGGAATCATTGTTTACGACTGAAGGTGTTTGCGATTGAAGGTGTTTTCGACTGAAGGTGTTTACGATTCACTGTGTTCTCGATCATAAACAGGTGATTACGATCGTAAACAGGGTTTACGATCGGAAACAGGATTTGCAGCATAAATTCACTATTTCACACTTTCACGGAAACGGACGTAACTTTTGACTCGTTTAGAGTTAGAGGCTCAAATTTAACACGACGTTCGTGACACCGAGCCCCAGAATTACCCCCGACTAACGTCTAGGGCAGCTCGTTTGGACCCCCAAATTCCACTCCGAAGGCCTCCGTTTTTCAGTTTTAAGTTTTTGACACTATTCTTTGAATAGTGATTTTGCCGTTTTTGCCGATTTTTCAAAATTTTCAAAGGCTGCATATCTAAAGAAAGAAAATGAGTTCAGTGGTTGAAGAAAAGAATATAGTTGAGGACAAAGATGATTTCACAGATGAAGTTGACAAAACTGAGATATGCCCCAATCCCACTTGTGCTCGTATAATTCCTGGACTTAGGCAAATTTGTAAAAATTATCAGTTAGAATTATTTGAGATAAAATGCGAGAGGAGTTCTTTTAAGGGTAGATGGAAAAAGAATGAGGAGAAGGTAAAAGCTCAGAAACTAGACATTGTGAAATATCAAAAACGTGCTACTGAGAAAACTCTACTGTATGACAATGCAAAGTTAGAAATAGCTGAGCTTAGGAAGTAGGTAGATGAGCTCACACATAAGAACAATGAGTTGCAAGTGAAACTAGATATGAATCAAATGAGAAGCAAAAGAATGCTCGATGCTGGAAAGGAATTGTCACATGCTGTTGTGACTGGTCAAGTTGGGAAAGACACATCTGGGTTTGGGTCAGAGAAAACAGATAAATATTTGGCAATGAACAACATTATTCCTCCACCAGTTCCCAGAGACATTATAGGAATACTTCTTAGTGAGGATCAAGTTGAACGAACCGAGTCTGATTATAAAGAAGCTGCTCCTCCTATTGACAGTGTCTTGGTTGGAACTACACCATTGACTCAAGAAGAAATTGATAATGAAGCAAACATGACTTATGGTGAAGGGAGAGTAAAGGATATATCAGAAAATGATGCTAAGTGTCAGAAATATGACAGGTGTCATAACTCTAAGTCTGATGATGCTGGGATAGAGTTAAAACCATACCCTAAAATTGAAACCCCATGCTTCAAAGTAATTGACGAAGTCAAAAGGGAAAAGGTGATCTTGACGACACGACCTGAGGGGAAGATCTTTATGACATATGGATCAATGTTTGACCAAGAACCAGATGTAGGATATGAATTACCATCCTTCTCCTCCAAGTTCAAGGGAATAACCGATGGAGTGATAAGTGAACCTAAAGTTGAGAGGCCAAAGATCACCATCAAGCATCCGAGTATGAAACCAACAGCTGGAGTGAAGAATGAAAATCTCAAGGGAGTAGCGGTGTCTCCCATTTCTTCAGTTGGATCATGCAGTTGCCACTGTAATTGCAAGAATGATGCTTCAACGTCAAAGAATCAAGGAAGCACAAAAACAGTAAAGACAGGTTCGACACAGGCTTCGACAAACCAGCAGAAAGTCAAATCTGAAGCTGCAGTCAAAGCAAAGAAGCACACACAAGGCAAACCAGCTCCATATCAGCCACCAAAGACAAATGGGTACACGTCTGACTTCTATCTAAAGAAGCAGACTTGCTTTAATTGTGGCATCGCTGGTCATATTGCTAGAAACTGTCTTTATCGCCCCTATGAACCTTATTTTCCGAAAAGTCAAAGGGTTTCATCTCAGGAGTCTGTAAAGTCTAAGCCAATGATGGTGCAAACACCTAAGGCAAGGAAGACTGTTGCTCCTAAGGTTAAACCCTCTGGTCAACATTGGGGCGCTACCAAAGCAGAAAGAAAATCTATAAATCAAAACAACAGCTTTCCAATTTACAAAAATTTTCAAAAACAGGTGAAGAAACCAGTTTCAAAACAACCAAAGCTTGAAAAACCCAAGGTAACTAGAACTGTTTTCAAAAATGATTCTAAAATGCAGAAGGTTGAAATACCTAAAGTCACAAATCAAAAGGTGACTAAAACAAAAACTGTTTTGAAAAGTGAATCTAAAATGAAGAAGGTTGAAATACCTAAGGTCACAACTCCAAAGGTGGCTAAAACAAATGTTAAATCACCTGGAACTTGGAAACCAAAGGCTAATGCAGCTACAACCGAATCATCCCAACTTCCTGATTTCTCAAAGGGGATGTTCTTACAAGAAGTATCATTTATTGATTCCTCAGGTGTAACCAGAAAAACAATGGCCTGGGTACCAATGGCTAACTAATCTCTCACTCTGTGCAGGAACAGTCAAGAAGGATTATCACTAACATTTTTATTATTAATTTGTTTGTTGATAAGTGATTGTTCCAGGCACAGTTTAGGAGACGTATCTTCATGTCATGACAAGCAATTTTTTATGGAGGATATGTTTCCTTGAGAGGTAAAAGGTCAACTTCATCATGAAAGGTATTGTTCTTAATTTGGTTGTTTGAATGATGAGGCAGCAAATGGTCTTTTGAGTCAAACCTATTTCATTAAAGTTTCAATTAAGCTGTTGATTGATTATGTGTTTGACTTCAAATGCAATGAAGTGTGCATGTCATGAAACCCAATTTTCTAAAATTTTCAAATCAATACTTTGAAAGTTAGCTTAGCCAGATATCTTCCAAATTTTGTGTCTTGTTCTTTTAAGTGTGTTTGTGTGTTTTATTTTTTATTTTAAAAAAAAAACAGAAAAATGATGTTCACAAGATTGTGACATTAAAAATCAAAAAGCAAGGGGAAGAAACGTAAAGATGAAGAAAAAGTTGACCCCTAAAAAATAGTGTGCTTTTCAATTTTTAATTGTTCATGTCTTGTTTTTGAGAAGTTTAGGGGAAGTAAAATGTATGTCCGGGTTGGAGATGGCTGACACGCGTAAGGCGGAAGTGAAAGGCAAGCTCCACGATGATATGCTCGGTAGGCTCGACCTAAACTTATGACCTCCAATGAAAGTGCAGTGAACTTAAAAGATATATATGTTTAGTTTCCCATCCCAGGTTGCATGGTATAAAAGACTGAGTCCCGGCAAAAATGGGTTGAGAGTGGTAATTACCTAGTATTCACTCTCTCACACGCCATGTCTCTGCTGTCATGACTACACCACATAATAAAAAGAAAAGAAAAAGAAAATAAAAAGAAATAAAAATATTGAAAAAGAAAAGAAAATGAAAAATAATCACTCAGTTGGTCTTCTTTGTGTGCTTAGCGGCCGACCTGATCACCAACTGATGGTTAATGAAAATAAGTGGTAGTCATAGCCGTGGTGCATGGTTCCTCAAGTTGGGGGTTTGTGAATCCTCAATAAACTCTAAGGTTGGGTAGGTTTTGCTGTGTACGCTTGGGTGTGGGGACAATTAAACATGATGGTAATATTGTACTATATTAAACATGACGCATTCGGTTGGGATTAAACGGGTTTGAGTTTAAAGCGGACAAACATACCGGCAATCACCTGGACTAGTTGAGTAACTGAAGCTGAAAAGGGTTCCTCAGTCAGATTCATACGGTTTGATCCCTTGTAAACTTTCTAATGTTTGGTTTGGTAAATATTTGTTTAGTTTATATCTTTCGTGTGTGAGTCGTTAATTTCTTTTTGGTGTGTTTTCGTCTTGGCCAGGTCGATTTGAGAAGTCAAAATGTGTTTTTCATGGGTTTTAATGCATGACAATATGCCCCTGACAGATCTTGCCAAATTTTTAGGGGAAGGAGTATGGGATAATAAGTATTATCCGAAGGGAACTCGAGGATGATACTTATTATCTAATGGAAAAGACTTCCTCCGTTAGATCTTGACAAATTTTTAGGGGAAGGAGGGAGGATAATAAGTATTATCCGAAAAGACTTCCATAATACATAGTATCCGAAGGGAACTCGAGGATAATATGTATTATCTCAGGGGAAGTCCTTGGCTGAAGGGAAGTTATCAGCTAAGGGGAAGTCTTTAGAGGTCTTGGGTTCAGGGGAAGTTTTATAGAAAACCCGTAATCTATATTAGGGTTTTTGGTTAAATTTATGTTAATTTGAATCAACTGAACAGATGATAATTACCTTCTAACCCAAAGACCAGTCATCAAATGTCTGGTGGAGTATATTTTTTCAAATGTGTGTCAGACAGGTTGATGATAGAAAGATGTTGCTACTGCTCAAGTTAAAGAACCAGCCGGACAAGACTTCCATCTGAATAAGCAACTGTTTAGGGGAAGTTGTTGGTGTCTTTACAAGTTTTCAAAAGCTTCAAAAGTTTTTCAAAGAAAATGCTCACAAGTTTAGGGGAAGCTGAAGATTTCAAGTCAAATCTTTGAAAAAGAAAATGATACAGAGAGCAGTCAGAGATCATGAAGTTTGAAGATCAACAATCAAGTTCTCCAAAGTTAGGAGGTTTTCAAAATTTACCCTCTAATTTTTGGAGATTCAAGACAGTTACCGAAGATTCAGCAAGAACCAGTTCTTTCAAAAGAAGCAAGTCATTAAGAATCCTCCATCTCATTAACTTGTTCATTTCAAGAAGTTCGAGCTGATGCTGATCAAGAGGAAGTCCCAAGTGCCCGTTATGAAACCCAATGAAGATTTCTGCGGAAAGAATATTCATCAGCATCTTTGCCAGCCAGTCAAGAAGAAGATTTTCATAGATCGAAGACATTTAATATCACAAGCCTAGGGGAAGATTGTAGAGGCTAGATTATGAGGCTTGTAATATTAAATAGTTTGGGCTGGGCGTAGTGGGTTTCATTAACTTAGTAGGCTAGTTTTATTATTATGTTTAGGCTAGTTTACAATTGGATATAGGCATGGGGTTGGGTTTATGATTAGGGTTTAAGAGCCCAATAGTAAACTCATGGGATGGCTATATAAACCACATGAGTTTACTATTCAAAGGGGGCTCGATTACGATTTCTAGAGAGAGAAGAGGGTTTACGATTACGGTTTTGTACCCGACAAGTTTACTTGTGTGCAAAGTTCAAGTGTTTATTTGTTTAATCATCGTATTCTTCGGGTTTCTTCTCTTCTCTATCTTGAATCAATCATAAACGAGGATTCCGCACTCGTTGGTGATATCAATATCGTGTTTTGGTAGATTTTTTGGACCAACAATCCCCTAAAGTCGGACGGATATCCCAAAAACACACACCGAGTGGATCGAGGTGAGAGTTTATGAGGTTGGACGACGGACATATTGGGGTAGCAAGCGCACCCAAACACACGTAAGTGATCGTATGTTGGGTGGCGTTGGTAAAGGGCGTAGGTGTGTGTTTGAAATTTAAGTCTTTTAGTGGGTAGTATGTTATGTAGGTATGTGGCGGTGTAAGGATTCAACCCAAAATTGAGACAGGAGGCGCGCGTGAACAAGGGGGGCCCGAATGATTTCATTCACACGTCTGATCATATGTTCAGATCTCCCGTTTTGTTGGGAGGTCTGAGGGCACGAAAAACGAAAGACCAACCCATTTTGATTAGCGAATTATTTAAAATTGTTGTTATCGAACTCCCCCCCCCCCCCCCATATCACATTGGAATGTTTTATTGGATGTTTGAAACTGGGTTTGTATGAATTTGTGAAACTTTGTAAAATTGGTTAGTGTTTCGGATTTGACCCGAAGTGGATAAACCCAAAGGTAATTTGTAAAATTGTCAACCAACACCATGTAATACTTATACCCGCTATTGCTTAAAATAGGAGAAGTCCAAAGGTCACAATGAATTATATCAAAAGGTTTAAAGGTACACGACATAGAATCAAGAAAAGACAATCTTTTGCTATTCGATAATTGACACGATGGACAAACAGTAGCAGTAAATGCTTTATTGCATTTAAATGAAAAATAAGTACTAAGATAAGCAAGCGTGGTCGCGCCGGGATGGCCGGGACGATCACGCCATGGTGCAGTAGTTGAGGTGGTTGACAAGGCAAAAGATGGCGGTGTGGGTGTGTATGGATCTCCACTGCTATTGTGGCGGGAAAGGAGGCTTCCATCCTTGAGGTCCTTCAAAGAAAAACCATAAGGATCAAATTCAATAGATACGTTATTATCAATAGTGAATTTGCGAACACTTAGCAGGTTTTTAATGACTTGAGGGGAATGGACAATGTTGTTTAGGCGGTAGGGTTTTATTGGGTAAGGGATAAAAGCCATTACCGGAACCACTAATCTGTAACTTGTTTGTCACACCCCCAATTTGCACTAACAGATTTTTACCGTGTGGGGTGTGATCCAGACCAGGACCCGAGTCATTAGTTACATCAAACATAAGTTAAGGGTTCAAAATGTAAATATATTTCCAAACGGGAAATATCAAACCAGAGTTAAAGTTTAGCGGAAGCTTATGAAAGTTATGTTGCGCAAAACAAGCGCCCGATAAGTAAATAAGGTTCAATATAGAGGTTTTAAAAGCAAGTTCCCAAAAATAAAGTTTAACCAGCGTACGTGCCCAAAAATCCGATTCTCCTAGCGTCCTACAAAGCATGCATAAGAGCAAGTGTCAACTAATGTTGGTGAGTTCACATAAGCACATAAGTATAACTAGTATAGTTATGCAGTACGAATACAACAGTTTTTATTCGTATAATAGCATGTATATTAACAGTACAATCCATATCGTAGGTAGCGAGCCTAAGTTCATGTCACTAAAACGTTCGCAACCGAAGCTGACCAATTAGTTGTAGGAATAAATCCTTACGTGGTTTGCCTTCCCCGTGTCTACTCGATCACGGTAAGTTTAGGCTGACATTGTCCTCAGTCCGACCGCCAGTCAGGTGGTGCATCTCGTGCCCGCTGAGTGGGGTTTGTCAGACCCCAGTAGTACTACCCAATATCCCCTCGCTATAAACTATTAACGGTTCGATAAGTAAGGACTTTCAAAGATAAGCATTTTACGTGAACATGTGATATATGTTGGATTTCTACTTTAATCATACATAAACGTTGTCGTGTTATCACCCTAACCCGGGTGTAACGTGTTTGCGTGTGTTATCGTCCAAACCCGGACGTAACGTAAAAGGATGTGAAACTCACCTTAGGGTGCGCTGCTACAATTTAGTAAGACTTCGTGTCTTGTGTAACTACCGAGCACCTATTGAATTTATATACGTAAGTGTGTGTCTGCACATGAGTAACATAGCCTAGACGACGGTGATAATATCAAATAATTCAAGATATGACGCAGGTGACAATTTCAATACGTGATGAAAATTGTTTGTTCGAAAGCAATAAAAAATGATGTTTAATCAAGGACACAAAGATTTACAAAAATCAATGTGCGTATGTTATTCCAAATAATAAATTTGGAGATGACCAGGTAAACATATATGTGTTCTTAAATGTAAATATCGGGGTGTAATCAAAAGTGTGAGAAAATAAAACGTCTATATATATATATATTTAAATGTCGTGTCGAACTTTCAAGAGTTTAAAGAAAAATTTTAAAAATGTTCGCATGTGTATATGTACATGACAATAAAACGAATATATATATGTATATATATATATATATATATATATATATTTCTACGTTTAAAATTAATGTATATTGATATAAACGTAACCATCAAGCTTTTAATTCTTTTAAATTATAGAGTTTTCGCAATATAAAAGTTCAACGGGTACCCTAACGGTGTCTATGGAACTTTCACAGGTTGAGATTTAATAGTCGTTTACTAATACGTTGGAGTTTTGGACCAAGAAGCATTTCAAATCATTTTAAAAAATAAATCAGGGTCTTGACCATTGGGCTAGGCTGCTGTCTTGTTAACAGATTTAAATCACAAAGATTTTATCCTTACAGCGACCTGTAGACTGAGTGGGCTTAGGAAATAAAACAGGAAAAAGAAAGTGCAGTGGATGAGAGTAGAACTCGCGACCCCCAGGTCCCAGAAACGCAGCCTCACCACTGCGCTGGACCTCCCATTCGTTCAAGATCACGCACAGTATATATATATTTATAACCTGTCGCGAGCCATCTCCTTCCCCACAACTCCGGTGGCCGGAGTTTTTATTCCGGTCACCGGAAAATCGCGAAACCCGAAATTAAACCAATAAAAGCATGCGACTAACAACTAGAAACGGTTACCTTGAATCAGAAACGGGAAAAGGCGAGTTTTTGAAGCCGAAATAGAACTCGTATCTTGAACGCGAACACTGAGCACCGTAACGATACTCGATTCTGACCCCTCCTGGTTGTTCAACGACGAACGAGGATCTCAAAGGGTGTTAAATGGTTTTGATTCAGTGGGTATTTTGGCCGGAAATTCGAGTTCACCGGAAAAACTAAAAAACGAGAAAAAAGGGAGAGAGCTCGAGAGGTTGTGTTTGTGAATGATTAGGATGTAGGGTGATAACTACAGAGTGATTAGAGTAGTAATTGGAGATTAATCACCATTGAATTGAGAAATCGGTTACCGAATTTGTAAACAAGAAGTCGCCGTTTTTTATCCCTGCGTAACTCTTCTTTTCTGTTTTTTTTTTTTTTCAAAAGCAACTTATGCTAATTTACCACAATGGTCCCTCAACATTAAACACAAATGGGTTACAAGATTTAGATAATTACACAACAGTCCCTCCAGCTTTATTAAATAGGAAACAAGTTTCAGAATTTACAGAAAGGGCCCCTCAAGGTTATAAAATATTAACGAACTCTCTAATGAAGTTAACGGAGGTAACTTGCCGATGATTAATCGAGCGTACGTCAAACCGTATTTAACGAGCGAGGTCTTATAAAGATGCAATCTATATATATCTAGCATAAAATCATAGTTATAATCCATAACTGTATGTTTTCAAATTCCCGTAAAATTATAGAACGCTTTGTGCGATTTCGTGACACATCGTCACATAAAGTAATGAAATAACATGTGTATATATATACATATATACCACATGTAAATAATATATATAATTGTCACATAAAATGACAGTCGTTTCCATGAATCATAAAATATAATTTATATAACATTATAGATTATATAACTATTCAAGTTAGTTAACCGACGTCTAGACTCATGTGCAATGTTCGCGTAACTATTCTAGTTAACTGATGTAACGGACGTTATCGAAATATAACACAAGTTGTTAACGGGGTTAACCTGGGAAATTGCCGGTTGTCACATCATCCCCTTGTTAAGGAATTTTCGTCCCGAAATTTGCCTTAAGTTGCTACAGTTTCTGTGGAAGGAATAGAAAAATTTTAGGGTTGCTACATTGTTACCATTACCGACAAATATAGGACTAACAGGAAATGAACTTGGAAACTGAATATTACCTGGGTCAGATGTGATGTGTGATGACGCCTGATGTGTTGCAAACACATCCCTTTTTCATGGTCTTTTGTATATTATTTGAATTGGTTTGTTATCCACTTTGAGTCAATTATTGTGTTTTTAGTCAAGTTTGAGTCCTTGAGTCTTTATTTATGTTTTTTACAAGTTTTATAGGTAATTGACAAATCCCGAGGCTACGAGTGAAAGATGGAAGAAATTGGAGAAAAGACAAAGAAAGTGCTGAACAACAAGTCCTAGGCGTATCGCCTAGGGAAGACAGAGCCACAAGCGATACGCTTGGGGATTGAAGGTCAACAAAAGTCAAAGGCGGCGATGCCCGACTAATTTGTCGCCTAGCGGGTCCGCGCGTATCGCGCCCAAGTCCAGGACCTCCAAGCGATACGCTTGGAGGTGGGTTATCCGGAAACTTAATGAATTCGATATAAATTCAAGTTTTAGGGTTTCAATTCGCATACTTCGACTTCCAGACGAATTCCAGAGCGACTAAGGGCGATTTACAGAGGAGGAGAGAGCTGAGATCAAGGCGAAGCATCGGGAGACCAAGATTCCATCACACTACGCTATCCGGTTCTTTCGATTTCTTCGTTTTCGTTACTTACTATCATGTATTTGGATCAAGTTTCAGACTTTGTTATGTTTAGTGTTCAGAACATGATTGTAGGCTAAACTAATTATGCCATCTAGACCATGTTGATGAGTAATTGATGTTTTGACTTTATTCTCGGTTCTTAACTAGTTGATTGATGCTACGATTTTATTAAACTCCAATAATTGCCATGTTCGATGCATGTGTGTGTTATGAGCAGATTATTGATTGATCATTAATGCTTAATTTACCCGCGAATGTCTTTCGGTTTAGGTAGATTAGCTAAAGTTGTTAACTTTAGGGTTGATCGGTGAAGTGTAGTGAGGGTTTCCTTGACTATTGCATTGATAATTGATTGGTAATTTACTTGTAATGTGCTGCTAAACTGAAGACTTGAAAGGTACAGGTTTAACGGGTAGTTGGGTTGGTTAAAGTCCTAGGGTTGCATTATCTCAAAGGAAGTGTCCTAGGGTTTTGTCTAGCTTGCTATTCCGTGTCATTCATGGTAACTATTGGTAGCTCCTGTTAGGTTTAAGGTGCCCGAGATTAGGTTCAGAGGTGGTTAGGTCTAATTGAGGTAGGAAGGACTTAAAAGGTGAACTCCTGTTCGAGCGTTAGAATCGTTGTCTAGGAAGGACTTAAAAGGTGAACTAGCCACCATCAGATTAGTTAGAACCGAGGTAGAGTTAAGCATTAGTTGCAAGTCTAGGTCTAGGTGGTATATTTCTCTCTCATCTGAATTTCTCCGAAGTTTCCTGCTCCCGTCTGTTTGTTTGTTGATTAGTTAATTTTAGTTAATCAAATCTCAATTCAAAAAACCCAAATTTGCTCAGTATTTCCATTGTTTAGGTCTAGGTTAAGTTTTGTTATTAGAGTGTCCTAGGTTCGATAATCCGGTCTTGCCTTAGCTTTACTATAATCCGACAGGTTCACTGCCTTAGGGTTCGGTTCGGTTTAGGTCATTTCGGTAAAATTAGGTGTGTCTTAGGTCTAGGTTTTAGGTCTATTTTAATAGTGTTTTTAGTGTCGTTCCGAGCACATCAAGTTTTTGGCGCCGTTGCCGGGGACACTTGGCAATTGGCAAGATTAACTTAGGTCGTCGTTAGGAAATTTTGAGTCTTTTTGGTTTTTCCGTGTCTAGAGTCTTAGGATTTCCGTTTCGAGTCTAGATTTTTAGGTTTTATTTTTCTTGTAATTTTTTCTTTGAGTCAGTTTCATCATTTTATGCCACACACCCGTTCACGAGGTCCCCCTGAGCTTTCACCACTTTCTGATCCCGACGCGGATATTCGTGAACGGTTTCGCCTTCTACGCACCGAGCTAGAGGCATTCATCATTTCCACCACCCACTCCAAACCATCCTCTTCATCCACACAAATCGAGCGCGACACCAAACCCATTCCATTTCCTGATCTATCATCCATGGCGGCACGTCGCACCGTCCACGAGCAGGCTAGCGCCGGAGTCACCGAGGCCCGGTTTGCTATTGCACAGCCTGCTATTGCCAACACCGCGAATTGGCAAGTTCCATCTCACGTCATCAACGCGTTGACGCATTCGATCTAGTTTCATGGACGTGAGGACGAAGATGCACCGACGCATATCTCCCGCTTCATTCGTATCTGTAACACGTTCGGACTCACCGGAGTCGCGAATGAAATCATCTACTTGCGTTTATTTCCATTCTCCCTTACGTCTCGAGCCGCCGAGTGGCTTGAGACGCTTCCGCCGAATTCGATCGCCACCTGGGACGATCTGACCGCGAAATTCCTGAAGAAGTATCATCCTCCAGCCAAGGCTTCACGTACTCGGGAGGAAATCCACTCTTTCAAGATGGACCCCGATGAGCCTTATTCTGCCGCATACGAGAGATTCAACACCCTTCTGAGTAGATGTCCGCAACACGGGTTGACGGACTGGGCGATCATAGAAAAGTTCTATAATGGACTTCCTTATCCTGTTCAGAAGGATTTCAATATTTCGGCTGGAGGGCATATGATGGAGAAGCTCACGGTGGATGAATGCAAACAACTGTTTGAGAGCTTCGCACTTGCTGAACAACAGGCACCCGGAGGTCGGAGAGCCACCTTGGCCCCGACTAGATCACTCGCACCATCTACATCTACCCGGGGTGTCAATCACATTGGCTCAGAAACCATGTCACCTAGGGAGTTAGAGAATATTTATAAAACCTTAGAAGAAATCAAACTCCACATCAAAGCCAAATGTGAGCTGTGCATAGGCGCTCACGACACCCGAGACTGCCCGCTTGCTCCCGCTGAGCAGGTGGACTACATTGGAAACCAAAACCAGTTCGGTAATTCGTTCCAGTCTAGGTGGAGGAGTGGCCAAAATTCAGGATGGCGAGAGGGAGGAAATCCACCTGGTTTTCAGCCAAGGTATAATCAGAATGGTGGAGGAAACGAAGGGCCGACCATGAAGGAGCTTACAGAGCTGGTCATGAACCAAACGCAGATTTTGCAGCAGATGAACGCGAGAGATGAGGCCACACAGAAGAAGCTGGCGGAGCATGACACGTTGCTAAGAAATCAACAAGCTTCATTCCTGGATTTGCAGAGGTCAGTCGGTGACATAGCGAAGCAGCTGAAGGAGCTCAATTCCCGTGGGGGTCAGTTTTCCGGTAGTACTTACAAAAACCCCAATGCCAATGTGAATGCCATCACCACTAGGAGCGGGAGAGTTGTCCAGAGTCCATCGCCGGCGGTAGTTGATGAGGAGCCGGTCGATGAGGAGATTGAGTTGGAGACGCCGGACGGGAGGGTGCACGAGAGCGTTACGCCAGCAAGTACCGCACCAAACGTCGAGGCCGAGTTAGTGAAAGAGAAGCCGCTGAAGTGGGAGGCTGTTAAAGAGAAGAAGAGGGAGCGATTCGCAAGTAAACCGATTACTGAGGACGATTTGAAGAAAGTGCCGTATCCTGAACGTCTGGTTCAACAGAAGAATGCACGTGAGTATAATCAGTTTTTAGAGCTTCTTAAGCAACTTAGGGTCACTTTGCCTTTTAATGATGTTATTAAACAAATGCCTAAGTATGCTAAATTTTTAAAAGATATGTTAACTAATAAGAAGAAGCTTGAAAAATTTTCGGATGTCACTCTTGATGCTAATTGTTCTGCTGTAGTTCAAAATAAATTGCCTGAAAAATTGACTGATCCTGGGACATTTACAATTTCGTGCTCTTTTGGTGATTCATCTGTTACATGTGCTTTAGCTGATCTAGGTGCCTCGATTAATGTTATGCCATATTCTGTTTTCATGCACCTAGGATTAGGCGGGTTAGCAACCGACTAGGATGACCATCTCTTTAGCAGATAGGTCGGTGGTTAGACCCAAAGGAATAGTGGAGAATGTGCTTGTGCAAGTTGATAAATTTTTGTTCCCTATAGACTTTGTGGTAGTTGATACTGCATATGATGCTAGCTGCCCGTTGATTTTAGGAAGGCCTTTCCTTAGGACTGCTCGGGCGTTAGTTGATGTTTTCGCCGGCACGATTACTTTGAGGGTAGATGATGAATCGGTTGAGTTCAAGGTTGGTAAGTTGAGTGAGAAGAACAACGAGTCCGTGTACTTTCTAGGTTCTTTTATATCTTTGGTGGATAGTTGTGTTAGTTTTGTCACCGGTGAGGATCTGGTCGTTGGAAATCGGTTAGAGGGTGAACGAGTGGTTGAGGATAAGTGTGGGGAGGATCCCGGGGGGTTAGATGAGTTAATTGATAGGAATGATAATTTTGACCCGTTAGTAGAACCCGGTGAGGATTTAGTGGTTGGAGAGTGTTTGGTAGTTGAGGATAGTTTGAGGAGAGTCACACTTGGTGACATTGGTGAATTTGATGATAGGATTGTGCTTAGTCCAAGTGTGGGGAGGTTGCATGTGGTTGTTAGTAAACATGACCCGGAATTGATTTTTCTTAGTGAATGTCGATTTTTCCCGGGTAGATACAAACATTGGAAGGTTAGGATGTTGTGGAGAGTGGTAAAGTTAGTTACTTTATGGGTTAGGAAGTTAGTAGATGGTTGGTTGAATAGGAACCGGGTGGATACCGGTAGTTTTGTAGTCAAAGATGTGAAATCGAAACCTCCGGATGGTTTGGGAGGTTCTTTTTTTGGTTTGTGCTGATTGATTAGTACCCGGTTTGTATATTGTGTAGTTGTGTTCTAATTTTCTGCAATTTTAGTTTTCGTGCATGTTGCGTCTTTTGTTTTTGTGTTCTTGGTGTTTGCAGGTAATTCTGGAGATTCAAGCTTTGGAATAGGGGAGTTGTGCAGGTCAGAAGTGCAGGTTTTGCTGAGTTTTTCGACCATAGGCCTGCTGTGGAGTAAAAGAGATAGAAAATTTTTAGGGTCAAACTCCAAAAATTCTCTGGAAATCACGTTCCAAGCGTATCGCCTGGAGGTTGGTAGGTTATAGGCGATACGCTTGCATCCTTTGGCGGGCCGGTTGTTTGCAGTTCCAGGCGTATCGCCTGGGAAAAGCATGGTTGTAGGCGGTACGCCTGGAGAAGGTATTTCAGAAATCTTCTAAATTTTCAATTTTTATTTTATTTCTGTTTACCGGATTTGCGATGGATCGTTTGTGGCTGCTGTGCTGAGTCTCTGGAATTTCAGGTGAACACGTTTCAACTTCTTTTATTTTATTTTATTTTATTTCTGATTTGTTTTTGTTCCATTCCACATTGAGGGCAATGTGTGATTCAAGTGTGGGGATGGGATACTTGCGTCTTGAGTCAGTTTTTATTTTTAGTGTGTTTACTTTAGTCATAAATTTTGAGAAATTGAAAAAAATGTTCAAAAATGTCCAAGATTCTGGCTGCAATTAAATGGAAAATGATAGGAAACTGGGAATTGACTGTCTAATTGTGTGCTTAAGTGTTAATTAATGAATAATTTGGGAAAAGTGATAAGTATGGTATGAATGGAGAACATTACTAGTCTATGATGTGTCGGTAGGCCCAGCTGACTTAGGAGTAGCTTAAATTGCCTATGTGTTTATTGTTGTATAAATATGCTAATCAGTCTGCTAGTGGGTTCCCATTTTAGGAGTGATAGGGATTCTGAACTGATGATTAGGAGGGAAGAGACCGCTTTAGGCTAGATACTCCTATGTCCTTAGAATTTCAATTGAGCATGTAGTTAATAATCTGGTTAATGAATTAGAGTGAAGGGGCAGAATACTCATGTACGAACTAAGGATAGTATCCCGTGGTAAGTACCTCTGATGATGTTCCTGATCTCGCGGGCAAAATACTCATGTATGATTTCGGGGGTAAGACCTTGTGAAAGAGTACCTCTGGTGATGTCCGTTGGTAATTTGAGGTAAAAGTAACCAATTATAAAAAAAATTGAGAAAAGAAAAAAAATGAAAGAAAATGTTAGCTTAGAGAATAAATGCTCAATAATTGCATATAAATAAATAGTTATTCTTTGGACATCTTAGTATCTGGTTTAAGGGGGGTTGGAGAAAATATATAAAGTTAAATCAATTATACCCTTTGCTTTGACTGAATATGATTCGGTAGTAGGTTGAACTTGACCTTTCTTTAGTGGGATCCATAGGCGACTGAACTTATATCTGGTAAATTCATAAACACATGGGGGCGAAAGAAAAGGTTGGTGGTTGGGTTTAATCGGATCGAAATATCGGCAATTGTAGTTAGGGTGTTTTTACATTATGGAATGTGGAATTGATATGGTGGACTGTTAATTTTAATTATTGAATGTTTAGTAGTCAATTTCCTGGTTGTGATTCCATTGCAGTATTTTTCGAGGACGAAAAAAGAGTCAGTGTGGGGATGTTTGATGTGTTGCAAACACATCCCTTTTTCAGGGTCTTTTGTATATTATTTGAATTGGTTTGTTATCCACTTTGAGTCAATTATTGTGTTTTTAGTCAAGTTTGAGTCCTTGAGTCTTTATTTATGTTTTTTACAAGTTTTATAGGTAATTGACAAATCCCGAGGCTACGAGTGAAAGATGGAAGTAATTGAAGAAAAGACAAAGAAAGTGCTGAACAACAAGTCCTAGGCGTATCGCCTAGGGAAGACAGAGCCCCAAGAGATACGCTTGGGGATTGAAGGTCAACAAAAGTCAAAGGCGGCGATGCCCGACTAATTTGTCGCCTAGCGGGTCCGCGCGTATCGCGCCCAAGTCCAGGACCTCCAAGCGATACGCTTGGAGGTGGGTTATCCGGAAACTTAATGAATTCGATATAAATTCAAGTTTTAGGGTTTCAATTCGCATACTTCGACTTCCAGACGAATTCCAGAGCGACTAAGGGCGATTTACAGAGGAGGAGAGAGCTGAGATCAAGGCGAAGCATCGGGAGACCAAGATTCCATCACACTACGCTATCCGGTTCTTTCGATTTCTTCATTTTCGTTACTTACTATCATGTATTTGGATCAAGTTTCAGACTTTGTTATGTTTAGTGTTCAGAACATGATTGTAGGCTAAACTAATTATGCCATCTAGACCATGTTGATGAGTAATTGATGTTTTGACTTTATTCTCGGTTCTTAACTAGTTGATTGATGCTACGATTTTATTAAACTCCAATAATTGCCATGTTCGATGCATGTGTGTGTTATGAGCAGATTATTGATTGATCATTAATGCTTAATTTACCCGCGAATGTCTTTCGGTTTAGGTAGATTAGCTAAAGTTGTTAACTTTAGGGTTGATCGCTGAAGTGTAGTGAGGGTTTCCTTGACTATTGCATTGATAATTGATTGGTAATTTACTTGTAATGTGCTGCTAAACTGAAGACTTAAAAGGTACAGGTTTAACGGGTAGTTGGGTTGGTTAAAGTCCTAGGGTTGCATTATCTCAAAAGGAAGTGTCCTAGGGTTTTGTCTAGCTTGCTATTCCGTGTCATTCATGGTAACTATTGGTAGCTCCTGTTAGGTTTAAGGTGCCCGAGATTAGGTTCAGAGGTGGTTAGGTCTAATTGAGGTAGGAAGGACTTAAAAGGTGAACTCCTGTTCGAGCGTTAGAATCGTTGTCTAGGAAGGACTTAAAAGGTGAACTAGCCACCATCAGATTAGTTAGAACCGAGGTAGAGTTAAGCATTAGTTGCAAGTCTAGGTCTAGGTGGTATATTTCTCTCTCATCTGAATTTCTCCGAAGTTTCCTGCTCCCGTCTGTTTGTTCGTTGATTAGTTAATTTTAGTTAATCAAATCTCAATTAAAAAAACCCAAATTTGCTCAGTATTTCCATTGTTTAGGTCTAGGTTAAGTTTTGTTATTAGAGTGTCCTAGGTTCGATAATCCGGTCTTGCCTTAGCTTTACTATAATCCGACAGGTTCACTGCCTTAGGGTTCGGTTCGGTTTAGGTCATTTCGGTAAAATTAGGTGTGTCTTAGGTCTAGGTTTTAGGTCTATTTTAATAGTGTTTTTAGTGTCGTTCCGAGCACATCAACGCCCTGAATCCATAATCCATTGTTGATCCGAGTAGCCACCTGCATTGAAGTTGGTCATAGCCATACCAATATCGGTCGGGTTAAGTGCACTGTACTGAACGGGTCTAAAATCAGAGTTAGGTAGGGGTGGTGTATAGGCCGCAGCATAATGGGCTTGGGCCGGTTGAGAGGGATAGGGCGTCGGTGGAGGGGTCCATTATCGTGGGGCAGGTTGGGCCGAATAAAGGTTATTGGGCTGGGGATGTGGGAATGGACCAGTGGGGTGAGGGTCGAAGCCCGGTGGGGGGGGGGGTTGGACTGCCGTAAGTGGGCTGCAGCCTGCTGGTGCCATGGAGAAGGAGGGCGGGTAGATGCGTTGCGGCCCCCTCCTCGTCCCCTATTGGTGGTATAATTCCCGCGACCGTGTGCTGCCGTAACGGGATCATAATTCCGACCGAGGTAGCCATTGGGGGTAAGGGGATGGTGGTTGTTTAGGAGCATCGGTTGGAGGATTTTGGGTGTGAACAAGGAGGCTGTCACGAGTTCCGCCGGACCTTGCCTTTTGCCGCTGTTCTTCTGATTCAATTATGCTACGTGCAACGTCCCACGTCGGACACTATTGATTAATAATGGCTCCGACAGTGTCGAACTCAACCAGGAGACCCCGTACCATCTGAATGACGAGGCGATTTTCGGAAACAGGCTCCCCAAGATCGGCCAACTGGGAAGCGATGTCCTTGAGGGTTTTGCAATACTCATCAAACGACGCGGAGCCAGACAAGGTGGTGTTCGTAAATTTTTTCTCGAGGGTGGCGGCCCTTGCATTCTTTTTTTGATGAAGATGCCTTGGAGTGTAAGCCATGCAGCCCTCGCAGTGGTAGCGTTGTCGAGGATGCGAGGTAGAATGTCATCAGAGACTGTCGCGAATATCCATTGAAGGATAAGCACATCCAGTTCTAACCACTCGGTGTATTCTGGATCGGTGGAGGAAGGGGGATCTTTTGTGCCATCCACATGGTGGAGAACGTGATAGGCAGTGAGTTGGAAACGAAAAAGCTTCACCCAGTTAGAATAGGCGACGGTTTTGGCATCAAGAGTTCGAACCTTCTGATGGATGTTGCTAACGGTATATGCTTTGTGTATTGGAGGATGATCGGGTTGTTTGGGGGATGATGATGTTTTGGGGTCTTTGTCATCGATGGCCATGGTGGATTAGGGCCGACCGGATTTTGTAGAAGGGTAGGAGCGGGGGCCGGAATTTTGGTGATAGTTAGGGTTGATTTGGGAGAGAAAAATAGGCTCTGATAACCATGAAGGCAATCATAATTCTCAATGAAAACATTAGAAAATACAATGGAGAATATAAATACAATGGTTGCCTAACAAATAAGCCACAAAAGAAGGAAACCCAATCAATACAAAATAAACTATTTTAATAGATATATAGCACAGTTAATAGGAAGATGAAGAAAGGTTGCATCGATACGAGTGAGATAATAGAGTTCTTGAATTAGATTCTTTTTTTAACATGGGCAAATTACAACCAATACAAACCATAATCTGAAAACATCTTCTAGTCAAGATCAGAGATTTTTGCTTTGTGTTTCAACCACATAAAATCATCCATTTTGATATCTTCCAAAGTTTTGTTTGGGTGTGAATTTCTACTCTCGAATTCTTTTGCATTCCGAGTCTTCCATATATTCCACAAACCGGCAGTGCATATGAGGGACAGGAAGTCTCTAAATTTGCTTGAGTGCCCAACAGAGTTTTCCCATGATAGAAGTTGTTCGATCGTACCTGTCGTTGGAAAAGGGAGTCTACACCAATTAGAAACTAGATTCCAAGTTTTTGATGCCATATCACAATGCAACAGTGCATGAGGAACTGTTTCTTCATTTGTGTAGCACCATGAGCATGATGGATTTTGAATTTCAACCCCCCTTTTCAACAGTTCATATTTAACCGGTATTTGATTTAACGCCGCCTTCCATGTAAAGATGCTAGTTCTTGAATCAGATGGTTGTGAAAAGGCCACTTCTTCCATTGGTGATTCCTCTGTTATTCCTTTAATGGAATACTGAGAAAGGGGTTTTTAATCTCTCAAATGGGGTTCCCCTTGTTATTGCTATCTGGGCAAGTATTCAGGTATTATGTCAATTCCAATTTTCTAGATGAATTTTGCCTATTTATCTTAATTTCGCTTTCATTTTCCCTTGGTTTGTTCTTTAATGTGTATGAATCTGACTGAAAGTTACAATTGTTTGTATTATGGAGTTGGATTTTGTGTATTTTTTTTTTTGAGTTTTTAAAACCGAGTCAAAAGAGAGAAAAAGAAAGACATGAATCCTTTCAGTATTAAGTGGTATGCATTAATCATCTTTAGATCTTGGGTTAGTTTATTGAATTAAATATAGTAGAATAGATATCCTCCTATGGTTATGGTGTTCTTAGGTTCTTTAGAAGCTTAATTGGGTAACTATGGTTATGGTGTTCTTAGGTTCTTTAGTAGCTTAATTGGGATATGTGACACCCGTCAAATACCTGTATCGGTAATCCGGCCCATTTTGATAAAATTAGGTCGTTTCATTTTAGCAAAATCATTTTACTAAAAATGATTGAAATAATTTGTAAAACCTTCTAGAATGCAATTTATATAAATAATCAAATAATTTTAAATTATTGTTCTCATTATATATTAAATAAGTAATATCATAAACGATGTTTATAAAAAAATTGTTGTTTTATAAAGTATGGGTAACTCAAACGGTAGTTTATAGAAATTATACTCTTACATATATACGAGATCACATGTTATTAATATAGTATTTTCTAATAGTAAGTGGGGGATTAAATACTATGTCACAAAGTTGTTTACTAAACATTAGGATTAAGGTTTAAAATAAATTAAACTATAAGCCTGAGGGGGTAGTATGAACTAACAAAACTTGAGGGTTTAAGGTGTCAATATACTAAAGTTGAATTTAAAGTGTTGTAAATGGTAATTGATTATAAACAGAAATTGTCGCCTATCCGATTTAATTACTGACTTTAATTCCGACGTGGTTACGAGATTTAATTCGGACACCATAAACTCAATCATTGATGGCTGGTAACCCACACACTTGATCGACCACCTTCAAGCTTCTGCCATCGAGAAGAAAACCGAGCACACCGACACATCTTCGCGTCTCCGATTATCATCGGATTCCGTCCTCTCGTTTCACCGCCGTGAGACCACCTGCGGCTTTGTCCGACCACCCTTACCACCGCAAGCACCTCCGGTGAAGGCCGTGTTCAACCATTGTCGCCACCTCAGTCACCGGTGCGGGTTCCGACTCGCACACGGGTTCGAAGAACGTTTGCTTCGGTCGTAAGTTTGGATTCGGATCAATAGTACAAGGTAACGAATACGTTTCTGATCGAGCTCGTATGAATCTGTAGTAGTTCTTAAGTAATATTTGCTCACTTATGTTTTGGTTATGGAGATCGGGTGTGGCTAGGGTTGGGGGTTAAGAAGATGACAACCGGTCGGTATTGGTTTTATACTTTGCTTATCAAAAGAAATCATGAATTGCGAATTGTCTCAATGGTTTGGTTGTTAGTATATAACCCGTAGGTCATGTGTTCCATTCTTGCGATTAGCTGCTATTTTTTTAATTTTCAGTTGTAATCCATTGCACCTATCTGTATTTGAATTTAATTGATCCCCGAACGATTCTATGCGCATTTTCTTAAAAACCTTGCAAGCATGTAATGTGTTTTTGATCAAACTCCGTGTTTTGGATTGATAAGAGTAAATTTAATATTTATCGAGTTGGTTAATTGTTAAAAGTCGTTCAAAACTATTTTCATATCTATATATATCTATATATATATATATATATATATATATATATATATATACTAGGTTAGTAACCCGTGTACTACACGGGCTGAATATGGATTTATAATATTAGATACATAAATGATTAATAAATTTGAAAATTATGATTGATATAAAATTCTTATAATATATTATATAATAATTTAATACATTTAAAAAACTTATTATGTTTAAGAAGTTGTTGATTACTTTTCACAGAAGACTAAAAATATTAAGTATATTAATCAAATCTATATTAATTTTATCAAACTTTTAAAAATAAAAATTTAGTTTTGACAAAATTGCTAATTAATCTTAATTGATGATTTACTAAATTGGTAATTCAATGTGATTTTGACATGTGGCGGTGGTGATGTGGACCATTTATAAATGAGACATGTGGCACTAATTTTATTGCTTTATTAGGATTAGGAATATATATATATATATATATATATATATATATATATATATATATATATATATATAGGGAGAGGATCATTTGAGAACCAATTAAGTTTGAGAACTAAAAAGAACTAATCTCAGCCACTAGTTTATATATATGGAAAACCCCCCCATGAATTATAGTGGTCCCCACCTGAAATTAGTGGTGGAGATTTAGTTCTCAAAAGTTCTCAAAATAAAAAGTTCTCATTTGAACTTAACCCTATATATATATATATATATATATATATATATATATATATATATATAGGGTTAGGTTCAAATGAGAACTTTTTTGTTTTGAGAACTAATTCTCAACCACAAATTTCAGGGGGGACCACTACAATTCATGGGAGGGGAGAAACATGTAATAAACTTGTGGCTCAAATTAGTTCTTTTTAGTTCTCAAACCCAATTGGTTCTTAAATGATCCTCTCCCTATATATATATATATATATATATAGGGTGAGGTTCATTGTAGACACTTTCGCATGTGAAATAGTTCTTTTTCACATGTGAAAGTTTCTAATTAATGAAAAAAAAAGAAAAAAGAAAATTAATCACAACCATTTGATCAAGAGATCTAATGGTGAAAAAGGGTGTCTACATATCTACACTTATGGGGGTGTCTACAATGAACTTTTCACTATATATATATATATATATATATATATATATAGAGTTAGGTTCAAATGAGAACTTTTTCTTTTGAGAACTTTTGAGAACCAATTTGGGCCACTAATTTTCAAGGGGGGAGCATTCAAATTCATGGGGGGTTTTTCATATATATAAACTAGTGGCTATATATATATATATATATATATATATATATATATATATATATATATATATAGGGTTAGGTTCAAATGGGAACTTTTTCTTTTGAGAACTTTTGAGAACCAATTTGGGCTACTAATTTTCAAGGGGGAAGCATTCAAATTCATGGGGGGGGGGGGGGTTTCCATATATATAAACTAGTGGCTAAGATTAGTTCTTTTTAATTCTCAAACCCAATTAGTTCTCAAATGATCCTCTACCTATATATATATATATATATATATAGAGTTGGGTTATAATACAAAGTACTTTTTATGTGAGAAGTGTGAGAAGTGATTGATGTGTTAATTTTTAATGCATGATATTGTCTTTTTATTATATTTTTGGTAAATATATGACAATCCTAAAATAAATACACCATCCATTGGATTCCAAACACTACCAAACATCATTTATTAAGAACTATTAAAAGGGCATTGTGTTAGGATATTATTACACTGTGTTTACATTGTGTTATCCTTTAACTCTAATTTTGATAAACACATGACATTCTAATATGGAAAAAACAATGTATAGTGTTATATATTTACCAAAAACATAACTAAAAGATAACACAATGCATTAAAATCTAACACATCATCCACTTCTCACACTTCTCACGCAAAAAGTACTTTGTATTATAACTCTACCCTATATATATATATATATATATATATATATATATATATATATATATATAGGGTTAGGTTCAAATGAGAACTTTTTCTTTTGAGAACTTTTGAGAACCAATTTGGGCCACTAATTTTCAAGGGGGGAGCATTCAAATTCATGGGGGGGGGGGGGGGGTTTCCATATATATAAACTAGTGGCTAAGATTAGTTCTTTTTAGTTCTCAAACCCAATTAGTTCTCAAATGATCCTCTCCCTATATATATATATATATATATATATATATATATATATATATAGGGAGAGGATCATCTGAGAACCAATTTGATTTGAGAACCAAAAAGAACTAATTTGAGCCACAAGTTTATTACATGTATCCCCCCTCCCATGAATTGTAGTGGTCCCCCCCTGAAATTTGTGGTTGAGATTTAGTACTCAAAAGTTCTCAAAACAAAAAGTTCTCATTTGAACCTAACCCTATATATATATATATATATATATATATATATATATATATATATATATATATATAGGGTAAGGATCATGTAAAACCACATCTTTTTGCAAAAACCTAAAAACTTATAACTTTTTCATACGTTTATATATATATTTTTAAAATTGCACCAAAAACTTTAAAATTATGAGTTCTTTAATTCTGGAAAAAAATTGAAAAAAAACTTTAACGTCTTATCGTTTTTTATTAGTGCACATGTGCACTAATAATAAAACTCATACATATAGTACGCGCTAATATTTTTTTTAGAAAAATCGCACCAAATACATTATAATTTTGTTAGCTTTTCGTGGTATTTTATTAGTGCACATGTGACACTTTATACGTGTCGTATATATTAATATTTAAAAAAAAAGAAATTGCACCATAAATCTTATAATTGTGTTATCTTTAACTATGAAAATAGATTTAACGTTTTAAATTTTTTTAAATTTATGCTACACATGTGCACTATAACAAATAGTTATAGTGCATATGTAGAATTATCATTAGTTCTATAAAAATTTTAGTGCTTTTAAATGTTTTTAACTTAAACAATATTTTTTCGCATGACAATTATCTTTGTGTAATACTAATGAAAATGGTGCACATGTGCACTAATAATTTTTTTTCGAAATATCATTTTCTTTTTCAGAATCAAAGACAATGTAAAAGTTATGAAGGTTTTAGTGTTAGTTTTTAGGTTTTCACAAAAAAAAAAGAGTTTTCACACACACACACACACACACACACACACATATATATATATATATATATATATATATATATGTATATGGGACCTATTTTCCACTGTAAACTTTAACCTGATTGGATAATTTTAAGTTATGAGTGTTACATGCGTGTGTACAAAGACTCATGCTTATTTGTTTATTTAGCAGTATGACCTTAAAAAACCTTATCAAATGCTTTCTAAAATTATTTTTCCTATAAACCTATGACTCGCCAACTATGTACATAGTTGACCCCATTTTGCGTGTTTTTCAGGTTATAGAAATCAAGCATATTTTCAGCTCGTCCCACGTCATGGCATAGGCAAGTTATTGTCGGGTTTTTACATCATAATTCCACTAAGATAACACGCCTTCACTAAAAGTGCAGGTGGCGTACTTGACCTTGTACTCGTCTAGACAGTTACACATCCGGTAGACTGATTCGGTCTTCTCGAACCACCGAATCAATCCCACGACGCCTTCTGTGCCCTTGAAATGTGTGGGCTTTCAGTTCATGAAGTCCTTGTACGTGCACTCTCGTACACCTGAAAGTTAGTCCAATATATTTGATTTTTTTTTTTATTTGCAACTGTAATCGTTGACCTTATAACTATAGTGAGGTCTTTGGCTTACCAGACGGGGATTCATGACATCGTATGTTAGCGGGGGTTGCACGGTCAGCTTCTAAGCTACACGATGATTCACGAGTGCCTCAATGGCAGCGGCATCCATGACAGGTGGAGGAGGGTTGCTTTGGTTGGTTCTTGTTCTCAGTCCGTGCCTAGACATGATTATTAATTTCACAAAGGTAAATTAAGAGTAAGGCAACAATAACAATAAGAAAACATAGCATGAAATATATCAATCATAAGCTGATAAACAAACAAACTGGTATAATGTCACTTACGGGGTCCCTCAAACCGGCAACTTACCGTACTTGACACGCCGTCATGAACTAGCAGGGGAACAACCCTCCATGCCAGATTATTTTATAATAAAAATGACCTTTTTAAGGGACTCTGGTCCGTTTTATTCGCACCTAGCTCTCCGCATGTGTACGTCCGAAGTAACCAGAGCCAAGTTCACAAACACGTACCATTTCGGCTTCTGTGAAGTGATAAAATATTACCAACCCTCATTCCTAACAAAATACTTTCAGCACGCACCTTCGTGGCCAGCTGAGTTTGCTTACATAGACATAAGGACCTCGATCGTATCATGCAGCATGGGACGCGAGTCACCTTTCGGATCATGCATCATCCCCCGACTGGGTGTCACAAGTCCGGCCTTTGGGATTTCGACTCCCCAAATAGTCTGTGATACGAAGAGCACATTTGGTTCAGAAAATCAATAATAAACTTTCAATAAAAAGGGTTTTTATAGAGTGATTAGACACACCTTAAAACAAGTTTATAAAAAACAGAATGCCAACCCACCAAAGACTTTTTTATTCCCAAATGAGTTACAAATGTTAGTCTAAAGATTTGCTTAAGAGATAATGAAAGATTCATAGACAAATAACAATTCATTATCACCAAAAGTTATAGTTCTTACAATATTTGACGAGTAGACACAAGAATACTAAAACAAGTGGCTCAGAACCGAAAAGATGAACTAAACTAGAGACAGGGGGGGAAGAATTGAGCGGTTTGGAAGAATGACCGGCCTCTCCTTAGATAGCCAAACTTCTGACACGGCACGGGGCGTGCTTCTGATAGCACTGGGCGTGCTTCTGACAACACAGGGCGTGTTGGTTTAAGCTGCACGGGGCGTGTTGGTTTAAGCTGCATGGGTCGTGTCTTCTCGAGCATGGGCCCTGATATGTCCGAAGGTTGATCTTAAATATTTGGTGGCAGGTAAAACGTGGACGTGCCATGTCAGACGCTTGATTCACAAATCTTTGTGTGTAGAGGCACGGACCGTGCCTAGCCTGGCATGAGCCGTGTTGTGTCAGAAGGCCGATTTCTAAATCTTCTTATACGAACGGTTCTTTGCTGGATTGGGGACAGGGCATGCTGGGTTAGGCACGGGGCGTGCTAAGCTTCAACTTTCACAAAATCTTTTGTCTTTCTTGCATTATTCGTTACTTTTGTGATTTTGGCTTAGTAGAACCTGAAAAAGTACAAAGAAGACAAAAACAGTGTTTCTTTGTGATAGTTAGTCAATGTTTACCCAATACGCGAGAATGTTTGTTTATAAAACATGTATATTTTTAGGCACATCATTTACTGGGTCCCCATATGTCAATACATCTCGATCTAAAGTGTTGCATGCTCGAATAACGACAGGATGTCTCCGATCTGTGTGATAACTGATGTGTTCGTAACGACTCTAACAATACTATTAAAACCTAGACCTAAACCTAGACCTAGACACACCTAATTTTACCGAAAATACCTAACTAAACCGAACCCTAAGGCAAGTGTACCTGTCGGATTGTAGCTAAGCTAAGGCAAGACCGGGAATATCGAACCCTAGAGACACTCTATAGACAAAATTAAACTTAGACCTAAGAAATGGAAATACTGAGAAATTTAGGTTTTTGATTTGAGCTTTAGGAAATAATTTAACTAACTAGACTAACTCAGCCACCAAACGAAAGCAGGAAAACATTGGGAAATTCAGAACAGAGAAGAGTCTCACCTAGACCCGAAATCCTACTTAATACCTACAACCTTACTCAGTTTCGATCAATCTGATGGCGACTAGTTCACCTTTTAAGTCCTTCCTAGTTAACACTTCTAACGCCCGAACAGGAGTTCACCTTTTAAGTCCTTCCTACCTCAACTAGGCCTAGCCACCCTCGAACCTAATCTAAGGCACCCTAGACTAGCAGGAGCTACCGATAACTACCATGACCGACACGGAATACCAAGCTAATCAAAACCCTAGGACACTTCCTTTTGAGACAATGCAACCCTAGAACTTTAACCAACCCAACTACCCGACAATTCTTTACCTTTTGAGTCTCAGATGAGGCAGCACATTGCAAACAAATCATCAACCAACTATCAATGCAATAGTTCCAGAAAACCCTAAACTACTCTATCGTAATTAACCCTAGAGTCGACTACTTTAGATAATCTACCTAAACCAAAAGACATTCGCGGGTAGATCAAACATCAATAATCAGTCAACAATCTATTCTCAACACACACAAGCATCAACCATGGCAATTATTGGAATTTAATAAAAGTATTACATCAATCAATTAACCGAAAACTGAGTAAAGTTGCAAATACTAAATAGTCATTCAATTAGGTCTAGGCGATACTAAACGCCTAGCCTACCATCATGTTCAATGCAGAAAACACAATAAAAATCATGTCTTTAACATAAAGCATAACTGAGTCTAGAGTTTAAACAAGAAATAAGGAAAACCGGATGAATCGATGATGATTAAAGGATTGATTCTTGATCCCCTGATGATTCTCCTCGTTCCTAGATCTCTCTGGTCTCTAAAAATCGCCTCTGGTTCGTCCTCTGCCGTCTGGAAGTCGAGATATCCCGAACTCCAACCCTAACATCGAATTTATATCAATTAAGCAAAGTTCCCGGATTCTGGGCTTCTACGCGTATCGCCTACAGGGATGAATTCCCCAGGCGATACGCCTGGGCCTCATTACACGACAAAATAGTCGGGTTTAACCGACTTTGACTTTTGTTGACTGCCACCTTCTCGCGTATCGCTTATCACTCATCCAATCCCAGGCGATACGCCTGGGACTGCTTGTTCAGCACTTTTTCTTCTTTCCTTCTTGACTTCTAACTTTCTCACGTGGCCTCGGGAATTGACTAACACCTGCAAAACTTGTGAAAACATAAATAAAAGACTCAAGGACCAAACTTTACTAAAAACAATTAAAATTAAAGACAAACCGACTCAAATAGACTCAAATAACTATATAAAAGACCCCGGAAATGAGATGTGTTTGCAACACATCAAACATCCCCACACTGACTCTTTTTTCGTCCTCGAAAAATACTGCAATGGAATCATAACCAGGAAATTGACTTCTAAACATTCAACAATTCATATTTAACATCCACCAATCAATTTCACAATCCATAACGTACTAGCACACTAACTACAATTGCCGATATTTCGATCCGACTAAACCCAACCACCAACCTTTTCTTTCGCCCCCATGTGTTTATGAATTTACCAGATATAAGTTCAGTCTATCTATGGATCCCACTAAAGAAAGGTCAGGTTCAACCTACTACCGAAACATATTCAGTCAAAGCAAAGGGTAATAATGATTTAAGTTTTAATATTTTCCAACCCCCTTAAACCAGATACTAAGATGTCCAAATAATAACTATTTATTGGAATGCAAATTCTGAGCATTTATTCTCTAATTTGACATATTTTTTTTTAACTACTCTAATTGGTCACTTTTACCTAACTTACCAACATGCATCATCAGAGGCATTCTTTTCGAGATACTATCCCTGAAATCATACGTGAGTATTCTGCCCGCGAGATCCAGAACATCATCAGAGGTACTTACCACGGGATACCATCCTTAGTTCGTACATGAGTATTTTGTTCCTTCACTCTAGTTCATTAACCAAATTATTAACTAACATGCTCATTGGATATTCTAAGGACATAGGAGTATCTAGCCTAAAGCGGTCTCTTTCCTCCTAATCATCAGGTTCAGTCTTCCTATCACTCCTAAAATGGGAACCCACTAGTAGACTGATTAGCATATTTATACAACAATAAACACACAGGCTATTTACGCTACTCCTAGGTCAGCTGGGCCTACCGACACATCATAGACTAATAATGCTTTCCATTCAAACCATACTTTACCACATTTCCCAAATTATTTATTAATTTATCATTTAAACACAAAATTAGCAAATCAATTCCCAGTTTCCTATCATTTCCATTTAATTGCAGCCAGAATCTCGGACATTTTTGAACAATTTTTCAATTTTTTTCAATTTTTTCAACTTTTTTAAAAACTCAATTACCACACTAAAAATAAAAGACTCAATACGAAAGTATCCCATCCCCACACTTGAATTACACATTGCCCTCAATGTGGAATGGAATAAAAATAAAGCAGAATAAAAGCACGAAAAAGAAAAATAAATAAAACTAAAAATAAAACAAGATAAGTTGAAACGTGTTCACCTGAAACTCCAGAGACTCAGCACATCGACCGCCAACGAACCACCGCAAATTCGGTAAACAGAAATAATAAAATAATTGAAAAATTAAAAGATTTCTGACTTACCTCCTCCAGGCGTATCGCCTCCCAACATGCATCTCCCAGGCGATACGCCTGGAACTGCAAATATCCGGCCCTTCTCAACCTGCAGGCGTATCGCCTATAACCTACCAACCTCCAGGCGATACGCCTGGAATGTAATTTCCAGGGAATTTTTGGAATTTGAACCCAAAAATTTTCTATCTCTTTTCTCCACGGCATGCCTATGGTCGAAATTTTCAGCAAAAACCTGCACTTTTGACCTGCACAACTCACATTTGCCAATTTTCGAATCTCCAGAATCACCTGCAAACACTAAAAACACAAAACGAAAAGATGCAAAGTGCACGAAAACAAAAAATTGCAGAAAATAAAAGACACAACTACACAAATATACACCCCGAGCACTGCATCAATTAGCATGAAACTGAAAAACAACCTCCCAACCCATCCGGAGGCTTCGATTTCACATCCTTGATCTCAAAATTACCGGCTTTCACCCGGTTCTCATCCAACCAATCACTAACTAACTTCCTAAACCATAAAGCTCCGAACTTTACTGCTCTCAACAACATCTTAACCTTCCAATGCTTGTACCTACCCGGAAGAAATCGAAATTTACCTAGAAAGCTCATTTCCGGGTCATGGGTAGTAACAATCACATGCAACCTCCCCACACTTGGTCTAAACTCTACCTCATCATTCAAAATACCTAAATCACCAAGTGTGGCCTTTCTAACTACCTCTTCAACCACCGATTCACTCTCCACAATTACCAACTCCTCGGGTTCTCCTAACGGGTCACTCAACACCTCATTAGCTACCTTAACAACCACCTCTACACTCTCTACCTCACCGGGTTGCACTAACGGGTCAAAATTCTTAGTTTGATCAACTACTTCAACTAACCCCCCGGTGTTCTCCCCACACTCATCCTCTTCAAACTCATCATCATCTAACCGGTTTCCCACAACCACAAGATCTATAAAGGACATAAAAGTACCTATCAAGCACACAGATTTGGTATCACTATCCTCTTGCCTACCCACCTTAAACATCACACTCTCATTCTCAACCCTCAAAGTGATGGTACCCTCAAAAACATCCACTAGAGCACGGGCAGTCCTAAGAAAAGGTCTACCTAAAATCAAAGGGCAACTAGCATCATATGCACTGTCAACTACCACAAAGTCTATAGGGAACAAAAATTTATCAACTTGCACAAGTACATTTTCCACTATCCCTTTGGGCCTAACCACCGACTTATCTGCTAGAGAAATTGTCATCCTAGTCGGCTCTAACTCGCCTAATCCTAGGTGCTGAAAAACAGAAAAAGGCATGACATTGATAGAAGCACCTAGATCAGCTAAAGCACATGTAACAGAAGAATCACCAAAAGAGCAAGGAATTGTAAAGGTCCCTGGGTCATTAAGTTTCTCGGGCAATTTATTCTGTACTATGGCGGAGCATTGAGCATCAAGTGTAACATCAGATAAAGCTTCAAGTTTCTTCTTACTACTCAACATATCTTTCAAAAATCTAGCATACTTAGGCATTTGACTCAAAACTTCCGTAAAAGGTAACGTGATCCTAAGTTGCCTAAGAATATCAAGAAACTGACTATACTCACGCGCATTCTTCTGTTGAATTAAACGTTCAGGATAAGGCACATGTTTCAAGTCATCGGCCGTGATCGGTTGAGGCGCAAATCGAACTCTCTTTTTCTCTCTCACCGCCTCCCACTTCAGCGGCTTCTCTCCCACTGGTGGCTTCTCTCTCACTCCCTCAGCCTCAACGTTTGGTGCGGTACTTGCTGGCGTCACGCTCTCGTGCACCCTCCCGTCAGGCGTCTCTAACACAATCTCCTCATCGACCGGTTCCTCATCAACTACCGCCGGTGATGGACTCTGAACAACTCTCCCGCTCCTAGTGGTGGTGGCATTAACATTGGCATTGGGGTTCTTGTACGTACTACCAGAAAATTGACCCCCACGGGAATTAAGCTCCTTCAGCTGCTTGGCGATGTCACCCACCGAACGCTGTAAGTCCAAGAAAGAAGCTTGCTAATTCCTCAATAACGTGTCATGCTCCATAAGCTTCTTCTGGGTAGCTTCATCTCGCGCATTCATCTGTGCCAGGATCTGGGTCTGGTTAGCTATCAACTCGCTCATCTATCTCAGACTAGACCCGTCATCTCCTCCACCATGGTTATTTCTCGGTGAAAAACCAGATGGGTTTCCTCCCTCTCGCCATCCTGAATTCTGGCCACTCCTCCACCCAGACTGAAAAGAATTACCGAACTGGTTTCGGTTTCCAATATAATCGACTTGCTCGGCGGGAGCAAGCGGGCAGTCTCGGGTGTCATGAGTGCCTCTACACAGCTCACATTTGGCTTTGATATGGAGTTTGATTTCTTCTAAAGCCCTATAGATATTCTCTAACTCCTTCGGTGTCATAGTCTCTGAGCCAATGTGATGGACACCCCGGGTAGATGTAGATGGTGCGAGCGATCTAGTCGGGGCCAAGGTGGCTCTCCGACCTTCGGGTGCCTATTGTTCAGCAAGTGCGAAGCTCTCGAAAAGTGATTTGCATTCGTCAACGATGAGCTTCTCCATCATATGACCTCCAGCCGATATGTTGAACTCCTTCTGAACAGAATAAGGAAGTCCATTGTAGAACTTCTCTATGATCGCCCAATCCGTCAACCCGTGTTGCGGACATTTTCCCAGGAGCGTGTTGAATCTCTCGTATGCGACCGAATAAGGCTCGTCGGGATCCATGCGAAAACTGTGAATTTCCTCCCGAGTACGCGCATCCTTGGCTGGAGGATGATATTTCTTCAGGAATTTAGCAGTCAGATCGTCCCAGGTGGCGATCGAATTTGGTGGAAGCGTCTCAAGCCACTCGGCGGCTCGAGACGTAAGGGAAAATGGGAACACGCACAGATAAATGATTTCGTTCGCGACTCCCGTGAGTCCGAACGTGTTGCAGATTCGGGTAAAGCGCGAGATATGCGTCGGTGCATCTTCGTCCTCACGTCCATGAAACTGAATGGAATGCGTCAAAGCGTTGATGACGTGGGACGGAACTTGCCAATTCGCGGTGTTGGCAATATCAGGCTGAGCGATAGCAAACCGGGCCTCGGTGACTCCGGCGCTGGCCTGCTCGTGGACGGTGCGACGTGCCGCCATGGATGAAAGATCGGGAAATGGAATGGGTTTGGTGTCGCGTGCGATTTGTGTGGAAGAAGATGGTTTGGAATGAGCGGTGGAAATGATGAAAGCCTCGAGCTCCGTGCGAAGAAGGCGAAACCGTTCACGAATATCCGTGTCGGGATCAGAAAATGGTGACAGTTCAGGAGGACCTCGTGAACGGGTGTGTGGCATAAAATGGGGAAACTGACTCCAAGAAAAATTTAACCTAAAAATCTAGACTCAAAACGGAAATCCTAAGACTCTAGACATGGAAAAACCGAAAAAAGACTCAAATTTCCTAACGACGACCTAAGTTAATCTTGCTATTGCCAAGTGTCCCCGGCAAAGGCGCCAAAAACTTGATGTGTTCGGAACGACTCTAACAATACTATTAAAACCTAGACCTAAACCTAGACCTAGACACACCTAATTTTACCGAAAATACCTAACTAAACCGAACCCTAAGGCAAGTGTACCTGTCGGATTGTAGCTAAGCTAAGGCAAGACTGGGAATATCGAACCCTAGAGACACTCTATAGACAAAATTAAACTTAGACCTAAGAAATGGAAATACTGAGAAATTTGGGTTTTTGATTTGAGCTTTAGGAAATAATTTAACTAACTAGACTAACTCAGCCACCAAACGAAAGCAGGAAAACTTTGGGAAATTCAGAACAGAGAAGAGTATCACCTAGACCCGAAATCCTACTTAATACCTACAACCTTACTCAGTTTCGATCAATCTGATGGCGACTAGTTCACCTTTTAAGTCCTTCCTAGTTAACACTTCTAACGCCCGAACAGGAGTTCACCTTTTATGTCCTTCCTACCTCAACTAGGCCTAGCCACCCTCGAACCTAATCTAAGGCACCCTAGACTAGCAGGAGCTACCGATAACCACCATGACCGACACGGAATACCAAGCTAATCAAAACCCTAGGACACTTCCTTTTGAGACAATGCAACCCTAGAACTTTAACCAACCCAACTACCCGACAATTCTTTACCTTTTGAGTCTCAGAAGAGGCAACACATTGCAAATAAATCATCAACCAACTATCAATGCAATAGTTCCAGAAAACCCTAAACTACTCTATCGCAATTAACCCTAAAGTGGACTACTTTAGATAATCTACCTAAACCGAAAGACATTCGCGGGTAGATCAAACATCAATAATCAGTAAACAATCTATTCTCAACACACACAAGCATCAACCATGGCAATTATTGGAATTTAATAAAAGTATTACATCAATCAATTAACCGAAAACTGAGTAAAGTTGCAAATACTAAATAGTCATTCAATTAGGTCTAGGCGATATTAAACGCCTAGCCTACCATCATGTTCAATGCAGAAAACACAATAAAAATCATGTCTTTAACAGAAAGCATAACTGAGTCTAGAGTTTAAACAAGAAATAAGGAAAACCGGATGAATCGATGATGATTGAAGGATTGATTCTTGATCCCCTGATGATTCTCCTCGTTCCTAACTCTCTCTGGTCTCTAAAAATCGCCTCTGGTTCGTCCTCTGCCGTCTGGAAGTCGAGATATCCCGAACTCCAACCCTAACATCGAATTTATATCAATTAAGCAAAGTTCCCGGATTCTGGGCTTCTACGCATGGGCCTCATTACACGACAAAATAGTCGGGTTTAACCGACTTTGACTTTTGTTGACTGCCACCTTCTCGCGTATCGCTTATCACTCATCCAATCCCAGGCGATACGCCTGGGACTGCTTGTTCAGCACTTTTTCTTCTTTCTTTCTTGACTTCTAACTTTCTCACGTGGCCTCGGGAATTGACTAACACCTGCAAAACTTGTGAAAACATAAATAAAAGACTCAAGGACCAAACTTTACTAAAAACAATTAAAATTAAAGACAAACCGACTCAAATAGACTCAAATAAATATATAAAAGACCCCGGAAATGAGATGTGTTTGCAACACATCAATAACCGAGAGCAGTAATCGGATAATTTGAGTGAAGTCCTCATCTGATGGAGTGCTGACAACTATGGCTTCCATGGAGGAATGGGCGGCGGCAGCAATCCCACTGGTGTCAGACATGTGAGCATGGAGGGTATCCCGTGCCTGGCTGAAGGAAACACTGTGTCCTCAAGGGCAGCAACACGAGCCTCAAGGGAGGTAGCAAGGGCGGAAGGAGTAAAAGCATGAATGATGGAATGCAGATGACGAATATTATCATCTCTGCGGGCGCCGTAGTAAAGAAGGGAGGAGACAAGAGTATCAACAGGTATACCAGGCAGGAGGGGGCGGGGGGTGGGGTAGCAACCTATGGAAGAACAAGAGGGATGACAAGGTACTCAACACCGGCAACGGCGGATGACGACTCTCCTAGCTCAAAGGTACTATCACTAAACCTCACGCGCTTCTTGGGTGGAAGTGTGACCTAATCTAGAGAAGGAGGACAAGACCCGGGAGACCGGATCTCTTACGGGAAGACTCCTTAACACTAGTCGGCTCAGCTATGCAGTGTCGGCGACGAATTACAGATTTCCTTGGCGTATACATCCAGAGAGGTCCGTTAGGGTGCTCCTGAAAGGACGAAAGGAAGGAACACGCACAGGGGATGGAGGGAGGGATAGCCTCAAAGTGACAACTAGGGAGTCTACGTCTACGGGAGGGTGTACACGGGTGATGTCCACATCAAAAGAGGTAGGCTCATCAGGTCCTCGTCAGTATCCATGTCATACTCACTAGGAAAATCCAAGACGCTCGTCGGTGAGCGGGGACAGGCTGGGTCCTCTGCAGTGGTCGGGGATGATGGCTCAAACATCGGTTATGAAGGCTCATAAGTCAGTGATGGTGGAGCAGGAAATGTTGGGACAGGCTCCATCCCTGTCTTGGAGTCAGATGAGATGTCAATGAGTTCGGTGGAAGACATGCTTTAACAAAAGTTTCCAAGTCATAATAAAAGTTTAATGTTAGTTATAAATAAATATAACAGTCAAGAATGGCAGCATGTAATGCACACAAATGATGCTAGCAGAGTGTTGGAAATTAAATTCTCCAAGTTTCCAATACCGAGTGATTTGGATAGATGTGATCTATTCAACAAGCCACTTATTATAAATCGTTCTCCAACATGGTAAATTAAGATTATGAAGACTCGAGACTTATTACAAAATGAAGACCGGCACAAGTGACGTTATTACTTATTTGCTTTATTATTATTATATGTCAACTTGTAACTAGTCCTTGTATTTACTAGTTTGTCATTGTCTAGTTAGTCTATATATAGTGAACATATCCCATGGAGGATCATATGCATAGATGAGAGTTAGAGAGAGTTTTCTTCATAGTTCTTTAAAGTTGTGAAAGGCCTTAGGAACATGTTTGTTCTGGAGGCTCGAGTATGAGTGCGGTAGGTAAATTGTAATCATTCGGTTATGAATACAATCTTACGATCACTTTGGTTATCATGTTTTTCATATCTATGTTATTTGATTCTCATTATAATAACACCTCAACACTATCGATGTTCATACCGGGTGTTCATTTGTTATAGAAGATGGGTGCACAAAGTCTTCGATCCGCCTCCGCACACGATAACGAGGTTAAAGGTTAGCCTGCTACCTCGTTTCAACACAGAGCGTAGGCTATAGTCTAGGTCCTACTAATACAACCTAGTTCTTTATAACCTTGGCTCTGATATTAATCTTAGCTGTACATTTAGGACTAGGTCTCTTGCGAACACCCGGGGTTGGTAACGACTGACTTTGTTCAAACGTGAAGACGATTACCTTAGTGGTATGCAAACCAAAGTAGGATTGTGCTTTAGTAGTAACTTGAAAGGACTAAGGGGTACAATGGGATATTGTTCCTTTGGTTGAGGCAAGGGTTAAAGGTTATAACAGGAGATTATACATGACAAACAACTTTCCAATAAAACAAGGGGTGTAATGGGGGATTACACATGGAGTAATGTTTTATACTTGAAAGTTGCATGTATGTTTCTAAAAGGAATGTTTGTATGTTTAGTATGTATAAAGTTGTGTGTTTTATATACCTAATGTTTTGCTAAGGGGTCAGGGGAAGCAGGGGCTTCAGGTAGCAAAAGGAAGGCTCATGCTTGAGCGGGATATGGGACACGAATGCCAGGGATGGCTATTGTCAGGCTGACATAGTGTTGTTATGTTAGAATGTTTGAATGGTATAGTTTTGTTTTTTTTTATCTATATTGTATTCGTAAGATAACTTGGCTTTACTAATGATGTATTTAGTCTCCGCTGTGTTGTTATCTCTGTTTATACCATGTGTTCATGAGTAAATCCGATGAGTGACCACTCTTGGGTCCAAGTCTGGGAGGTTTCATAACAATAATAATTCATCAACTTCCCACACGATTCATCCTGACAACATAAATATAAGCAAAATCTAAACATATCAACTTCCCAAACCATTTATCCTCGACTTACACTTTTGTACCCAATGCAATCCTACATAAAAAAAAAAATAACATTAGTATTAAGGGGTAGCATGTACAAACATTACAATATTTATCAGACATTTGAATGTCTATATTATGTTTCTACCTGAAAAACCCTCCTAAATGCTAATCATATTTTGTTCTTTCCATCTCTTCGAATGAGTGACATCATAAGACCTACAAACAGAAAATATATAATCTTTATTTCAAAGTTGGGACAAGAAACTTAAATTAATTTCTGAGTGCGGATAGATGCACCATGTGGAAACTTACTGGATAAAGCGGGTGGAAAAGTCTACAAGCAAATTAAAGAACACTAAACCCATTCTAATGACAGAATATGTATGGTTTCATATGGTTTCATGGTCCATGGAGAATACAAGTAACCATAAAAGACGACCTAAACATAGAATCTCACCAGCATGTTTGAACCTTTTCGAGTAATAGATAATTTACGTTAATATACTTAAATTTGGATCAAGTGAACATATTTCTGTCATTAAACTTGAAGCATCGGTTTTCTTTATTGGGTTCTCAAATTCTTTCCTCTTAAAACAACTTCTAGTACTATGGTTGAAGGTATGTTAGCGCTGTTGAAGATAGAAACAACCTGCAAAATACAAAAATGATTATTAAAAGAACCATTACAAAGCAAACCAGACACCATTCTAATGCAAAACAGTTATCATGTCATCAGAACTCAGAAGTACTCAAAAGGGAACTTTGACTATGATAATTAAAAGGTATAATGAATCAAGGTGAAAGAAGGCATCAACCTTGTTAAATATGAGCCAAATTTTAGCTATCCTATTACCAAATAAAATGGTTCACATGGATAACTCATATGATAAATGAGTCTATTAGGAGTTGGCTAGAGGCTGATTTAAGGTTACAAATTAAAAAAAATGACATTATAAATCCCACATGCCAACCCATATGACCTGTTTATGAGGCTTTAAATTGTTGTGTACAAGTTAAATCTATCAGCACCGAATCGTTCATGGCCGCCTACCATCACTTTGAGGAGATCAAACATCACCCAAGAAATAAGATGTACAAAAATCTCATGACCTGAAGTATTTTGGCTTAGGACTTATTTCTAACAGGTCCTCAAAACTTAATTTAGACACTTGTAAGAGATATATGTTTTTTGGGTTTATCATAGTGTTCTATGCCCTTATTGAGGTATCATAGCGTCAACTAAGCATGCAATTTTCGACCATAAGGTGATTTGAATTATGTTCTCCCTATACATTTTTGGTTTATAATCTGCTTTTTGACACTACTAGAAGTCACCTTTCTGACACAGAATTGCCATTTACAACTGCCTTGAAAGATATGATAGTCTATTTATTTCATTATCATGGAACCGCAAAAACAAAATACAGAAATTTCATAGGTCAAAAGTATCATAATTAGGTATACTTGTTATTCTAGTCATGAGAGGTAAAATCATCATGCACCCATTCAACATGTTTACAACCCGCCACCCTGTTTGTTTCATTTAGATAAAGGGATTAAAACGGTCATGTTCAAGTTACACTATTTTACGTGTGTCCAGGTTAGGGTTAATGTCTTTGACACGATAAATATATGGCTCGTGCGTGAGTCAACTAGCAAACCAAATGACTGTTACATACCCTTAACAAATATGTGATAGCAGTAGATTTGAAGAATAGATGGATTTGTTAACTAGCTTATAATAATAAAAGAATCCCATTCGACAAATCCTATTTGGCTACTTTAATAAAATATCTCCCGAGTTATTGTTTGTTTTTAGTAGCATGGGTCCTATGGGAAAATTGTCTATAAAGGTCATTTGTATAACCAAGGAGTTACGTTCAATCTCAAATACGCATACTGCTTTTAAAACTTAGTGAAAACAAAATACCAATAAAAGGCATACAATCTTGTCTGTAACATGTGTGGTCATGATTAAATATAGTCTATTTGTTTCAAACAAGACGCATACTACCCGCACGTTGCGACGGGTAGTTTATTTTTTAAAATGCATTTGCAAGCAATTTCATATTGTCATACAATGATAATAGACGTTTACCCTCTCCACGCGTTGCAGCTGGAGAGAGAGTTGACCGTATTACCAAATAGTAAAAGAAGTAAAATGAATTCAATTCTAAGAAAATGGAAATCTGATCCGCCACGCTTTACGGCGACAAATCTAGTTGTTTGTAATTGTGTTTGGTTTGTGAGATTGCTAACCAGTTTTGCATCAATTTGGTGGTCATTAGATATGTTTGTATCATTTTGATAGTCATTTTTGTTAAAAACTGAAAACACATTCTCTCATTACAAATTTTACCATCTATTCTAAAAGACTAAAACATAAATCCCATCACCAATCTTCCACCATAACTCCATCGGAAAAAAACATCGAAAAGAAACTTCTTCACACCATTACCATTTTTGCTCAAGGAAAGAACGATTATTATTCATTCCTTCCCCTATATATATATAAAAGACTTTCACCCCATGTCTTGCAGCGGGATTAAAGAAATCCGACACAACCCGACCTTACCTAAAATACATATCGTAATGTACCATTTAACCACCTTTTCGACACATAAGGACATCTGGTCAACTCCAAAAACACAAAAATTTATTTACAAAAGTCCATCAAAACTGATTTCACTACTCAAAGTTGTAAAATTGAGAACTTGTAATGACGTTAAGCTTTCTGAGAGAAAACTTTACCAATCTCGATCGAAGTCAGCAATCCCATTTTCTTGTGTCTAATTCTGTCATGTATCTGCAAACTCAAAAGGTCAAACTTTATCAGGAAACAGTTTAAGGGATCTGATGAATACTACAAAAAAATCAAGGTCAAAAGTCAATCATCTAACTTATTCACGCATCATGATTTATAAACCTAAATAATCTTTATAAAAAAGATTATCAAAAGGAAATAGTTTAAGGTATCTAGTGTATAATCCAAACGAATGAAGGTCAGAAGTCTATCATCTAACTTATTTATACATCATGAGTTAAATAATTCTTATAACAAATTATCAAATGTAAAGATATGGTTCTGTTACTTACTATCATGAGGTTGCATTTATCTTTAGGGACTTCTTCAAGACATATATTAAACATGTATCAACCACCATCTTATCATTCACACAATATCAACCAAAAAAATGAGTAAATAATCCTTTTGGCTAAGATTCCAATCAAGGCCAGTAATCATTACACATAGTCGCTGAATTACTCTAAGAGATGACAATGTTAATGAACAACATATTGAGCATACCTTTATCTTTAAGGTTTATATGTACATAATCCTTTTGGCTAAGATTCCAATCAAGACCAGTAATCATTACACATAGGCATTGAATTACTTTAAGAGATGACAATGTTAATGAACAACATATTGAGCATACATTTATATGAAGAGTAGCACCAAAGTGTTATAGTATGTTATCAAAAGTTAAACAAAAAGCTATATATACCAATGCTAACATAAGGTAATGGTAACAGACCTTTGACTGCATTTTGTACTGAGATGAGGCTAAATGACATGTGCATTGTTGTTGAAAACTGGAACAGAACAAACTACTAAAAGATAAGATTGATGGGAAAAAAAAAAGATAAATTGGCTCAAATCTGTATGGAATTGTTCATAGAAAAAGAAAAAGTTCATGGCTGCAAAGGTCATTGCCCTGCCATAGAAAGACAAATTCTCATATTGCCAAGCTAAAACATTAATTCTCATCAATCCAAATGTACAGATGTAACATCACAGCCAAGGGTTCAAATGTTCAGATTCAACATCACAGCCAAATCTTATTGGTTAGAAATATGATTTGTAAAAATCTCACTGGACAAACGTAATACAGTAACTCCCCTCATAATGACTAAACTCTAAATGTTATATATAAATACATATATGGTAGGTGGAGAATGTAACTAGCAAGTAAAAGCATGAATGCCATAATCCCACATGCCAAATTTTCCTTAGGGCGACTCGTATACCAGCGTCAATCGGCGCCATAAGCCCCTTTAACGGCGCCAACACCCCCCCCCCCCCCCCCGCTGTATAGCGGCGCCGAACTCCTCCGCCATATGTTTGGCGCCTGCGAATTCAAGTTTGTGACCGTTAAACGGTCGAAAAAAATGACCGTTAGTCATTAATTAATTTTTTTTTCTACCTCTATTTAAATCAAACTTTTAATATATTTTTCACACTCCTACATTATTTATAAAACAAACTCTCTCAACTCTTTACTCAAAAAATTACTATGGACTTTCTCTCGTCCAACGATTCACCCGACTCGTCGTCCGACGAAGCCGCGGATATGTTTTTCCAGATGATGGTGAATTATCAGCAACGTTGCCTAAATAGACGAGCGCAACAAACGCTTATCCGAAGAGCTCGTCTAAATCGAAACCGTGAAATGGGCCAAATGAGTCTTCTTAGAGACTATTTCAACGATCCATGCGTCTACCCGACAGGAGCGTTCGAACAACGTTTTCGTATGCGACATTCACTATTTTTAAGAATTGTGAACGATTTAGAACGAGAGAATCCATGGTTCCCGGAAAGAAGCAACACGAGAGGAAGGATCGGTTTCACTCCATTGCAAAAGTGCACGGCCGCAATTCGAGTTATGGCTTACGGTGTTACGGGTGATTCCTTCGACGAGTATCTGAGGATGTCCCATCGGACTATTAGGACGTGCATTAAAAAGTTTTGTAAATGTAATACTTAGCGTACAACATTTGTTTAGTAATTTAATTTAAATACCATGTTTGTTTTATTCTTATACGTAGTTTTAAAATTAGATCTTTACAACTTGTATGAAAGAAAATATTTATGCCTACCCACTGCTAGCAATATTAGACAGTTGTACGAGTTTCACGAGCAGAAATGGGGTTTTCGTGGGATGCTCGGTAGCATCGACTGCACACATTGGGAGTGGAAGAATTGTCCCAACGCTTGGCGGGGTCAGTTTATGCGAGGTGATCATGGGCATCCAACCATAATGCTCGAAGCCGTTGCTTCGTACGATATGTGGATTTGACATCAATATTTTGGTTTTGCTGGGTCGAACAACGATATCAATGTGTTGGATCGATCACCCATTTGGGATGATATCATCGAGGGACGTGAGCCAGATTCCTCGTTTGAGCTACGTGGCAACACGTAGAAGCGGGGATATTATTTGGGAGACGGGATTTATCCCGAATACTCTACGATTATGAAAGGGTTTACGGCTCCCATCGGAGAAAGGCGCAAGGTTTACACGAAAGCTTATAGTGCGGCTCGTAAAGACATAGAGCGTACATTTGGCGATTTGAAGGATAAATGGCATATCATAACTCACCCCGCTCGTATGTGGCATCGAGACAAAATCGTTAACGTTATGCGTGATTGTATAATTTTACACAATATGATTCTCGAGGACCAGGGTGCCGCAATTTGCCAATTTCATGAGGAGGAGTTGGATACGGCGTATGAAGAAATCGACGAGGATCGCAAACGGGCAATTCGTCAAGAAATAAGAAATCGAGACATTCATAACCAATTGAAGGCGGACTTGATCGAAGATATCTACGAGCTATTACATTGATTATTTTATCAAGTATTTGTATGTTTTATTTTTTTTATCAAGTATTTGTAGGTTTTATCCTTTTTAAGAAATGTCTTTGTAGTGATTTTTTTTTCTTTTAGATAATTATTTAATTATTTTCTATTTTCTATTTTCGAAGACAATAAAAAAACAAATTTGTAGTCATTAAAATAATTCAAAAATAAAAAGAAAAAAAAATAATTAAAAATAGTTTAACACCACATGGAGTATCCCGTCATATGTTATGTGGTGTTAACAATGACGTGACGCCTACGTAACGGTGTTAAAGTTTAACACCACATAGAGTATACCCCATGCCCTTATTTTCCTTTTCTCTCAAAGCTAGTACCATTATATAATATCAACCGACCGTCAAAATGGGAAATTTAAGAAGGTTTTATCGGCAATTATGGGTCTTATAAATAAGGACGTAGGTTTTATGAATCTTCTTACTCAAACTGTTTCTAATTATAAACTGTATTTATTTGCAACTGTATTTTTCTCATGTGTGTACGGGGGAATGCTAGGTAACCTCTTTTGACTAAACTTGTATTAAAAGAAAAGAAGCAATGCTGAAAAGTAGAGGTGCAAAAATCGGTTTTTTTTAAGAACCGGTTCCGGTTCCAAACCGGTTCCGGTTCCATCAGTCGTCAAAAAATCCGGTTCCGGCTAGAACCGGTTCCGGTTCGGTTCTGGGGCGAAAAACCCGGTTCCAATAGGACCGGTTCCGGTTCGGTTCCAAACCGGTTCCAGAGAACCGATCAAAAAAACGGTTTCAAAGAACCGGTCGCTGTAAAGGACGTTTTTTTTTAGTTTTTTTAGTTTTTTAACACTTTTTTACAAAAACAACACATAGAAAACAAACTTCAAACTTCATTAAAACTACCATAATGTTTGTCCATTACACGGTTACATAAATTACGAGTTCGGAGTTCGGAATAAAATAAAAACACACCATTACGAAAACAATTACCTAGTATTTATACTACATTGTAGGTTGCATGGGGGGGGGGGGGACAGAAAAAACGGGCAAAAAAGGACCAAAAACGGCTATAAAACCGTTATGCAACGGCTATTTTTTTGCCATCAGACCGGTTCTCATTTTCGGTTCCAGAACCGGTTCTTAAACCGGTTCCTGGAAAACCGGTTCCGGTTCTTCACCCATAATGTATAACCGGTTTGGAACCGGCGGTTTTTTTTTGGAACCGAACCGGTTCCGTCAGAACCGGTCCCAAATCGGTTCGGTTCTGGTTCGGTTCGACGGTTCCAGTTCCAGAACCGGTTCGGATGTGCACCTCTACTGAAAAGTGCCTTGAAAACCAAATCATTCATTCATACATTGTGTGTTATACAAACCTAGAGTTTAAGGGTGCGTCTGGTTATGGAAAACGTTTTTCAGTTTTACATTTTCAGTTTTCTAAAAAATGAAATGGGTTTTTTCATCTCTAGAAAGCATATGGAAATTTTTTAAAATGCGTTCTAAACCAAAAAATGGATTTTTTATTTTCCAAAAGAGAAATCTGGAAAACGAAAACAGAAAATGGAAAACTAAAAAAAAAGTGTTTTCCAATTTTAGTTTAAAAGTTAGAAAACACCGTTTTCTGTTTTCCTGAATTTTTTTTCTAGAAAACTACAATTTGAACGCGTTTTCTGTTTTCCATGTTTTCTTAGAAAACAGAAATGGAAAACAAGGTGTGTTTTCCACAACCAAACACACCATAAGTTTCTGAATTCCCGAGTTAAAGAAATTTGCAATAAGTGTTTAATCAACTGTGTACATATGCAATCATAAATTATGGGGGCATGCAGGACATGTTTTATTATAATTCCGGATAAACATGTATATTTTATGCTAATAACAATGGGGATGTTACTGAATTGAGTTGGAGATTATAATCATCGTTGAAGCATAAATTAAAAGGATAATATATGTCGAATTAGGGTTGGAGGGGGGTTTAATGAATGAATGAGCACCCTCCAAGTTTGTCCACCGAAAAACTAGGAATAGTGACCTTTAGCCACATATTTAATCAAAAGTGTGGCAAGACAGTTTTTGAAAAACGATGGTCGTAGGCCATTTTTGACGTAGTGTATTACGTCGTAACTATCAACCAGTCATTAAATGTATTATTACATAAAACTCATTCAAAACTAAATACCAGTACATAATTTGATAAGGTTTAATATTCTTAACAACTGAATGTTAGTCCCTAATATGTATCTTGTTTATTAGGATTGAATATTAGTTGCTCATACAATTACATCGTTTTTCATTAATCAGGGCCCTTATTTGAGACTGAAATTTTGTAACCATACGTTTTCCCTTCAAAATATTTTATTTTGAAAGGACATTTGTGACTGAAATCTAGTCTTAGATAATCAGTCAGATTATTAGGGACTAATTATAAGTCACTATCATGAGTCACAAACGTATCAGTCTCTAGTCTCTGATTTCAAAGACTGAATATTCAGTCTCAAAAATTTTAATCCCTAATGGTCACTTTTCTTGTAGTGTAATAAATTCTTATGAACAAAAATGTGATTTCTGAAATTCACGAGACTCTCGGTTAATACTGAAATTGCGTGAAAAATCATGATTTTGTTATTTTTATTTTAAACGTCGAACTTAAGCGAAACCTCACTAGTATTTACTTGTGTGTGTGACTAGTATTACCCACAAGAATCATACATGTTTGGATTGCTCGAGTTTTCCGGTTTAACTTCAAATAACCAAAATTATCGAGATAGAGATTCGAATTGTGGTAAACGAGATGTTTACCCCCCACGTGCGTTGCTGCGGGGTTGAATTTGTATACTGAACGAAAGTAAAAAAAGTTAAGTGTATAAAACGTAAAAGTTTAAAAGTCTCATGGTGAAAGTATAAAACTATAGAAATATATTAAAAACGAAAGTAGAAAAGTTAAAAGTTTCGTGGCCAAAGTAGAAGAAAAAAAAACTTAAAACAAAAATAAACTTTAAAAGTTAGAGGGTTAAAAAATTAAGGAGTATAAAACGTAAAAGTCTAAAAGTCTTGTGGTGAAAGTATAAAACTATAAAAATATACTAAGTTAAGTGGTATAAAACGTAAAAGTCTGAAAGTCTCGTGGTGAAAGTATAAAACTATAAAAGTATACTAAAAACGAAAGTAGAAAAGTTAAAAGTTTCGTGGCCAAAGTAGAAGACAACAAAACCTAAAACAAAAAAAAAGTTTAAAAGTTAAAGTGTAAAAAAGTTAAAGGGTATAAAACATAAAGTCTAAAAGTCTTGCAAAGAAAGTATAAAACTATAATAATATACTAAAAACGAAAGTAGAAAAGTTAAAAGTTTCGTGGCCAAAATAGAAGACAACAAAACTTAAAATAAAAATAAAAACTTAAAAAGTTAAACAGTACAAAATGTAAGGGTATGAAACATATGTGGCCAAACTATGAAAACCAAAAGTTACTATTTCGTTAAAAAGAAAAAAAAACAAATTGTAAAAGTTTAGGGTAGAAAACGTCAAAACACAAAAGTCACGTGGCCAAAGTTTAAAAAACAAAATGTTTACTATTAATCTATGAAATTTTATTGTATACTAGTGGGTGACCCGCCGCGCGTTGCGGCGGCCTCACCATTTTTGAATCACGTGCCTACTTAAGATCATACTATTAAATCTAAATAGGATTTTACACCGACGTTTTGCGATGTGATATAGTAGGATGAGTTGAAGATAGGACGTGATAAAAATTACTTGGAATATTGTGGAGTTTATTTAATAAAATGAATATAACTAAATCTTAAAATTACATTTGAGTTATTATAACTAAACATTTATCAACAATTTTTACATTTAAATTATTATAACCAAACATTTATCCTAAAATTTAACAACTTTCCTGTTCAACTTTTGAAATCGTTAAAAAATTAGGCTATGTCTACACACCATCAACCGACAAAATCAAAAGGTTTGAATATAAAATTTCAAGAAATATGACGCGTTGCGGCGGCTTCACCATTTTTGTATCATGTGTCGACTTCACTTATTTTGAATCTATGAAGATGAGAATGTTATGTCAAACACACACACACACACAAAAAAACCAATGTGCTTCACACAAAAAAAAAAGTTTACTTCTTAACATTATTTACAATGGTATTGACTAAAGTTTACTTCACAAAACCTGACAGAACAATAAGATTACTTCTTAACATTATGACTTGTTACTCGATCTTTACCAGTCTTAGTTTCCTTATATATTGACGCATGTGGTAACCTGCATTTTCAAATACTTAAGAATGACTATTTCACCGAGTTTTGTATGTGTGCGCATTGCAAAAGTGTCAAGTAAATTGACAAAAGGAATGGAAAGTGTATGACGTAACGGGTCTCCAACCTGATCCATAACCCATTATATGTTTTAAAAAAAAGTAGCTCATTTAACTCATTAACCAACATGACCCGTTAGCCTTTGGTTGTGAATGGTGTAATCAGTAATAACAAAAGGGACTCATGTACGTATAGATGTTAATGGTTAAAATCATATTACCTAATAAACAGAAGATATATGTGCCTTCTGGTATCCTTTAAATCAAGCTATAAGTGGACCTGAAGATCAAGCTTGAGTTGTAATGAGTGCACCAATTAAAGCAGAGTAATGGCTTTTGGTTGTTTTAAATTAGCCACGGCTGTTGCAAATGGCTTGACCGATGAGTGAAGCAGTTCAGGTCCACCAGCAACAATTCTTTTGCGTAAAGCATCAAAGTTAGTAACCACTTCAGTTAGCCTTCCTTTCAACTCTCCTAGATACAACTGTAACTCATCAACTAATTTTAAATTGTGACATTTGTGGAATAATATCACATTGTAATATACAATGGTTTAAAAAAGGTGATTTTGAAACATTGGGATCTTATTTTGAAAGCGCACAACTATTTATGTTGATTTGAGAGGATGCACAACATAGGTTTACGTCAAGAAGGAAAAATGATATATGATTAGAACAGATTTTATCTCACAAATAACTTGTCAAATCACATATATTAATGAAAAAAGGACGGACCTACTCATAAAAAAAACCTCTTAACTATTGATGATATTCAACGTCACTTTTTCAAGCCTATACTTCTAATAATTCAACATTAAATGAACAAACCATTATCCTATATGATAAAATTAGCCACCATCACAATACACCAAAAAACTAATTTATAATCCTTCATGTTGTTCTAACTCGTTATTTTTACATTGAATCCTAGTGTTTTTACTACTTTTATATGCAACACCTTTTCTTTCTAACCCAAGACACCAACCAAAGTCCTACTTAATTAGATATATAAAACTACAAATCGTAAAGTAGCAAGATATGCCCACTTTATGTTGTCAAGTAATTAGAACATGAAGGCACAAAGACAGAACAGAAGAGAAATTTTCATGGCTGATTTTGTCTGTTGCAACCAAATTTGTTAAATCCTTAAAAAGGATTACGATAACCACCTTATGCTTAAAATTATTTCCTTTTCATCCTCATTTATTACAGTTTGTTTTTGGTGTGCCTATATAATTTCATTCTGTTGCAAAAAAACAATCCAAAAGTTATAACATTTTCCCTAACCTACTAAACAGGTTAACACTTAAGACATTAGCATTACAGAAGAACTGTCATGTGGTGGAACATTCTCATAAGATTTAGATCTATTCAGCTATTCATCGACATTCCATTATGGAATTAGTCCTAAGGTTAGTCGCTCAGTTAGTCGCTCAGATAATAATTTATAATAAATCATAAGCTACTTCCTGTTAGAAAATATATTGCCATTCAGTTAAGACATCTTAAAGTCAACCTCTCCTGAACCACAATAAAAAAAACCAACAACGAAGCGACTATAAACCATTTTAACCACCAGATTGTAATCCTAATACTACCGGATCAAATCACAAAATAAAATCATAAACCTAAAGACTTTTACATGCTAACAAAAAGCAAGGTAAAAGCAGAACCGCAAACGAAAAACATAGTGAAAAGAAAGATACCTGTGAACATCAATAGATCTGCTTATTCGTCCGGCAACAACGTCAGTTTTTCGTTCAGCATAACCATCTCTGCAGATATAGACCTGTAACGAAGTGGATTTCAGGGATTTTTGGTATTTTATCAATCTAAAAACAAACCCATGTCAAATTAAAGGCATGGACTTTAAAGAGTGTGCATATACTACAACAAAAAAGAAAATTATCTAGCAACCTTAACCCACCCAAATCATGTAAAGAAAAACCCATGTCATAAAAACAAATTTGTTGCGACTTTTAGTGGCCAAAAGGATATCGTTGGATTCTACGTTACATTGAAGGATCAATGGAGAACAATCATCGTGAAATAGCAAAGCCCCTTTACAGATTCAACAGCAACAATATCTTCATAACATCCTGCAACCTAGAAATCCTATACAACTGAAACGCACAACAATAACCCAAATCGAGCAAGAAGAACTAAAGCGGAGAGGCTAGGTAAAGGAAGAAATAAAAACCTCATGGAATGATGACATTAGAAATCGATAGTAAAATGACAACAAATGAGATCTGATGGCGGTGGGTTACCAAATACCTGCAAAATCAAATATGAAATTAAGATCTGATGAAGCTAGAGAAAGTGATTTGAGCTCATACCAGATAACAATGGTTTCATCGACCTCTTGATCGCTAGAAGCGTCGTAGAGATAATGCAGAGAGAGAGTATAATGAAGGCGATGATGCTATGGAAGAAGATCTGTGCTTCTATGAAAACCCAATGGTTGCTGTTGAAGGAGCAGTCGTGGAGTGAAGAAATGAGCTGGGAAGATGGAACACGCAACATTAATTGCTTCACACAAACCCACATCCAAAAGGTCAACAACACTGTACATCGTACCCTTTTCTTTTTCTTTATAAAACCTACCTGCCAGCCTAAACCGTTGAAAAAAAAACTTTGGGCAAGGGGTTAATATGAAAATTAAAAGTGTCAAAAATTGTAAAGCCAAAAACAGCTGTGACCAAAACGTGAAAACTCAAAAGCAAACTATTTAAGGTTTGTATTATTATATTTAGGTAATTATAATTTATAAGGGTCAAATGTGACTAAAGCTAAAAGAACAATATCAAAATGATAATAAATATAAAAAGTGGTGGCTAAATTAAGAGATATTAAAAGTATACTATTTATCCTTCAAATTTTATTATATTATATAATAATTGGAACTTGCGAACGTTGTAATTAAAAGGTTCAATAATAAGTGAACAACACCATTAATTGAGAATTGATTATCAATCATGATCACAGAGATTTAAATGCAGGTTGGGTATCTACAAATGGATAGACCGAGGTGTCACAGTCTCCCTACTTTAAGAAATTTCGTCTAGAAATAAAGTTCGAGCTGACTAATTGAACAAGTGTGGATACTTGGTCTTCATTTGGTCTTCACGCTCCCAGAAAATTCTGGTCCACGTTTAGACTCCCAACGAACTTTGATAATAGGTATGCGAGTGTGCTTGAGTTGCTAAAATTTGCGAACTATGATTTCTACGGGTTTCTCGATGAAGTGCATGGATTCATCGATACGAATATCTTCCAGTGGAATATGGAGATTTTCTTCGGCTAGACTCTTGCGAAGGTTTGATACAGGAAAAGTAGAATGAACATTGGCGAGCTCTAGTGGTAGTTCGAGTTGGTAGGCCACGTTACTGATTCTTTCAAGGATTTTGAATGGAGCTACGTATCAAGGTGCTAGTTTCCCTTTCTTACCGAATCGGACGACACCTTTCCAAGGGGATACCTTTAAAGGACAATGTCGTCGACTTCGAATCCAAGGGGCTTTCGAAGTTTATCAGCATAGTTTTTTTTACGACTCCTAGCAGCGAGCAAACGATCACGAATCTAAGAGATTTTGTCAGTCGTTTCTTGAATTTGTTCGGGACCAGTGATTTGTACTTCACCAACCTCGTTCCAACATATAGACGACCGACATTTACGATCTTTAAGTGCTTCAAAAGGTGCCTATCAATGCTCGAGTGATGGTTGTTATTATATGAAAACTCGATCAACGGTAAATGAGAATCCCAATCGCCACCAAAGTCGATGACACAAGAGCGGATCATGTCCTCGAGAGTTTAAATGGTGCGTTCAGACTAGCTATCAGCTTGTGGATGATAGGAAGTACTGAGATCTAAATAAGTTGCCAAGGCCGATTAAAAAGTTTGCCAAAATTGGGAGATAAATCGACCATCGCGATTAAATATGTACTCAGAGGTGTACCGTGATGAATAAAAATCTAGTCGATGTAAGTGGGAGCCAATTTCTCGACTCGATAATCTTCACAGATGATGATGAAATGAGCGGATTTGTTAAAACGATCAACTATGACCCAGATACTATCGTGACCTCTAGAGGTGCGAGAGAGTTTAGTGATGAAGTCCATCGCAATGTTCTCCCACTTTCAGACAGGAATTTCTGGTTGTTCGAGCAAACCAGAAGGTCGTTGGTGTTTGGCTTTGACTTTTGAGCATGTAAGACATTTAGCCACGAAGAGCGCGATGTCTTTCTTCCAATAGAGAGTGCAAAGATCTTCGTACATCTTATCTGTACCGGGATGAATGGAATAACGAGATTTGTGAGCATCATTCATGATAGTTGTACGGAGATCGTCTCGTTCAGGAATTCAGAGGCGATTCATGAAGTAAAGATGACCATTGGATTTAGTTTCTAGTTGAAGTTTAGCTCCACAATACATTTCCTCATACATGTTACCTTCTGTGATCGAGGTGTGATGAGCCTATAAAATGCGGAACTAGAGATCAGACGAAAGATGAGTACCTTAAAGGAGAATTGGTTTGCGGTGTTCCTCCCTTATGACTAAGTGCGTCGACCACGACATTCGCTTTACCTGTGTGCTAGAGAATTTCGCAGTCGTAGTCCTTCAGGAGTTCAACCCAACGACGTTGGCGCATGTTGAATTCCTTTTGATTGAAAATGTGTTGGAGACTTTTGTGATCGGTATAGATTACGCATTTGGTACTGCAAAGGTAGTGTCTCCAATTTTTCAAGGCAAACATAACAACACCAAGCTCGAGATTGTGCATTGTGTAATTCTTTTTATGTATTTTGAGATGCCTTGATGCGTATACGATCACTTTTCCTCTTTGCATGAGAACAAAAATCAGACCTTGGTTTGAGCCATCGCAATAAAGGACAAAGTCGTCATTCCCGGCTAGACGAGTCAAGATAGGAGCATCGCACAACTTCTACTTTAGAGTTTGGAATGCCTCTTCCCGAGTAGGACCCCACTCAAATAGTTTGTCTTTTTGTGTTAAGGCGGTGAGTGGTACTGCGATTTTGGAAAAGTTGGAAATGAATCGTCGATAATATCCCGCTAATCTGAGGATACTCCAGCTTTTAGTGGTTTGGATCTTTATGGGATCAACATGGATACCTTTTTCAATATGCCCTAAAATATAAACTTCCCTAAGCCAGAATTCACATTTAGAGAACTTAACGTAAAGTTGCTCTTTCTTTAGGAGCTCCAATATCAGAAGCATGTGGGTTTCATGAATAGACCTCGATTTGGTATAAATAAGGATATCATCAATAAATACAATGATAAATTTATCGAGGTAAGGTTTACAAACATGATTCATGAGGTCCATGAATACTACAGGTGCATTTGTTAATCCGAAAGGCATAACAGGGAGTTCAAAGTGATTGTAACGAGTGCGAAAAATAGTATTATGTATGTCCTCCTCAGAGACACTAAGTTGACGGTAAACTGAACGAAGATCAATTATTAATAGAAAATTGCATTTGGAGTTGATAAAAAAAGGTCATCGATTCAAGGTAAAGGGTATCAATTTTTGATGGTGAGTTTTTGAGCTCGCGATAATCAATACACATTCGAAATGTACCATACTTATTCTTAACAAATAGAATGGGTGCTCTCCATTGTGAGGAACTTGGTCTAATGAAACCTTTGTCGGAAAGTTCCTGGAGTTGTTTGGATAACTCCTGCATTTATGAGGGCGCGAGGCGATATGGTGACTTTGCAACTGGTGTAGCACCAGGAATAAGGTCGATGCAAAAATCGACTTGACGAAGGGGAGGAAGACCTTTTATGTATTTGGAGTTGATAAAAAAAAGGTCGTCGATTCAAGGTAAAGGGTATCAATTTTTGATGGTGAGTTTTTGAGCTCGCGATAATCAATACACATTCGAAATGTACCATACTTCTTCTTAACAAATAGAATGGGTGCTCTCCATTGTGAGGAACTTGGTCTAATGAAACCTTTGTCGGAAAGTTCCTGGAGTTGTTTGGATAACTCCTGCATTTATGAGGGCGCGAGGCGATATGGTGACTTTGCAACTGGTGTAGCACCAGGAATAAGGTCGATGCAAAAATCGACTTGACGAAGGGGAGGAAGACCTTTTATGTCTTCTAGGAAAGACTTCAGGAAAGTATCGAACGATTGGGATATCTTCGATTCCACTTCCTTTCTCCCGAACTTCCATGATGTGGGCCAGGAATGCCACATACTTCTTGCGTAAGTACTTTTGGGATTTAGTGCAAGATATAAGTCTAAACCCATTGGAGGGTTTATCGCCATGAACCACTTAGGACATGGTTAACTGGAAGAGGAATACGAATAATCTTATCTGAGAAAATGAGTTCCGCATGATGTTGGGACAACCAATCCATGCCAATGATGATGTCAAACTCCCGAGACACATTGGTATGAAGTTAATAAGATAGGTGTGATCATCAAAATTTAAAATGCAGTTATGAATAATGGAATCGAGGGTGATCGGTTTCCCATCCGCAACTTCGACCGAAATGGAAGGCTTAAGTATAGTACGAGGCATAGCAAGTAAGGGCTCAAAGTCCATGGAAACAAAACTCCTATCGGCACCAGAATCAAATAAAACAGAAGCATAACGATTATTGACTAGGGACATACCGCTAACAACTTTCTGATTAGCCTGATCTTGGTTAGTGTTGATACTGAAAGCACAGGCGGGTGCTCCACGATTGTTGCTGACCGGAGGATTGGTGATCGCGAGTCTAGGACATGTATTGTGTATATGGCCAGGGTCTCCATAATTGTAGCAGGCTTAGATATTCGGTGCTTGAGCGATCTAAGGCTGAGCAGGCCGTTGGGCCAAAGGTTGGGCTTGAATGGGCTGGCAACAAGTGCTTATGAGATGACCGAAGCGACCACAGTTGATGCGTTTCCAATAAGAAACGATTGTAGGGTGATGGCGATTGCAGGTGCTGCACTGAGGATGAGGCCTGGTATAAGGTTTTTGGCTGGAGGAGCATCATGGGTCATTTAAGAAACAGGGGTAGCGGGAATAGCAGTGGTAGGAGCGGTTGTTACAATAAATTTCTTAACCTTCCTCTTCCTTTTACCCTTTCCGAGTTAGTGTCCTGACCTTAACATGGTTTATCAGTTAACCTTCCACCTAGACGGATAGCATCGTCGAGGGTTCTGAGTTTGCTTCCCCAAACAGTATCATGGATGATCATAGGCTGACCACCGATGTAGCTTTCAATGCACCAATATGTAGGGGTGGCCATATTAAGAACCCGGAGTTTTAGTTCTTGAAAACAATCGTTATAAGCTTGACTTTCTCCACTTTCTTGTTTCAAATCATGGAATTCATCTTCTAGCTTCTTCATTCAGTACGAGGACAATACTTTTCCTTCATTATATTCTTGAGTAGATCCCAATGCAAAGCCAGAGCGACATCAACACCACGAATTCGCTTCTCGCTATTCCACTAGGTAAGTGCCTTCTTGATCAAAGGACTGGTAGCATGGCGAACCTTTAGATTCTCAGGACAATCGCTATTGGTAAAGGTACTTTCTATACCCTCGAACCACTAGAGTAGACCGGTAGGGCCTTCGAAACCAGCAAATTTTGGAGGGTTACAGGAGTTAAAATGCTCGAAAGAGCAAGTAGCAGCAACACCGTTTTTAGTGTGGTTAGTATTCAGATTCTTTTGAGTCTGTACCATCATATTAAGGATGACCATTGCCATTTGCTTGGCAATTAGAGAGGCCATTTGTGGTCCTTGTTGCTCTTACGTTGACCATGAAAACAAGTCGTTATGTTGAAGAGAAAGAAAGATGTTTGTGAGACAAGAGATAAGATATGATTAATAAACACTTTATACATCATCAAAGGTGATCAAATTTATATCACACCCATGGAGGTGGATACAAGGCAACGGGGTAAGACCGTGACCACAATACAACTCTTGAGACCAAGACAGAGGGTCGCACAAGAAACACGATGAGGTCGTCGTGGATTTAGGTGGGGGAGAATGTCACGTTCCGCTTGAATTTAAGTTTTAAGCCTGAGATTTCCGGAGCTTTCTAGCGAAATCAAGAATTTATGAGAAAATTCATAAATAATATACCTGAAAAGATATCGAGTAATCTAGAAAAGTCTACAAAAATATCACAGATAGTAAGGGTAGATTATTTTAGAAAAATCCTTGTAAATATCCTAGATAATTGTAAGGCGAACTCTAGATTACTGAGTATCACTAGTATAAATAGGGGAATGGTGGCCATTTTCAAACCACCCCACAAACTTGTAATCAAAAGCGTTCTCTGTAAAGCACACTCGTGTAATAAAAACATTTCTTTGTGTAAAACAATCTTGGGATGCATCTTCTAGTCGTCGAATCATTGTTCTCGACTTGGTTATAAGGCTGATATTAGTATGGAAACTAAGAGCCGCACGTGAGTTAGAGATTACTCCGTGGCACTAGGGTTAGTTTCCAGTGCAATTGGGCTAGGTTTTTGGATTGGTGGTGGTGTTCTATTTTATATGGGGCGGGGGGGGGGGGGGGCACCAGCTTCTGGATGTAACCGAGAACCGGCACCGGCTCCTTTAGTTCACACGCTGACTTATTGTGGGGTGTTGAATTTATTAGGTTTTATTAAAATATGTATTGAAATGACAAAAATACCCTTGAGTTAATGGATGACTTTTAACCCGGTTAATGTTAAAGAGACCTTTTTCTAGAGCAAGTATATAAAATAAATGATGTCCTGTGTAATTACTTTAGTTAAAAGATCTAATTTAAAGTTTATATAAAATATAAATGACCTTTTCTGCAATTTACTCTTACATATAAAGATTTAAATTTAAAATTTGTAATTACATTAACGGTTTTAGTGGCACAAACATAAGAGAACAATTGTGTCATATTTTACCAATTTCGCAATGTAAAGGGGTTAGAATTACAAAATAAGAAATAAATAAATAAAGTTCTTAAAATAATACAAGAGGGAATGAAACTAAAGCCTTCGTTTTACTTTTAATAAGAGAACTTTTCAAATATAAATTGCATTTTTCATACAAAATGTATAAAGTAATTATCTAAGAACTTAAAGAACCATGTTTGCTTCTGTAGTTGAGATACTACAAAAATATAAAACTATCCGTAAAAGGTATATAATCATCACGTAAGACATACCTTTTTGAGTAACACTTTATACGGGAAACGTACATTGTACGGTAATTTTCTCATTGAGTTAAAAAGCTTTACGTATTCATTTAGCTTCGCTAAACGTCTTCAAGTAATGCATCTAAAAGAGTCGAATTTAAGAATTAAAGCCTCAACACGAAAATGCTAATGTGTTCAAACTGATATTGAATTGACCACCTGTCTAGAGATAACTTGTATCCTAATTTAAAAGTTTTGTTGATCATATTTGAGTATCTTTTAAATTTACAAATGTTTTGTATATAATCTTATATCCAAATATATGTGTGGCCTCGCTCACACATTTTTTGTCCGTTTGAAAATCTGGATGCCCCCTCCAACAACCCTTGTGCAACGAGATATTTGTCTCAATGTAGATTAAACGTTGGATATGCTCTAAACGGTTTGAGTGGCAAAAACATAAAATCCATAAAGGTCATATCATATCTTGCCAATTTAATAATGTTAAAGGGGTTAGAATGAGCAAAGAAGAAAGAAAGAATGTCATTCAACAAAAACAAAGGGGGAATGTGATTTGTGATTGTGACGGTAGCATTCTCTCCCTCTCTTTCCATGTATACATACACCATCGTGTATCTACATTATTCTCTTTTATTTCTTTTTAATATTATTTACCCATCTCTTTTTCTTTGATATTTTCCTTGACTTCGCACAAAAAAGAAAAAATAAGGTAGGTCCACCACCAACATCACCACCACCACAACCGTCCACCACCCCACCGCCGGGTCCACCGCCCCACCGCCGGTCCACCGAATCATCATCAAGCTCGTACCACCACACAAAGATCCGTATAACATACAACAACCTTCAATGCATTCTTGAATATCTCTCTGAAAGACATCAAATTGCATACCATTTTGGTAAGATATCGATTTGATTGTTTGTGTTTTTTTTAGTATTTTAGTGTTTTGGGGGCAAATAATTGTCTCAATCTCCTGCAATCATGTTTGTTTCTTGTTTTATTTATTCAATAATTTAATATATCTATTGAATTGTTTCTTAATTTACGGTTTGTTTTGGGGGTTTTGTTTTCTATTCTCTGTAGGAAGATGATAATTGACTTTTGATGCTCAAAAATCATAATCTTTGATTTCATCCATCCAGATCTGTCTGTTTAGCTTAAATTTACCCCCCAAATTGTCAAAGAATCACTCCAATTAGGATTTGGGTTTGCTTTGATTGCAATTAAGGATATGGGTTTGCTTTGATTAGATTAGATTAAGGATTAGGTGTATATATGGGGTCATCTTGTTCATGAAAAACTTGTTTTTGACCGAATAGAAAACCCGAGTAGGATAGGTTATTCTTAGATTGGAATAATGGAGGGGGAGGCTAATTCTTGGATTAGAAGAACAAAATTTTCCCACACTGTTTGTCATAGGTTAGATTCTGCAAGATTAGCCTCATTTGTAACTGATGTCGAACCTATTCGGCTTGCGGGGATGAAAACGAGACCCTCAAAAGCTTTTATAGAACCTAAACCCGCACAAATCCAAACAAATCCAGTTACAAACAAGTATAGAACGGTCACACCGCCCCCAGAAACCACTGTTCCCGACACCTTTAAGGAGGCAAGGTCTGATACGAAACGGTTTTCGACTCCTCATCCTCAAAGGGTAGAAACCGAAAAGGGGTATAAAGGGAACCCGATGTTTCAAAGAAACATGACGAGTGGTGGTGATTTAAGGTCTCCTCGTGATGGAATCAGTCCGCTTAAACACTTTAATTCGATGAGGGTTAGTGACAAACGAAAGATGAAGAGGGATTATTCATGGTCGAAGTTGTTTGACCATGGTGGAGGGAAAGTTAGTTCGGTTGAAACGGTTGATGACTTTATGGTTGATCTATCGAAGCTTTTTCTCGGCCATAGGTTTGCTCATGGTGCAAATAGTCAGCTTTACCATGGAATATATAAGGATGAAGCCGTTGCGGTTAAGATAATTAGGGTTCCAGATGATGACGAAAATGAAGAACTAGTAGTTCGACTCGAGAATCAATTTACAAGAGAAATAAATCTTTTGTCCCGTCTCCACCATCAAAATGTCATTAAGGTAATATGTCTTTTGCTCTTTGTTTGTTCTTATCCGACAAATCGTATAAAGTTTTACGTTATATATTGAAACATATACACTTATTATGGGCGTGTTATGTTGGGTAACCATGAGAACCCATCAGCGACCCTACCAATAATACACTAATACACTGGTAACTAATCGAACCAGATATTAGGGTGTGTTTGGATGTGCTATTATATTGATAATTGTGGTTTCAAATTATTTGGACTCAAAACAATCAGATTTGGTTCTGATTCGATATGGGTGGAAATTGATTAATTATGATTATGATTTATGACCATATGATTATGATTTTTTTTGCAAAAAAATTGAAATGCTTTTAAATTTTTACTTTTGTGGTGGTAGTTTGTAGCTGCATGTAGACAACCACGGGTTTACTGTATCATCACTGAGTATCTTTCAGAAGGTTCGTTGAGGGCATACTTGCATAAGCTCGAGGACAACACGGGAAAAGAGAAGGAGTATCTTCCTTTAGAAAAGCTTATCAAGATGGCTTTAGACATCACTCGCGGAATGGAATACATTCATTCTCAAGGCATTATTCATCGGGATCTGAAGCCCGAAAATATTCTGATAAATAAAGATTTTCAGCTCAAAATTGCTGATTTTGGGATTGGTTGTGAGGAGGTGTATTGTGATTTTTTGGATGATGATCCGGGAACGTATCGTTGGATGGCTCCCGAGATGATTAAACGGAAACCCTACGGCCGAAAAGTTGATGTGTACGGGTTTGGACTCATTTTATGGGAGATGGTGGCCGGTACCATCCCGTATAAAGATATGACTCCAATACAAGCTGCATTTGCGGTCGTCCATAAGGTACTTCACACGGGATTTGTGGGTTCGGGTTCGGGTCAGTTTCTTGTCAAACCCATGAACTCTTTTAGCTTAAGGAGTTGCGTTTGGGTTGATCTACAGGTTTGAGGGTTGGCCCTGTTTATTTTATTAATTTGTTTACTTTTTTAATTTGTTTAAAAGCCTTCTATGTCATAACCTAAAATTAGAGTATCTTATATTAAGTTTCAAAATTAAAAGAGAAATTGACATCGACTTGCATAATTTAAATTAATTCTTTTATGTACATTGCATTTTTTAGTAAATTTATAATTTTAGAGTATTAATATGTAATAAAGATAAAAAAAAAACCGATTAAACGGGTTGTGTTCTTGTTGATTGTGAATGTTCATATCGTGTTTGGGTTTAGACGAGTGACATGATTTTCATGTTTGTGTCAAATTTTCATTTTTGTGTCAGATTCAACCAACCAACCCCCGAACTCGACCCGTTTATCACCACATCTCATTTCATTCATTCCTTTTCTGTTTGTTAGCTCTCATAATTATTTATTTTGGTGTTTTCAGAACCTTCGACCTTCTATCCCGGCTAACTGTCCTCCGGCAATGAGAGCTTTAATCGAGCAGTGTTGGTCTTCCAATCCCGAAAAGAGGCCGGAATTCTGGCAGGTGGTGAAAGTGTTGGAGGAGTTTGAAACTTTAATTGCCCGTGATGGGAACTTAAATCTTTTACAACATCCGGGCTGTTTAGATCACAAAAAGGGACTTCGCCATTGGATTCAAAAGCTCGGGCCCCATCATCATCATCAGCACATCTCGCCCACGCCTAAACCAAGGTTTTCATGAGACTTTTCGAACTAGAGGTATTGATGCAAGTAACAAAGTGTGTGCTTTTTACCCATGTTTTGTCTTTCTCGCGTGGATGATTAGCCTTTCCCAATACATTGTCAAGATTGCTTTTTTAGGACATTACTGAAAACCGACACATATCAGTCGTATTTCGCGTGTGAATATGATTTATGTTTATTTTCTGGAGGTGGGATCATGCCATTTCAAATGTTCATATATCATTTTGCTAACATAATGTTTGGTTTGCTTCATGTTGTGCTGAGTAGTGATAGTTTGCTTCATGTTGTGCGAGTAGTGATAGCTTCTTGAAATCTATTGGGTTTATAGATTCAAATCCGTTTGTGATCCAATCTAAGAGTAAAATGGAAACCATTCGGCTTCGGGCCGTTTCTAAACGAACCCATTTGGTCCCAAACCGAAATTGACCAAGTTTGCCTCTATCTGAACGGGTAGCAAAACCGAACTTGGTTTGACCCAAACCCGATTTTGTGCATCTATATTTGCGTTAATAGATTTGGGTTTGGGTTTTGATTACCGGCCTGTATGTGTTTTATGATTTTGGTATTGAATAGTTCGTTTGGGGTAATCTACTTTGGTTTCAATTTATCGTTTTAGCTAGAAATGCTAGGTGTGATGTTGTTGCGTAGTTTTTTGCGGTCTGAGTATCTAGTACGTTATTAAAGCTTCTTGCTATGAGTTTTTTATACACCATTTGAAAATCAAATTATTTCTAAAAATAGATCATGTAGCATATAAAAAGAAATGTATGAAATTATTGTAACTCGGTTATAAACACTAATTAGTTTAAACTATAATTTAATTAAAAAAATTATACCTTTATATTAAAAAAATTATAATTTAATAAGAAACTTGTGACAAAATCGAAAGAAAACAATTCAAAATATGCTTTATTTTGATTTTGGGTTGTGTTCATTGAATCCTATGTCCAAACTCCTAAGGCATTTATGAAACAAACCTCACATGACTCACGACACCCGTCTGAGAACCTATAAAGTGTGATAAATAAATTTTCATTTTTATGCATATAAATATAAATGTATCATATTACAAGTAGAAAACTTTTGGTAATGCTACGGAAGCGATAATTTACAACTGAGTATTTGTTTATAATAGTTTATATTTGTGTAATGTTACGGAAGCAATAATTTACAACGGGGTATTCGTTTATAATAGTTTATATGTGCTTCAGTTGATACACAACCTCGCAGTCTCAAAACAATATTTTTAAACACAAAACGCTACAAACTCTCTAATAAATTATGAGCTATTAAAAGTTGAAAATGTGTTTTACTACAACATAGCAAAATGATAATTGAGATACATCCACATATTTGACAATAAAATAAAATAATCTAATGTATACCATAGGAATAAATACAATAGCAATTGACGGTAAATAATACTATCTATACTAGTCATTTCATATCCATATTTAATAATTAAAGATTAAATAGTAGCTATAATGGTAGACTAATTGATTGACACATATTGGATTTCTAAGACAATTTAATATAACGATAACAAACATCATAAGGTATAATGACATATGGGGTGTTAATCGAGTCGAGTTTGGGTTATTCGAGTTATTCAAATTTGATATTTTAAAATTGGATTCGAAATCGAATAAAATTTACCTAAACTGATTCGGATTCAATTCTATTAGAAAATTAGAAAAAAATTAAATAAATAAAAATTATTTATAGCTAATATCTAGTAAATTTATACATATTACTTAACATCTCAACGTGTCCTTACAATTATAAACGTTTAGCTTTAAACTAATTGTAAAATCCACGTCACCCGATGATAGTGGCTAGGGTTAAACTCAAAAGACAACGTCGCTCGATGGTAATAGGAATTAGAAATAGAACCGGAGGCTTGGAAGTGGGGTAATTGGATTTGAATTTTAGATATTAGGTATAAATTAAAGGCCCGATAGTTTTGCCCCATAATATATATATATAAAAATATAATTAAAAATATAGATAATGCTTATTCATGTTATTTGAGTCGAATCGGTTTGAAATAATAAGATTCCATTCGTCTCGAATTCGAATAGCTTATTTGGTTCGAATCAACATTCGACTCGAATAAACCAACATTTGAATTCGAATTTGGTTCAATTCGATTTTCAAGTTATTCAAGTTTATTCGAATAATAAACACCCTTACAATAAAATAAGTGAATGTATACTAATTTCTAATTAATACAAATGTAAGTGACTGGTCTATAGTCTTTAGATAAGAATGCAATAAAAACCAAACCATATCCACTTATTTGTTCTAAGATTAAAAAACATACATATGTAGATGTTTAATTAAATAATCCACGAAAATTATCTAATATTTAATGTAACAACGTCCTATTTCACAAATAACGTATGACACAAAGATGACGTGCCCTTGAAATCTTCATCTTCGAAGAGATCCTCGTAAACTTCATAAACCTCAAAATATTCATGGAAGAATAAAATTATGAGGTCATTTCACATAAACAACTTTTAATATATACGTACATATATCACAACATACCTGATGACAAATGTACCAACTTAAGTCGAGATCAATGTTTTAAAAACCGGCTTTTTAGTTGAATCGGAAAACTTTCCAGGGCCGGTTCGACCGGTCGGACCGGTTGGACCGGCCGGTTGAACCGCTTAGAGGATTTATATATATATTTTTATAAAAATGTTAATAAATTTTTACACCACAACGAAAATAGTTAAAATACAATGATAATCCACTAAAAAATAATACCAAATAGGTATTTCATAAGAAAATATAAGTTTTAGACTTTAAAAAATAATAATAAATAACAATAAATTTAATTTTTTTTTTTTTAAAAATATCAGAAAACCGGTTGAACCGGAAAAAACCGGGAAAAACCGGAAAACCGCCCGGTTCAAAACGGTCCGGTTATGTCCAAAAAACCGGGGATTAAAAAACCGGTATGATAACCGGTTGACGGTTGAACCGGACCGGTTGAACCGGTTTTTAAAACATTGATCGAGATACATATATAGTCATATAGCATATTTTCTTTTGATCGCAATGTAAGTTCACATCATTTCAGAATGCTTCATCATACAAAACAATTGTATTATGCAACCTCTATGCATAATCAAGATGTACTAGAGTAATTTAATACATTTTTGTATTTAAAATTTTTGCATTTACAACATTTAAAAGATAATTAAACACACAAAGTAACTTACATCAAATCTTATAAAATTAGTACAAATGTATCCCAACTCATTAAGCGCTCATCCATAATGGTCTTCAAGACAACATCTATAACACATTTAGCAAAAAGTCAAAATGCATAGTCGTCATACCTAAGAGCATTCATAGATCATATTCTTATAATTTATATTCTTATCATTACTCTTTCTCTCTCTTTCACTTACAACCACAATTAAATAATCTTTTTTATACCCTTATCATTACCTTTTCTCTCTTTTTCACTCACATTAAACATTAAATTTTATGGAATCACTAGTTTTTTCATAAAATATATGGATGAACAATAATTTTTTTCTTTCTCCTCTACTCACAACCACTCACAACCAAACTCCAAATTTTAGGATTTTCACTCACATAATTTTAGGAGACGGGCAGTGAATGCTCTAACATATAACAAAAGACAGAATGAAGAAATTAGATTACACTAGATTTTATTACCCACGAGTTGTCACAAGAATAATGCAAGCACACAAAAAGTTGCATTGTTAAAGTGCAAAATAAAGAAAGTGCCGATAAAAAAAGTTGCGCATCAACAATGAAACAAATTAACAAAGAAACAAATTATACGTAAATCCAACAATGTGAAACAAAAACAAAAAAAAAAACCTAAACGAAAAGAAAAAAATTATTTATAGGCTACCACGTGACACCCATCTAATAAAGCGAAGTAGCCCAATCGAACACTATTCATCTATTTGAAAATTGCATACCTACCTACTCTAATAAATGATTATAGTTGTTGTGACATGTCACTTCCACATCCATTTTATCTTATTTTTCCCATCTCTCTCTTATTAAATACCAACATTCTTATCTATTAAATAATATTAATGTTAAATAGTTATATTATATAATTAAATATAAAAATATAAATTTTCTTATTCCAATAATTTATGTAAACTTAATAAATTAAAATAAGATTTTAACTCTATCTTATTTTAAATATATTTTTATATTACTTAAATCTTCAATATTTTATATTTTATGATTTTTAAAATATTCATTATATCTTATTTCATAAATGGTTGATGACATCTAATAGACAAATCGTCATAAATGTTGTTGTTTATAATAATAATTTGCATTTATTCAACTCATATAATACATGGGTTCTAACATAATAGTATAATATTCATCCTTTCAAAATCATATATAGTATAATATAACCGATAAACACATAATAAGTGGCTTCCTCCCTTTATCCCTTTTACCATACCAAACACTCACCCACTCATTACTTTTAGACACTCCCCCACCATTTGGCGGAGTGAATACCCATTTTATTTACCATAGTGGACATTTGGGCGGTGAGTTTCCTCTGGATAGACGTGCAACACAAAGTTGTAACATCCCAACACTTGATAGAATACGTGGCTAATGTGATAGATACATGTGATATATGTGTTTAATAGCATAAATGCATATGAAATATTCATTTGATGAATATATACGTGGAAATACGTGTTAGAATAGTTATACGTATGAAAAAATAAATAAATTCATGTTTAAACGTTAAAACGGATCATTAAAAATATATTAATACGTAATGTATACAAGTGTTATACGTGTTTATATTTATTATATACATCCCGAGGCTTACAAAGTATTAGAAATATATCCTAATATGTTTTGGAACATAAAATGATAAGGTATGTAAAGTTAGAGGGACTAAAGTGTAAATTAGTGAAAAATATAAATAAATATATAAAAATATATACGTATGTATATATATGATCAAACGTATGCCGAACCTTAAAAAATGTTATAAATATGTCCCATAATATTTTGGAGCATAAAATAATAAAGGAATAAAAGTATAGGGGTGAAAACTGCAATTAAAACCAAGTTAAGGGGCTAAATGTGTAATAAAAAAAACTGGCCGGAAAAGAAGAGTCTCGCGTATTGCGAAGACCCCTCCTCAACTCAGCGCGATACGCGAAGCAACAACAGCAGCAGATTTGTTTGCAGGTCGCAAAACAACCACGTTTTTTGAACTTGGGAAGCAGGATTCGGCCATCTACGCGTCGTTTTGGCCAGATTAATCACTAGGGCACGTGTAGGGACCTTAGGCGCATCATTTTTACTATATATAGCCCATCAATTCGTCCATTTCACTCACCAATTCACGAATTCTCCACCTAAAAACCCTAAGTTCGAACCAGAAACTTCTTCTACTAAATTCGAACGATCGGCTTGGAGTTAGGAGCTAAAAACCTACAGTCCTACATTTCTTCGCCCTATGTTAATTTCATGTCTAGATTAGAGATTTAAAACTATGCAAAAATTAGGGTTCATAATCTTGTTTTGATGAAATTGGGTGATCGGGATGGGAATTAGGGTCTGAATTTGTGTAGGTAATCCTAAAATAATGTGTTTTAAGAAAGCCGTAAGCTAATTTCACAATTGGAAAAGGTTTGGTAAAGGTTTTATAAACGGGTCAAAATTACGGTTTTCGTAATGTTGTTCTGCCCAAATCGAGTAAACGGTATTGAATTAAGCTTTGATATTTTAAAGCATATTATAAAATGTTATAATGGATAATACCCTAATTTGGTTTGAAAAGAAAATGAGTTTTGATAAAGAAACGTGAAAAACGGGAAATTAGGGTTTGTAAATATGATTATTTAATATAAAATAATCCGGAGGGTATAGGGACTTGATTTTTGGTATGGTAACATGTTTATATATATAATAAACATATATGAGTTTAAAATGGATAAATAATAAAGTATTAAAGATACCGAGTTAATCGGAAATGTAGAAGTTCGTGCGGACCGGAAGGGTAAGCGCCTGTACTCTGGGGTTTCTGGCAAAGCGGGGGTGTCGCATAAATTCCAACTGGGACCTGGCATACCTCACTGGGCGATCCCGGGGTGAGCATTTACTTATAGGAATGCACGTCTTCATATTATCGTTAAAAGAAAAAGATAACTGCCTAAAGGGCATTTTGGTCATTTTGACCTTTAAAAAGGGGATAAACTTAATAATTGAATATTATTAAGATAATAAGATGTTAAAATAAACATAGGAAGTGTTTATTGTATAAACCTTGCGTTAACGCCATACGATACGCAAATTAGGTTAAATTGAGAATCGTAGCGGGAGTTCTGTCCAAGTAAACCGGTTAAAGAGATAAGGTGAGTTCTATGAGCCCACTCTTGAATGTTTTAAATGTTTTTAGGCTGATATACATAAAAATATTATAAAATGCATTCAAATGGTTTATAAATGAAATGATGCCTATTGTGACTTATGATTGATATGTAAACATATAGATTTTTACTTCTTATGCAACATTACTTATGATTGCTATGTAAAATTTTTACTTCTTATGCAACATTTATCATAAATAATTAAACATCAACATGTCTATTTAAATGTATACGGTTCGTTAAATGCTTAACGATTTCAAAGTTAGATATATACGGTTTTGTTAATGACTATTTAAGCATCAACGTTAGATTTATATATAGAAAAAAACGTTTTTCATGTATACGGTTCGTTAAATCTATTCGGTACACAATATGTAAAACGAAATTTTTTTCAACAATTCTTAAACATCGACATCACAATTTTTTGTATCCCAAATATTAATTCCCCATATGTAGAGGCTAGATTATGAGGCTTGTAATATTAAATAAGTTGGGCTGGGCTTAGAGGGTTTCATTAGAATCATAGGCTAGTTTGCTATTGTATTTAGGCTAGTTTATGATTGGGTTTGGGTTTACTATTGGGTTTATGATCCACAAGGGGCCCAATAGTAAACCCATTGGGGTGCCTATATAAACCCCACTTGACCTCCTCATTAGGGGCTGCGAGTTTATGATTGAGAGGAGAGCCAAGGAGGTGTTTATGATCGTAATCATAAACTAGAGAGAGAGTTCAAGGTTTCTTGTGTGCAACATCTTTCTTTGAAAACCATTGAAGCTTTTGAAAACTTGTAAAGACGTAATCATTTCTTGTATTTGTACCAGACAAGGTTTCTTGTGTGCAAAAATCAAGTTTTTAGCGTTTAATCATCGTATTCTTCCCATACTTGAGTATGGGATAATAAGTATTATCCGAAGGGAATTCGAGGATGATACTTATTATCTAATGGAAAAGACTTCCTCCGTCAGATCTTGACAAATTTTTAGGGGAAGGAGAGGGGATAATAAGTATTATCCGAAGGGAACTCGAGGATGATACTTATTATCTATTAAAAAGACTTCCATAATACATAGTATCTGAAGGGAACTCGAAGATAATATGTATTATCTCAGGGGAAGTCCTTAGCTGAGGGAAAGTTATCAGCTAAGGGGAAGTCTTTAGAGGTCTTGGGTTCAGGGGAAGTTTTATAGAAAACCCGTAATCTATATTAGGGTTTTTGGTTAAAATAATATTAATTTAAATCAACTGAACAGATGATAATTACCTTCTAACCCAAAGACCAGTCATCAAATGTCTGGTGGAGTATATTTTTTCAAATGTGTGTCAGACAGGTTGATGATAGAAAGATGCTGCTGATGCTGCTGCTGCTCAAAGTTAAAGAACCAGTCGGACAAGACTTCCATCTGAATAAGCAACTGTTCAGGGGAAGTTGTTGGTGTCTTTACAAGTTTTCAAAATCTTCAATGGTTCTCAAAGAAAATGCTCACAAGTTTAGGGGAAGCTGAAGATTTCAAGTCAAATCTTTGAAAAAGAAAATGATACAAAGAGCAGTCAGAGATCATGAAGTTTGAAGATCAACAATCAAGTTCTCTAAAGCTAGGAGGTTTTCTTACCCTTTAATTTTTGGAGACTCAAGACAGTTACCGAAGACTCAGCAAGAACCAGTTCTTTCAAAAGAAGCAAGTCATTGAGAATCCTCCATCTCATTAACTTGTTCATTTCAAGAAGTTTGAGCTGATGCTGATCAAGAGAAAGCCCCAAGTGCCCGTTATGAAACCCAATGAAGATTTCTGCGGAAAGAATCTTCATCAGCATCTATGCCAACCAGTCAAGAACAAGAATTTCAAGATTGAAGACATTTAATATCACAAGCCTAGGGGAAGATTGTAGAGGCTAGATTATGAGGCTTGTAATATTAAATATGTTGGGCTGGGCTTAGAGGGTTTAATTAGATTAGTGGACTAGTTTACTATTAGATATGGGCTTGGGCTTGGGTTTAAGATCAATAGGGGCCCAATAGTAAACCCAATGGGGTGGCTATATAAACCCCATTGGTTTACCATTGAGGGGGGGGGGGGGGCTGATTCTAGTTGTTCACGATCGTAAACCCGAGAGACAGAGTTTACGATTCTTATCTTGTACCCGACAAGTTTATCTTGTGTGCAAAGATCAAATTTTTAACGTTTAATCTTCGTATTCTTCGTGTTTCTTCCCTTCTCTATCTTGAATCAATCATAAACGAGGATTCTGCACTCGTTTGTGATTAAAATATCGTGATTAGTTGATTTTCTGGACCTACACCATATTTAATATCTCCTATAAAACAATTGTTCGTATCCGAAAAAATGGATTAGATAGAATATTCAATAGTAAACAGTTGATGAAAAACGAAATTTTTTTCAACAACTCTTAAACATCGACATTACAAATTTTTGTATCCCAAATATTAATTACCCATATTTAAACATCGCCTATAAAACAATTGTTTGTATCCGAAAAAATGGATTAGATAGAATATTCAACAGCAAAAATTGATAAAATACAGAAATACCAATATACCATTTAATGTTTAACAAATCAGATGAATATTATCAGAAAACTTCAAGAGTTGGACTTTATTTGAAGAAGCAATGTTTTAGTCATGGTCAGCTTTATGTTGCATTATCAAGGGTTAAGAGCAGAGATGGACAAAAACTTCTCATATTGGATGAAGACGGAAAAGTGACAAACAAAACATCAAATGTTGTTTATAAGTTTGTATTTTCAAATTTATAACTTTTTATATTGTCAAATGTTAATTTTTTTCTTTAATTCCAATTATCGAATTACATTTTTATAACATGTTAAATTTTGTATTCATTTTTTTTAAAACCGAATGTTAATTTTTTTTCTTTAATTCCAATTATCGAATTACATTTTTATAACATGTTAAATTTTGTATTCATTTTTTTAAAACCGCCCGTGCGTCGCACGGGTATCAAAAACTAGTATATATATATGATATGTTATGAATATAATGTTAAATCATTTACGTGTTATAACGTAATAATGACTATGATATGATATGTGCTATGCTTGCTTTGAACTTAAATATTCAAGTGATAAAGGAATTATTAGTAAATGCTATAGTGAATATGTATGATTATATGAGAACAGGTGATGCATTTGCTTTCTTATTATGTGGTGGATACGCCGCTAATACTTCCTATATATACATAATAATATTAGTTACCCGGTATATCAGAAGTGTGGAGGATACGCCACTGGTAAATCCTGTATACATACACCCATGGTAAATTGGGGGATGTCCACTTGTTGCAGTATATGAAGACCCTATCACTGTTCACTAATAACCCTAAGTCACCTGGGTATTTAACTAGGGGCGGGTAGTAGTACTAGAGAATTGGAATTGTTATAGAACATAGTCTCTACTTATAGTAGATGGAAGATAGATCTCTGCTTATAGCGGATGGAAGATAGATATCTGCTTATAGCGGATGGAAGATAGATCTCTGCAAATAGCGGATGGAAGATAGGCTCTGCTGATATAACGGCGGATGGAAGTTAGTAAGGAGAGTATAGCTTAGTCTCTGCTTATAAATTAGCAGATGGAAGTATAGACTGTGAAGTAATCAAAGGGTTAGTGGGGTATATACCTCCTACTAAAAAATGTGCCTAGTTACAAATGACTGTTATGGTTTGTATGATTCATTTATGTGTTATACTGTTTATGAAAAATAGATCTTGCAGGTCCAAGGGTTTTAAACCTCACACCGAGGTAAAGTTTTTTTTTAAATATAGAACTCACCAGCGTAAGCTGACCTTTTCCGAAAATGTATGTATGTCAGGTCAGGGTGAGGCTTCGCCTAGTTATGAGAAGGCCCTTGCGATAAGGGATTAGACGGACAAGCTATCGGAGAAGGAAGGTTTTAGCGAGCTGGCATAGTTAAAAAAATAAAATGTAGTAATAGTTAGTATTGCCTTATGTAAATTATCTCACTTACTTTGTAGTACTTGGCATATAAATAAAAGTTTGAAATTTCCGCTGCTTAGTTATCTCTGTTATTACCTTGTGTTCTTGAGTAAATCCGATGAGTGACCCCTTCTAGAGCCAAGTCTGGGAGTGGGTGTCACAAAAGTTTTCTGGTTACTCGCACGGACTGTGATCACATCGTGTCGTGGGTAACATCGTTTGTCATGATGAGTGCTATGACAACCTTCATTTTCCCGAATTTTCCCTAGCCCTCGAACTTCGCTTCGGGCCCTCTTCGTACACCAATCATAAAGCCGCCTTGTTCAAACTCACCCAAATCACCACCGTTACGGCTTATGTCGCGGAGTTTGAACGCCTTAGAAACTTCATTGTCGAACTCCCACCGGACGCATTGCTCAATTGTTTTCTCTCCGGCTTTCAACTCGATATTCAACAAGAGTTGGCCGTCCTCAAACCCACTTCATTTCAGCAAGCCGTTGGCATGGCAAAACTTGACGAGGACAAATTCGCAGCCACCTCGGTTTCCCCTACCCAGCTACCACTTCTGGTGACTACCACAACGATGCTGCCGGCTTCGCCTCCTCCTGCCCCCCGACACTTCCCACCGCCTGTCTCACGTCGGACCAGCTTCACGTTGCACGACTGGCCTCTGTTTCCAATGCCCCGAAAAAGACACCCCCGGCCATCGCTGCAACCCCCCCCCCCCACAAATTCCTTTTGGTCGCTGACAACACCCTGGAGTTACCCACTGGCCCCCAATTACTCATGCTTGAGAACTCTCCTCATTTTATAAGCCTTGCCCCAACTATTTTTACCTGGGTTTTCTCACGTCCACCTCCATGCGCCTCACCAGATTCATCTATGATCGCCCTCTTAGCATCCTTTTTGATTCCGGTAGTACCCACAATTTAATCCAACCTCATGTGGCATCCCTGTTGAGTCTACCGATTCAACCCACTGCCCCATTTCCGGTTTTCGCCGACAACGGTGAACCAATCCACTGTCAAGGGTTTTGCTCTGGCGGTTCCTCTCGCGCTCGACTCCTCTTATTTTCTCATTCCCATGTTTCTGTTGGCATTCAAGGGATACGAAATGATTTTAGGGTTTGATTGGTTGCGTTCTCTAAGTCCCATCACTGTTGATTTTTCAATCCCATCGATATCCTTCCACCATTGCCTCACCACAGTCACCTTGAAAGGCCTTTCGACGCCGCCTCTTCCACTCAGTCGCAGGTCATCATTACTAACCTTGAGGACAAGGTCTGTTCTCTTGGGGAAGGGATTGTTATGACCCAGCCTACCCACCAATGGCCAACCAAACTAGTAGTAATATTACTGGCCCACTAAAGGAGTCGACTGGCCCAAGTGCTCCTCCAAATGTTGTTGTTGATTAATTCCATCCTTGGAGCTCAAGTATCTACAATTTAGGAAGTAGTGGGGAGTAGCCCCTCAACCCATGTTCTCATGTTTTAGCTAACAAAGTGCATGTAGTGTATAGGATTTTATCTATTTAAATGCATTGTATTTTCCCTTTCAAAGTTAAGCAGATAAAAACTTGTTCCAGATTTGTGTTTTGTTCTCTTAATTTATTTGGAGTTTTACCCCCTCTAAGGGTACATACCAATGAGACCCCCGAGTAACGGATCTTTACAGTTAAAAAAATAATTTAAAATCCTTAAAAAAATAAGATTGCTGGTATTAGAGAAAAATAATTATTGTTAATAAAGATACTAAACTTTTAAATAGTTACGGAATTGCCATCTTATTAACTTTAACTATTAACTAGGTTCAAAGCTGGCCGCGCGTTTCGCGGCCATGACTTTATAACATCAGCTTAGCAATTGATATAAAATGGACACACAGACAATGATCTGTTCAAAACATGGAACCAAGTTTTTTCAGCAACAAACAAAACACATGTTATAGCAACACTTAACATGGCAGCTTTCCAAAAACATGTATAACAGCAGAGCACATAAAACACAATCGGTGGTCCGTGCCCTCTTGGCTGATGCAGATGCAGAATCTAGACAAAATATGAAAGGTTTGTACAAATTTAAAAAATATGGCAGTGAAAGGGGTGTGCAGCAGATGTGATGCAGATTATAGCAGACATATATTAAAACCCGAACACACGTTGTGACGGCAACGACAGCGGCTATAAAACTGTATATGATCTTATCCTTAACAAACAAACAGACCTTGCTACTATACTATGTGCATTTGCACAAGGCAGCTGTTGATGCCTTAGTCATCGGTCTTCCCCTTCTTCTTCACATCTCGAGTGTCGTCTGCAAAATAAAGGAAAGAGCGAACAAATAAGAAGGCATTCATACGAAAATATTTTTTTTTCAATAGAGGATAAATCAGAAGGGTTGTATACATGTATATAATATAAGGTTCTTGATTTGAAGTACTAATCATCAATTAATTTAAAATCAAATGAGACAAATAGCCCAATATTTTGGCGTTCGGGGCACAGCTTTACACTTAATTCATCTATTGTTTGTTGTTTTCCCCTTTACCAAAAGCATAAACCTAGTCACTATACTATGTGCATTTGCAAAAGGTAGTGTTGCTACCTTGGTCATCGCGCTACCCTTTTCTTCCTCACAATTCAACTGTTATCTACAATTAAAAAAAAGTGAACAAATAAGAAGGCATGCATACCAAAAGATTTAGTTTCAATAGAGGATAATCCAGTAACTTATAAGCAAAAAGATTTACAAAAGGGTGAGATAAATGTACCAAGATAATATGATAGATATACTAACTTTATCAATTTTTAGTCAAAAAGTACATTAATTATGATCTAATAATTACATGTCTTTTGAATTAAACTAGAGTGCAGTCCTGTGCGATGCACGGCCGGGAGGGGGGGGGGGAATTTAAACCGATCCTAACATGTTCAGTATGGTTGTATATGTGACATGCTTGTGCGCACACCAGTTCTTGGCAAAAAGTCTAAGAGTTGAAGTAAAAGAGGTCTCTAACAGTTGTTTGGCATTACCATTAGTCTTATATTCATTGTATTTGCTAAAGACAACGCACACTATGCATATATAATTACAAAAAAAAGTTGTAGTTCAACTGTGTAGAAGTAGCATAGAAATAGTTTAAGTTTGTCAGAGTAGACCGGTTTCATGAAAGCAAACCAACAAATAGTAACAAACATAAAATAGGGCAGTTTCATCCGTTGGGCACATTCCTCGTGAAGTTTGTGCACAATGCCTAACAAGTAAATGTTCAATGTTTCGAAGATACTTAAGTCATTGTCCCAATAAAAACTTTACAATGACCATTCCAAACTCATTTAAACTATTAGAAATACTAAACATCCGATATCTTTATTTCATACGTGTCCTGAAACCAAACAGTTGTTATAGACTTAAACAATTACAGCTTTTGACACTCCTATCCATAGTGCTAAATCTTTCACACAAAGTGAGTCTCTAACTAAAACTCCTATTAATTCAGTAATAGAAAAGCTTGAATCCAACAGGTTCGGTACCATTTGTATATTCCTTGGGTTGTTCGCACAAACCTTAGAAACACCAATGGTAGCAACCAGTTTGTCTTTCTTTAGCTTTATTTTAAGTCTTTTTTTAAAACCTTAGTGAAAATTGATGGTTTGGTGATTTACACACGAATTCTAAACACATATTTTGAAGAGAAATTTCAAGAACATAAATTTTCATTAACATTCAAATGATTCAATTACACGGTATTTATAGGGGGTGAAGGCGTGTGAGGGTGGTTAAGACAACCTTTCGGGTTGTTACAATCTTAACAGCCCAAACTTATACTAATTACATAATAATACAAATTTAATTACTAACTTAGGATAGATCTAAATTATTTGATTTACAACATTCGCTCCTCTATAACTTTGATTTATACTTCAAGCGTGTCTTCCTTCATTTGTTGCATTTGATCTCGTATGACACGACTTGTTGTTTGTTGTTCTTTGTCATCCATCTCGTATCTTCATCACTTGATCATTTCACATGAGTTGCTTCACGCGTCTTTTATTTATTTGACATAAATTTCTGAGTTGTTTCACACAACTGGTTACCCTTTACAAACTTACCCTCAAAACTAAAGAATAACCAAATATCAAGAACCTGAATATATTAAAAGTAATTAAGTATATAGTGATTAATTTCACTTTCTGATGATACACATGTACATAATGAAATACTAATGTTATTCAGTTTGTATATCGGGTAACGATTATATATATCATTTAGTTGACTTCAGTTGGGATCTCAATTTCTATTTTTGTGAATGAGTTTTAAGTTTCATGAGGGCTTAGTATGATATAATAAATGGTTCAGTATGGATAATTTTTTAAATATTTTTGTAATAGTTATTTATTAGTTGATCTAAATTCATAACAGAGCTCGTTAAATGAAAAAGAAGAATATTTATGCTTTGTAGGGCTATCGATTCCTTTACTAATATGCTTTCAGTCAAGATTTATTAGTCTGTATATATGAATAAGTGACGGTATAGTAGTTGCCAAAGTACACGTCCAAAAAGAACTGGGTCAGAAATTCAGAATATGTTAAATGTTAAGAATGGTCTAATTATGTCAATAATGTTGAATCTCTACATGGGTCAAATTGAAATTTTGGAGATGAAGTGAAAATAATGGATGATACAGAAAAATGGAAAGCATGTGTGCGTATGAAATTCAATTTATGTTAAGTATAAAGTATAGTTTTCTAAAAAGGTATATAAGCAAATAAAACTTCTATATTAAAATGTAAACATACATACATGGTTTCAAAGACAATGAAAGGTAGATTTAATGTAAATGAGTTGGCTAATCATTCATACAAAGTGAAAGAATTTTAGACATCTTGATGCTGATCGAGTTCCCTATAGGATGTACGGTTAAGATGGCTAAGGTGGGTGATGACCCACGAATTGTAGAGAGGCAGAGAAGGGTCACGACTTGTGTGATGGTGATTAGAAGTGTTGATTCGTTCACCATCATTCGTTGATTAAAACCTAAGCAATATAGATTTAGTTTTGTTAAGTTTTCTGTCACGAATATAAAGAACTTTACGGATCGAATTTTTATTGAAAATAAAAAAATATGATAAATTAAAATTGTGGTATTGTAAAAAGAATATAAATATTATTTTTTTGGAATGAATCTAATTTTTTTTATTTAAAATTATAAGAAAATAACAACTGAGAAAAATGTATAGTGTTAATAGATAAAAATAGATATGTGTGGGATTATCCTGATCCTTGATTATTGGGATTTGGATGTTCCTTTTCCACACAGGCAGACATCAAACGAAAACGCAGACACAATGGAATCAAAAGAAGCAACGGATTCAGAAACCCTAGATCACAATCATCAAAATTCCCATGAAGAAGCAGATCATCAATCCAATGAAGCTAACAGCGATCCAAGTAATACAAAAACAGAGAGTTCTTTGTTATCATCGTCGTCTTCATCCATCAGTCAAGAGGAGATTTTGAAAGCAGTGGAGGTGGTGGAGAGGAACTCCGTCTCCATTTTCGAAAGGTTTTCATCTCTATTCCCGACCTCCGTATGGCGCTCTCCGAGGTACGCCGATTTTGTATTTAAATTCACCCGAAGCTTCATACAAACCCTAAGTTTATTTAATTTTAGCATCAAAATATATCAAGTAGTTCCAATCTATCAAAATATCAAGTAGAGTGTCATCCCAATCTGTTAAATTTTGAATGATCTACGTGATATTTCAATTTTCAATTCATACTTAATTATTTTGTATCCATTCCAAGTATTACGTGATATATTATAGAATAAGATAAGTTTCTTAAATCCTAATGGATTATGGACTCCATCTAACAGTTTGATGTTGTTTGGTGTAATGTGTGTTTATGTGAACATGTTGGATGGAAGAAGAGACTATTATGTTATGATTGGAAGATTCAATATGTAAAATTAGTTTTTCTGAGCAAACTTTTTTTCAGGTTTATGGTGGTCTCTAGTAGTGTTAAAAACTTCTGGGAATATCAAGTTTATATTTTTAACACGGATTGTGATTATTGTTCCTGATGATGGCAACAATTGGTGTTGTTTTGAACTTGTATTCATCTTCTAAAATTGCCACAGACACAAACAGATATCTTCTAAAAATTACAACAATTGGAAGGTATTTTAATGCTCTCTATTGACACCTTGTATCTAACCCGTAACCCAAATAAACAGACCTTAACTAACCCGAAACCCGAACAACCCGGAGCTAATTAGGTTCGGGTTATGGGTTAGACTCCAACCAAAAAAGAAAAAAACCCTATCCGTGTAACCCGAAACCCAAAGACAAAACCTGATCAACACCCCTAGCTCACAGGATACATATTGAGATTGTTCGTGCTTGTTGTAGGTTACCAACAGTTCGGTTGATCATGTACAGTGCTTTAATGATGCTGCTGGTCGTCTTCAAGAGTCTAGTAATTGACAGAATCTTGCTTTCAATTCAATATGTACAATCTGTCATCTAAGTAAAGGTCGAGACAAATCATGATAAGAGATTACTAAAGTCACTCGAAAAAATCCTTTGTTTTGGGTAGTCTTCTAATGTGGATTTTGCCAGAAAATCAACAATTAAAGTAAGTAAGGAACAATCAACAATTGAATAACAAAATGATATTGATTTATGCATGGATCATAGATGAACATCAAGAATTAAACAAAAGGAATTGATCTTGAACATGATCTATGCTCTTCAAACTTCAAACCTCTCACTTTTATATCTTTAAACCCCATGTACACAAATCATGATTCATCAAGATCATGATCTTGGATTATACATATGATCAAGATTATGTCATGAACCGGTCATATATACATCATACAACGGTTCATGGTTGAACACACTTCTATGTTCATCATCTAAATTGCAAAAATTCCAGTGGCGATCATACGATTCGCGCCACTGGAAGACGCTTGCGAGCTATAATATTTCTCTGGTCTCTCATCCATGGCTATCTGCCTGCCCCTACATTCTGGGCTGCAGAATGCTTTCTCTCCCCTGTTATTTATTCATCATCATCATCATCATCAAATTATTTGAAATTGAAAACCAGAAGCTCTTATATAGAAATTAAAAATAACCAAGAATTTAATATTAATTAATTACCTGTACATGTATATGTCTTTGCCATCAATTTATGATTTTGTTACATTTTTGTTGAAGATCTATTATTTACAGGGGTAAATCTTCAAGTAAAGATTGATCATTAACCTGGCTAATTTTTTTTTTACATTTGTGATTTATTATTATTAGCAGGAGTAAATCTTCAAAGTAAAGAAGAAGTTGTTGTCAAGTTGGTATCTATCTTTGCATTTAGGTTTGTAAATGGTATTTTAGTACTTTTATTTGTTGGTAACTTGATATTAAGTTCTCATCCATTTTTTGTAGCAAGTTCTCTTAGTAAGACTATTGTATGTGATTGTAGATATCATAGTTCTTGCTTTCATGAGCATGGTCTCAAACCCAAGGTGCCCTGTCCTTCCAGATTACTTGCCACCTATTGCTGTTGCATCTAATTCAGGTATACCCATGTAATGTATGAGAAAATTACTCATGTAAAGGACAACTTTGGTCTGATGTATGTATGTTTACAATTTATTCCAACTATTAACATGGTAAATATTGTGCTATTACTCGTAATCCATATGATGAAATCAAATGAGTTTGTTTGAGGCACTTTATCACCGTTCTTTATGAGTGTAGAATATGTACAATAGAATACTTCACTTGGATAGTATTTTTAGGCTCTTTCTTTTGAACATGATAATAAAATCTATTATGTTTTTGTCCCTCTACCTTCCGTAAGAGTAATTATTGTTAATATATGATGGCTAAAACTTATAATTTTTCTACCCAGGCAAATACAATGTATGGAAAGATATTATTTCAGTTATGGTTGCCCTTACTCTTATTAGAAAAACAAACTGATGTAAGTGCACTTATAACTCCTCTTATGTACCGGTGATAGTATTAAGTTACAATATTATTATCATCAATAACAATCTGCAAAAATGATTAGAATCATGTTTTTTTTTCAATTTAGTTGTATCTTAACATATTTCACCCATATAAAGGAGTATTGCAAAATAATTTCACCAATAAATATTCAGTTTTGGTAACACATGGCTAATCAAGTAACACATGGTTGTTGAGGTTGATTTAGCCAATGTCAAGTACGATCCCCGAGAAACTGAAGGTATTTCTCTTATTTTGTAGTACTTTCATATGAAAATTTGTGACATTAAGCTTTTGTGATGTTCTAATTGTTGGGTTTGTTGTGGCTCCTCATATAACTGGGTTATTGTAGTGTTTAGTAATGTTTTAACTCATTATTGGTAGTGCAAAGGTGGTTCATAGGATCGTTTGTTGGATGATTTAATATTATAGAGCATTGTTAATTAATCCAGTAGCTTAGGGAGTACCAGTTTTTTGGTTCTAAAACAGTCTCATCTGACCGATTTAAAGAAGAAACGAAGGATAATTTGATGATCACAGTGGTTTGGCCATTACCCTGCTCATCAATTTTCATATTAAAATCCATTATATTATCATCCTTAACTAATAGTTATAGTTAATACCAATCCAGCCATTTTTTTACTAATACTTATATTAATAACGCTCTTCTGAATTAGATATCTGATAGTTGAAGTGGTGTTGTGTTTAGTTTTTTGGTCTTTAAGTTGAATGTTATTAGGGTGCTAATGTTTTTTTCCTTATTTTTGCAGACTCTTGTCTAGTCAGAGTTTTACTTTTTTCATCGCACTGCTTATCTGTGAGTTATCTCCAACCCTTTTTAGAACATTCAATTGGCTTCCCAGGTTATGAAATTAGGATTGTGAGAGATAAAATTTACTATTGGGTAAATTAGAACTATGCTAATTTGGGTATTATATATCCGGAAACTGTTAGTGGTACTGACTACTGATATGGATTTAAACAAAGAAAAGAATTACGTATGTTTATAAGTCTCTTCTCAACAGAATCACATGAACATGAAAATGATGACAAAGTCTCAGTTATATACATATCAGGTAGCCATCATGTATTTTGAGTGGTGTTGTGGTTAGACTGGGTGCGCTATATATATAAACATAATATCCTCAACTTTGCTTATATTAAACTGTTTTCCTTACAGCAGAGTTGTGGTCAGAGAAGATGAGAGGGGGGTCATTTATTTAAGAAGAAGAAGACAATGAAACGAAGAGATACCACTCTACTTGGCCAACCATGCAACGAACAATATTGAACAACATTGCTATGAGGTACGAATTAACAACCTACAAATGCAAAACAAAGAACATTTAGTAGAATAGAATAGCAAAAGAGAAGAATTATAAAAAATAACCAAAACAACCCGTTTTCCACCGACGTTACATTTTATTCACGCCGGTGAAAGCAACAAAGGTCAATCCTTCCGGCGGTACATTTTCTTCCCGCCGGACTCAAAGAGAAAAGTCAATGGTTCCGGCGGTACATTTTCTTCCCGCCGGACTCAAAGAGTGGGTTGTGAACAAAAAAGATGGCATAAAATTTAAATTGCTAATGACTTACACGGTGTAGGAAATGACGGGTAGGGGGGTGAACAAATGAGGCCTCCATGCCTTTATATATGATCACAAAAATGTCATGAATTAATTAAAATGAGGTTGCAAGAACTTGAAAGGGTCATGATTATTGCATTGTTTATTACCTATTAGTGCATAGAAATCCAAAAGGCTATTGTTATTAACCTATTTATTATTATGCTTTATTATAGAGTTATTAGTGAAGAAATTGCAAGAATTTTTAGAGATAGCGGTGTGTTATTGATTCTTTATGTAATTCATTTACGGACTTTAGCTTATTATTAATATGGTTTATTATTTGTATTTATGACACCATGCTTAACCATGCAATACATTATGCTTTGTTTGTTGTACATCGTATTTATGATCACACATTTATAAAGGTGCAAAATAGTGCCCAAAATATATATATATATATATATATATATATATATATATATATATAGATTATTATATACAATAACAAGGTAATTCTATTAATAATAATATTAATAGTATTACTAATTTTATTAATAATAATATTAATAGTATTACTAATATTATTAATAGTAAATAAGTCAAATTCAACACTCCACCATAAGAAAAAGGTTCACGTCATACATGTCTTTTCTATTAATAATAATATTTATAGTATTACTAATACTATTAATAGTAAATAAGTCAAATTCAACAATCCACCATAAAAAAAAGGTTCACGTCACTTTAATTATACACCAAAGTACTCCAAGTTTTGTACCCTTATACACGAAACCACTAGGTCTTTTATTCGACCTTTTTGTGTTGACGATAACACCAAGTGAGTACGCCAAGTTTTGTACCCAATTAACCAATTCTTCACGAGATCTGAACACATACAAATGTATTTTATTTGTATTAACAAATATTTAATAGAGAAAACTTTTAAAAATAAAACTTAAACATTAACGATAGACATTATACCTGGTTTGTAGCAAATTCAGATGTCTTCATAAAAAAATCCCCTCCTTCGATTGAGTTGTATTCACTAGAAGTTGACATGGTGGTAACTAGTTTGGGTTGATAGTGGTGGTGTATTTTTAATAAAATTGTGATGTATATATATACTAAAATATGAGTGACAAGATAGTTTATGTACAACTACTAACCATAATATTATAGTTACTAGAAAAAATATGCTTGAATAAATGTTTTTTGAAAATTGTCGTTCATTTTCAACGCATGTATAACAAATATTCTTCATTCAAACTTTTAAATTATTTCACTAGTGCCTTTTAAGTTCATCACCAGCAAGGTGGTTTAATAAAATTTCTTTAAAAGAAAAAAAATAGACAAAAGTATCGGTATGTGTGAAGTAAAATGAAATCTAAAGGATGGGAATATGTGAAATTGGTGGGGTGATGTCAGACTTTATGTGTCAGAAAAAGGTAATTATGTTGACTTGGTATATTACCTTTTTTTTTTAATAGCGATTCCATTAACACAGGGGGAAGCCGGCCAGCAAGGTGCCAAAACCGACCCCGCCCAAAACAAAACAGAGAGATTACATTAGAAAAGAAAATTACACCATTCAACCCAATCCACCTTCCACCCTTTAGCCCTATAGATAATTCAGAAAAAGCTTAAAGCTTTAATGTCCACCACAATCTTTCCCAACAAATCCTCCCTTTTCTCAAACACAACTTTGTTCCTGCAACTCCATATTACCCACACAGCAGTTTGAAAAAAAGCATCCACAAGGGCCTCTTTATTCTTTAAGGTTGAACCAGCAGGAGCATAACAATGAAGATCTTGAACGTCGAACGGGAAAGGATCCGGTATCTTACACCATTGACTAATGACAGACCAAACCATGGCAGCTAAAGGACATCCCGTAAAAAGATGGCTCTCCGATTCGTCTTGTTCATCGCACAAAGGGCAGGACACAGTCTCAAGAACAACTCCCCTTTTCCTCAACCCAATTCCTCGTAGGTAACCTCTTCCAAAGCATCCTCCAAAATAGGACATAAACTTTCGGATGAACCAACCTATTCTATCTAATATCCTTAACTTCATCACCTTTGTTCTCCTTCATGATTAATTTCTTCATACTTCTAACGGAGAACATACGTGACGAATTCCCATTCCAAACTCACCCATCCTCACGCCACACAAACAGCTCACGAAGTCTGACCCTCTTCTTGATTAACATCGCTTCAACCTTGGCAATATTTTTCCACACGCCCGCACTCCCACTCTTAAAGGGGATCAGCCCTTCGCCACCTCCACCACCAAGATAATATGATAGATGTACCAACTTTATCAATTTTTAGCCAAAAAGTACATTAATTATGATCTAATAATTACATGTCTTTTGAATTAAGTTTATATATACAATAACAAGGTAATTCTATTAGTAATAATATTAATAGTATTACTAATATTATTAATAGTAAATAAGTCAAATTCAACACTCCACCATAAGAAAAAGGTTCACGTCATACATGTCTTTTCTATTAATAATAATAATATTAATAGTATTGCTTATATTATTAATAATAAATAAGTCAAATTCAACACTCCACCATAAAAAAAGGTTCACGTCACTTTAATTATACACCAAATTACTCCAAGTTTTTTACCCTTATACACGAAACCACTAGGTCTTTTATTCGACCTTTTTGTGTTGACGACAACATCAAGTGAGTACGCCAAGTTTTGTACCCAATTAACCAATTCTTCACGAGATCTGAACACATACAAATGTATTTGATTTGTATTAACAAATTATTAATAGAGAAAAATTTTAAAAATAAAACTTAAACATTAACGATAGACATTATACCTGGTTTGTAGCAAATTCAGATGTCTTCATAAAAAAATCCCCTCCTTCGATTGAGTTGTTTTCACTAGAAGTTGACATGGTGGTAACTAGTTTGGGTTGATGGTGGTGGTGTATTTTTAATAAAATTGTGATGTATATATACTAAAATATGAGTGACAAGATAGTTTATGTACAACTACTAACCATAATATTATAGTTACTAGAAAAAATATGGTTGAATAAATGTTTATGAAAATTATCGTTCATTTTCAACGCATGTATAACAAATATTCTTCATTCAAACTTTTAAATTATATCAGTAGTGCCTTTTAAGTTCATCACCAGCATGGTGGTTTAATAAAATTTCTTTAAAAGAAAAAAAATAGACAAAAGTATCGGTATGTGTGAAGTCAAATGAAATTAAAAGGATGGGAATATGTGAAATTGGTGGGGTGATGTCAGACTTTATGTGTCAGAAAAAGGTAATTATGTTGACTTGGTATATTACCTTTTTTTTATTTAACAGCGATTCCATTAACACAGGGGGAAGCCGGCCAGCAAGGTGCCAAAACCGACCCCGCCCAAAACAAAACAGAGAGATTACATTAGAAAAGAAAATTACACCATTCAACCCAATCCACCTTCCACCCTTTAGCCCTATAGATAATCCAGAAAAAGCTTAAAGTTTTAATGTCCACCACAATCTTTCCCAACAAATCCTCCCTTTTCTCAAACAGAACTTTGTTCCTACAACTCCATATTACCCACACAGCAGTTTGAAAAATAGCATCCACAAGGGCCTCTTTGTTCTTTAAGTTTGAACCAGCAGGAGCATAACAATGAAGATCTTGAACGTCGAACGGAAAAGGATCCGGTATCTTACACCATTGACTAATGACAGACCAAACAATGGCAGCTAAAGGACATCCCGTAAAAATATGGCTCTCCGATTCGTCTTGTTCATCGCACAAAGGGCAGGACACGGTCTCAAGAACAACTACCCTTTTCCTCAACCCAATTCTCGTAGGAAACCTCTTCCAAAGCATCCTCCAATTTAGAACATAAACTTTCGGAGGAACCAACCTATTCCATCTAATCTCCTTAACTTCATCACCTTTGTTCTCCTTCATGATCAATTTCGTCATACTTCTAACGGAGAACATACCTGACGAATCCCCATTCCAAACTCACCCATCCTCACAGCACACAAACAGCTCACGAAGTCTGACCTTCTTTTTGATTAACATCGCTTCAACCTTGGCAATATTTTTCCACACGCCCGCACTCCCACTCTTAAACGGGATCAGCCATTCGCCCCCTCCACCACCATGAATACCAACAATAACCTTTCTCCACCATTTATTATTCTCAGAGACAAATCTCCCGACCCATATAGTCAAGAGAGAAAGATTTTTAATTTCGAGAGGGACGATACCGAGCCCACCATCCTCAACAGGAAGCGTAACTATTTCTTTTTTGATCGAATGTATCCTTTTTCTATCCCTACTACCACCCCAAAGAATGTTAAGCCGGATCGACTCAAGTCTCTTTAGAACCTTCATCGGGGCTTTAAAAAGCGAGAAAAAATATAGAGGAACACTATCAACGACAACTTTAACAAGAGTAATCCTCCTCGCCATCGACAACCGATCCGGTTTCCATCCCGAATGTTTAGCTTCGAACGCATCAATAACCGGCTTCCAACTTGTAATTTTGTTTATATTTTCAGCCACCCGTAAACCCAAATGAGAGAACGGCAGCCTCTCCCCTTTAGACTGCAGATTTTGGGCCATAGCCTCCACCTCTCTAAACTCACAATTGACCCAAACAAGGAACATTTTCTGAGATTAACCCTAAGCGCGGAGGCAAGAAAGAACGCTCTGAGCAGCCTCGTAAGATTTTTCGCATTCAATTCCAACCACATACCCATCACAAGGGCGTCATCCGCAAATAGGATGTTGGAGATAATTGGCCCATTATTCGGAATAGGCACCCCACAGAAAATTCCAGCATGACCGGCACGCTCCATCATCCATGAAAAAGCCTCCATAACAATAATAAAAAGGAAGGGAGAAAGGGGGTCCCCTTTCCTAAGCCCTCTCGAGCATTGAACTCCATAGTAGGGGCACCGTTCACCAATACCGAGGCTCTCGTAGCGAGAAGGCACCCTTCCACCCACTCACGCCATTTTTTGGGGAAACACATTTGTTCCATGATAGACAAAAGAAAGCTCCACTCGACAGTGTCATAGGCCTTTTCAAAATCAATTTTGAACAACATCATCTTCCGACCCGATCTTTTGCACCACGAAATGACTTCGTTCACCACAAGAGGCCCATCCATAATATTTCTTTTTGCAACAAAAGCCATTTGATTTTCCGACACTATAGACCCAACCAGCACCTTCAATCGATTCGCCAACACCTTAGAGATAATTTTAGAGATACACCCCACCAAACTTATAGGCCGAAAATCATTGAGCTCTTGAGGATCCCTAACTTTAGGAATAAGGTGGATAAAGGACGACCCGCATCCTTTACTAATCTTGCCCTCCTCGTGAAAATTATTCAAAATATCCACAAAATCATCTTCAAAGAGCTCCCAAAAATGCTTAAAGAAACCAAAATTAAATACATCCGGCCCCAGGGTTTTTTCACTACCCCCACACCGCATCCTTCGCCTCTTTTCTCGAGAAAGGAGCAACTAGAAGCTCTCTATCCGGTTCCGACAACACTTTAATCCCATCGCACCTCATCACAGGACGACAACCACCGCGGCTTTGGAATCGATCTCTAAAGAACCTCCATACCTCCTTCTTCATTATGCCTGGGTCCTCAACCCACTGTCCCTTAATCTATAACCCGTTGATTCTACCTTTAGCCAAGTGCTGATTAACAACTCCGTGGAAAAAAGCAGAATTCTCATCCCCTTCCGAGCACCACCGAATACGAGCCTTAGTTTTAACATTCGCCAAAACACCCTGCTCAATGTCTTTCAACTCCACTTTTTTGCTAGCCCAATCATTAATTTCATTAGTAGTGAGCGGCCTTAAATCACCCAACGCATCATACCATCCATAATCTAACTCAAGCCTCACTTTTTCCATCGCACTCATCCCTGTTTTTTTTGCTCTATTCCTTTAACTTCATTTTCACATTCCTTAGTTTTGCCAAGAACCTCACATCGGGTTTAGACTGCTCCCACACCCCATTCAGAGCCCCAAGAACAACACCTTCCAACCCCTCACGCTTTAGCCAATTGGGAAAAAAATGAAAGGGCCTGGGACCGAAGTCAGAGACCGACGTACGAAGGACCAAAGGGGCGTGGTCCGACCACAACCTCAATAGCGCCACCAGAGAAGCGGACGGCCAGGATGATTTGAACTCCGCACACGCCAAAATCTGGTCAATCTTACTAAAAGATTTCCCGTTACCGTGCGAGTAAGTAAAATTTAAGCCCCCTATTTGATACTCAGAAAGTCCAGCTCTGTATATGAATGCAATTAAAGCCATTGCCCCTGTCGGATGAAATTCAGAATTAAGGCGTTCGTCTTCGGTCCGAACTTCATTAAAATCTCCCATCATGATCCAACTCCCAGCTTTAGCCCATCTGACTGCGATCAATTTCTCCCACAAAACCCGTTTAATTCTTAGGTCGTGCGGCGAGTAAACATTAACAATGTTGATATTGTCTGTCGTTCCCACCACCGACCCTGACACGACCATGAAGTGGTCATCCTTTATCACCTCCTTGACAGAGAACACCGCAGGGTTCCACGAGCATGCAAGACCCCCAGATCTACCTTTCGCATCAACCCAATCGTTTATCGCCCCTCTACGACCCCATAATCTGTTGAAGTTTATGAGCCCCCATCCAAAAACTGTGTTTCCTGAATACACATTAACTGAACACGATTCTTCGCTCGAATTTTAGAGATCCGTAACAACTTATTGTCATCCCCAACCCCACGGATATTGACCGATAAGAAATCCATTAATTGGCGGCATCTGACTCCTCTCCCTCAACTCTGATATCCACCATTTCTTCTTCAACAATTTGATTTTCCACCATCTCATTAAAATCGTGGAGATCTATATTAACAAGACTAGCCACCTCCATAGTGTCCAACACCTCTTTATTACGAGCCCTCCTCTTGTTGATACCTGATATGTGCGTCGTGTGAAGTATCAAGCAAGATCAAGATCAAGTCAAACTAGGTCTGGCCGAACTAGGTCCGAACCTGAAGTTTGGACTGGCCGAACCTGAGGTTCGGCCGAAGCTCGGTCAGCTAGTATATATAGAGGTTTGGTCTTTGTAATTGGAAGACTTCTGAGTATGTGAGATCTGTTAAGTGTGTGTTTCTGAGTATGTATTCTCTGAGTCTATTTCTGAGTGTTTACTGGTTGTAATTGTTCTTTGTTGATCAATAAAACAATCGGTTAATTACATTTCGATGTCCGATTAGCTAGATCGAGTAGACGATCCAATGTTCACGCATTTTCAAGTGGTATCAGAGCTATCTGGTTCACTCTACTGATCTGTGGTTGCTATTTTTGGATTTTTAAGCGTTTTTGAAGTTTTCATGAGTTTCATTACGTATTTTCAATCATTTCTGACGTACGTTTTGTGTCAAATTTGCTCTTAAATCGTTCCTCATCATTTTTCTGGTCTGACTGGTACGTTTTTCGTCAAAATCCATCAAGAATCGAACGTTTTTGAAAAATTATGTCGAAGTTCGGAGTTTCCTGATCAGGTTCGGAGTAACTGCTCCGAACTTGAAGTTCGGTCCATCTTCGGTGAGAGTTCGGTGTTAATTCGGTCAAAGTTCGGAGTTTTCTGTGTTCAGTCACTAGTTCGGACAAGGTTTGGAGTTAAATCAAGGTTCGGAGGTAGTTCGGTGCTAGATCGGAGTCTCTTAGGAATTCGGTCTGTTGATTTTGACTCGGAGCAAGTTCAGACGAAGTTCGGAGGTTGGTTTTAGGTTCGGACAGAGTTCGGAGCTTAGTTATAAGTTCGGAGAGAGTTCGGCCGGCAGAATCTAAATTTTTTTGAACGATGTCGAAATTTCACGCGTTTGCTGCAATGCAAAGTGCTATGCAAACCATGCTGAATTTTGATAATGAAATTGGAACAAGTCAGAAAGTTCCCAAATTGTTGAAGCTTGAAGATTACCAAAATTGGAAGAAACGATTTTCTGCTTACATAAGCACGAATGATATCGATTTGTGGATCCCGCTCAAGAAACTTTATCAACACCCAACTGATGCGGGAGATTTCAAAGAAGTTCATACCTTTGATCTTGCTGAAAGAAAATCATATGAGCTTGAACAAAAAGCTTATGGTTATCTTACGATGGCATTACCTACTGAGTTGCGTCATCAATTTAGCACTTGCAAGAAATCTAAGCAATTGTGGGATGCATTATCAGCGAGATGTGAGGGTAATGATGACTACAAGAAGAGTCGAAAAAAGGTTTTGAACAAAGAGTTTGATAATTTCCAGAATTATGACAATGAAAATATTACTGCTCTTGTTTCAAGGTTGTCACATTTAATTAGTGAGTTAAAGGTTGTTGGAATTGAGAAAACTGATGCGGATTTGAAAGAAAAGATTTTGGAAGCTTTGCCAGAGAAATGAGAAAATTATGTTTTGCTACTCACGCATGACAAGGATTACTCTACAATGACATTTCACGAGCTTACTGGAAAACTTCATGCTCGAGAAATGGAAATGTTAAACTCAAAGAAGTCAACTGTTACTTTGCAAAATCCTGAATTATATCATGGTGAGAATAGTGCAAGCATGAGTGCAAAGTCTAAGCCAAATTTGAATACAAATCAAAATACAGCACCAAGTGTTGCTTTTATAGCTGGAGTTTCAGGAAATTCTGATAATAATTCTTCAAGGGGTTGTAATTTCACAGTTCCAAATTTTTCAAATCAGAATGCTTTTTCAGCTGAATCAACAGATGATTGTGCTAAAATGATCTCTGCATTGATTTCATCATCTTTTGGTTTGATTCTCAAGAATGTTGCTGATGCAAAGTTAACCAGCGAGGATCTTGATGCTTTTGATGATGATCAACTAACTGAATTGGATATATCTTGGCAATATGCTATGTTATGTCAAAGATCTAAGAGATTCTTTAAGAAACATGGAAGGAATCTTTCTGGTGATAAACTGGGTTTTGACAAGTCAAAATTAAAGTGTTATAAGTGTTCACAACTTGGACATTTTGTTAAAGATTGTCAACAAGCACATGCAAATAAGTCTGGTGTTCCTCAATCACCAAAGCCTGGTTTTACTCAACCATCTACTAGTAACACTAGCAAGTCTACAGCTTTGACAACACAACATGATGGTGTTTATGATTGGGGTCAACAATTTGGTTATGATTCATCAGCTTTGATTGTCACTCATGTTCAGTCAGATGATTCATATTCAGATACTAGTTCCGATACTAGTTCAATTCCAAGTTCTTATGAATTTGCTGAGAACTTGGAGAGTCTGATGAAAGAAAATGCTTTGTTGATGAATAAAGTTCAACAACTGACTGAGGCATATGATGTGATTAATTCAGAGTTGAAGATTTCTAAAGATCATGAAAAGGAGTTGACATTGAAGAATTGAGTGTTTGACTACTGAACTCAAAACATTACATGACGTTTTAAAAGTTTTGAAACAAGACAAAAAGGATGTTGAAAGTGCAAAAGCTATGATTTGTGAAGAAAAGGATGAGTTGGTGCAAGAAGTGAAGAAATGGAAGGATGAAGCAGAGGATACTGCTACTGATTTTCAAAATTTGTTTGATAAGTCTAAAATCAAGCTTGATTTGCTTACAAAGAAAGTTGAAGAATCAAATGCTCAAATCGAAGCATATCAAATTGACATGGAAAAGTTATTGGATCAAAAGCGAGAGTTGGTTAGTGTTAACAAAGTTCAAGCAGCAAATTTGGAAATTCAGAAGCGCAATGAGAATAAATTGCAGAAGGAGCTACATGAAGGACTTGACAATCTTCGCATGCAAAAGTTTGAAACTCACAAAGTTGCGAAGCGATTGATTGCAAAAGAAAAGGAATTCGCAGAAGCTCAACAGCAAATTTCTGATCTTAAAATTCAAGTTCTCGATGTTAATCGTTTACTCAACAATGTTTCAAATTCTCAAGTTTTCACAAGTTTCTTAGCAAATGATGCTAATTTTGAGAAAATGTTTGATAAAATTGCATCACCCCCTGCTCATATCAAAGAAGCTTTCAAAGAAGTGAAGGAACAGATTGACGAATTTGATTATTCAAAGGTTTCGTGATCTACTGCTGAGGATGAGAAAGTTGTGCCGAAGAAGAAAAACAGGAAGCATAAGAAAACGAAGGAAAAGAAGTTTGAGGTTTCTCCTGCACCAAAGTTTGTATCTGGTTCATTTTCTGCTGATAATGAGAAGTCGGTTACTTCTAGTGATAAGATTCAGTCTCAACCTGAGTTTGATGAAGCAATTTTTTATGATCAAAAGAATGTCACCGAAGTAAAAGCTGAATTTTCTCGATTAGCAAAGAATGGACATGGTTCACCTGAGGAGAAAATTTCTGGAAAGCATGAAGGCTTGGGTTTTCACAGGATAAAAAACAAAGCTGAGAAGGTTCCAGTATCATCATCTCAAGATTTGAAGAAATTGAAGCTGAAACAAGTGAAGAAGGAAGTTTTTCAAGCTGATAAAATTCAACCCGAACGGTTTTACAAACTCAAGGGTTCGGATCAATTATTTTCTGACAAAGAATTTCCACTTCATTGTGTTGATGCTCGGAAGATTGCTGAGGTTTTTGTGAAAGCTACCATTTCTTCTGAAAGTTCTCAATCTCGAAGCCCTACATCCAAATGGGTACATGATCACAGGCATCAGGTATATGATTCTCATTCTAATCATGTTCGAGATATTCATGTGTGTTCTTCGCAAGTACATCAAAGATGGGACAAAACCACAAGAATCTGTTATATTTGTCGTCACCCAGGGCATATGGCAAAAGACTGTCCATCACCTGCTGATTCACCCCACAGATTTCACAAGAAATCAGTTTTTGGTAAACCTGCCACACCAAAGTTCTTTGATGAACAAGGCAGAGTTTTTGATGAAGTTGGGCCTACATTCTTCCATAAACAAAAACGTTTTGTTCCAATGTTTTCAAAGGTTCAAAGTGTAGGTTCATCATCACAGTCACCTGTGATTGTTTCATCAAAAACTGAATTACCAAAACAACAACAATGGAAACCTAAGGTGGTTTCTAAGCAAAACAAGGACACTGGTCGACCAGAAGCGATTCGCTTCGGGTCATTTATGGACTAATTAGTTTGACCAGTGTGCAGGTACTTCTAGAAGATCTATCGATGATTGTAAAGTTGTTGATGGAGGAGGATTCTGCTTAATTTAAATATTCATGATAAATCTTTCTAACCTGCAAATTTTCTGAATTCTAAAATTGCATCGTGTCCGTGTTGATTGATCATTTTTCTTTGTCTCTAAATTTTCTCAAAAAACCAAAAATAGAGTCTTGTTTTTGTGTAAAATGAAAATCCAAAAATAGAGTTTTCATTTTAAGGGGGAGAATTGTAAGTAAGGGGGAGTAATTGAGAAAAAGCATGTTATGGGAAGAAGGTGAATATATGCCAAATATATAATGAAGGAAGGTGAGTACATGCCAAATATATAAAATTGTGAGAAATTGATCATTGAGAAATGATGGTACATTGGCTTACGTATCTGACTCATGGATAGAGTAGATGAAAGGGCCATAAGATCATTGTTTGATATGCTTGGTAGGCTCAGCAAATCAGAAAGTATTCAGATGTGATATACACTAAATACTAATGCTTGACCATGTGGATAACATCTTGATGCATATTTCATGACACAAAAAGAAAAATAAGTGTGAAATTCAAAATGAGAAGTCACTGTGTATACATGTGTTCTTTTTGCAAAGATTTAAACTTGTTTGATTTTCTTTATTTTGTCAAACGATCGGACTTTCTCTGCGTATCGAAAGATCGATCTGATCGTTGTTCGTTTGACGTTCTGCTTTATTTTCTTTGGTGTTTCGTATAACTCATCGGACTTTCTCTGCGTGTACGGGAGTACCGACCTGATTGTTGTTGGGTTATACAATTTCAACTTGTTTTATTTTCTTATTTTGTTAAATCAGAGGCCTTATCTGCGTATCGAAAGATCGACCTTAAGGTAGACGATATAACGTTCTTACTTCTTTTTGCATGGAACACAGTTGATGATATCATGAAACATACTATGCATTGTGAAAAATCACAAATGCAGTCACACAAAAGGAAAAAGAAAGAAAACAGAAAATGTCTGATTATGTCTGATAGTGTGGGATACATTGGTCAAAGCAAATCTAATCAATACCTTAACATATCCAGATGTTATGAGTATGATTCTGTCTGAGTTTAAGTTGGACAAATTATATCAGTAATCAACATGACTTATGTGTTTCGATTAATTGAAATTGAAATGTAGTTAGGGCGTTATGTTCAATATGATCCCATATAGTGATCTTTCTCATACCAAAAATCGTGTTTGATTTGCAATTTCATTTCATTTCATTTCAGAAAAGATCAAAAAGATTTTCGGTGTGTTTTAGCATAAACTTTGAAAAATCAAAAAGATTTTGTTTCTGCTTTATTTTCGATCTGATCAACACGTGATACAAATCATTTTCAAAATCATATCTTGGAGTCTCGAAGAGACGTTTTGCGCTAAGACTATTTAAATGTTTGAGCAGGTTACTATGTGCACGATATCACAACTTCAAGTCTTCTGAAGCTGTTGATAAACGACCAGAGATACACGAGAGAACATCAAAGTATTCAAGATCAAGTTACGATTGAGTTGAGTAGGAATTTGTTTGAAGGTTTATTTCTTTGGACGAACGGATTCTACACTTAAGGGGGAGCTTGGTTGAAGATACAAAGTTGATGATATTGAATAGATACTGCACACGACGTGGGGGAGTTTGTTGATACCTGATATGTGCGTCGTGTGAAGTATCAAGCAAGATCAAGATCAAGTCAAACTAGGTCTGGCCGAACTAGGTCCGAACCTGAAGTTCGGACTGGCCGAACCTGAGGTTCGGCCGAAGCTCGGTCAGCTAGTATATATAGAGGTTTGGTCTTTGTAATTGGAAGACTTCTGAGTATGTGAGATCTGTTAAGTGTGTGTGTCTGAGTGTGTATTCTTTGAGTCTATTTCTGAGTGTTTACTGGTTGTAATTGTTCTTTGTTGATCAATAAAACAATCAGTTAATTACGTTTCGATGTCCGATTAGCTAGATCGAGTAGACGATCCAATGTTCACGCATTTTCACCTCTTCTCCAAATGATCTTAATCTGAGATCTTCCACAACTTCGTCTGTCAATAGAGCATCAATTTCCTCCTGTTCAGAGTTAGACGGCCTCGCCCTCTTATCCCCCCATTTCCTATTACCAGCCCTTTTGGATTTCATAAGGGGAGGGCTATTAAGGTCAATAGATTGATCACCAGAGGAGCAACCAAGCCCAGGAGAATCAGGCCCACATTCACCCGGCCCACTAGCATCACGAGCTAATCCCCTACATTCCTGCCGACAAGGTTCCCTCAGGTCCACTTATGCCACCTCAGCCCTAGGGGCATCATCACGCATGCGAGAATCATTCCCCATGCAGCCCAACTTCCCACATCTTGGCGTCCCTTCCTCTACCACGTCTGCCGGAACTTTCAAAATTTCCGACCGGACCTTAAGACCCACCTGAGTATGGCATGTATCGTTGATTTTACCGATAAATTCTGGCATCCAATCTTCTTGATATTCCGATATCCTACATACAAAGCGCCTCCCTTTCCACATGATGGTGTTGTTACAGTCAATCTTATTGCACTCTTCCACTAAAACCCCCCACTTTGGAGCAGTTCATAATCCCATCGTTCACATCGGCATCGGAATTCCGAATCACATTCCTAAACTTTCCCCCGATAAGATCGAAAACCTTACCATCCCACAACTGCGGGGGGACCCAAAAAATACGTACCCAAGCAATCCTGTCGAACCCAAAGGACTGTCCTCTCCACATTGTTAATTTGCAAAACCACGAACTCCATCTAGGCTCATCATCTAGGAACGTCGACGCGAGCCCATTGTTTGGGAACGTGAGAAGCACCGTGAAACCTCCCAGGAATCTAATCTCAAATTCCCGAAAGCCCTCGTTACCTGGAATTTTTTATCCATATTACTCAGGTGAGTGAGGTCAGAGACCCTACCCAACAAAGCCGACCCCAACCATTCTTTAAACGTCAGCGTAACCATCTCCCCCAGATTGATACTTTTACCTTCTGTCGTGGCAAAACTCTGAACTTGGGAGGGAGTCCCAGACACAACATTGGCATACGACACTCCCGCCGTCCCGTGACTCACCCCAGGCCTCGGTTCTTCATGCTTATACAGATCCTTCATCGGGACTTTATGCGGGATAGGCGGCTTGTTCAGCAAAACAGGTGCCCCATCTCTAACAAATCTTTCCAAGTTGATGGAAATTTTCATATTCCCGATCTTAACCTTGTTCAGCACCCTTTCCAGTTCCCACTGATCCTTCACCTCAGCAAACTTAATGAATTCAAAAATCTCGCCAGCCTTGTTTGTTCTTCTGGAAATAAAAACATCCTCCATTATCCCAAAATTCGTGCATTCTCCTTTAAACTCTTCACAGGATACTCCCTACGGCAGGTTGCTCACGTAGTAAGCAACAAGGTTAGGCTTCAAAATCCTAGACGCACCTTTGACAACACTCTTTTTTCCTTGCCGGCCGACCAGATTCCAGTTGGAATTTCTTCTTGACCTTTCAGATCCCTCCATTCTTGGGTGATACACTATTATCAACTCCCTTTACAAATTACATGTATGTAACCCTACTGATTTAGTAGATGATAGGCATCAACCGCTAACTCCACAATGTAAAATCAACACAAGGGAAGTGGTCAATAGAATAGAGATCTACACTGACCAAAGCTTCTTGTACTCCCATGTACCTTAATTATCCTGTCACACCCCAACCGACGACGGAAACGTCGGGGCATGATGATTGTTCATAAGCACATGACACTATTTAAAGTTTCATTATTTAATAATATCGAATTCCAAAATTATACATTGAATACAAGTAACATAAACATATAAAATAGTTCTCGATTAAATTAACTAGGTCCAAAAGCATCCTATGTGTGATGTCAATCATGAAGGCTTGATTCTCAATAACCTGAAAAACACGCAAAAGGTCAACTATCTACATAGTTGGTGAGTCAAAGGTTTAATAAAAAACAGTTAAGGAAAATATTTGATAAGGTTTTTGCAAAGTCACACTGTTAAACTAAATGTGCAAGTATATTACTCTAATTACACACGTATTCGTCACCCAGTACTAAATGATGTTCAATTCCCTCAAAGGAATCTCTACGATTATGATGTTTAGTTTCCTCAAAGAAACCTCTACGATTATGATGCTCATGAGACGTATAAGTGTTCAATTCCCTCAAAGGAATCTCATCGATTGCTCATGAGACTTACCAGTACAGGTCCCTAGAATACGGTATAATATAGATAAATACAAGCAATTTATTTAACAGTACATGACTTACTTAGTGATAATAAATGATTGAAAAAAAAAGTTTTCACAAAGTCATACCTGAATAAACATTTACACACACATATTCATCACATAAACAGATATTCATCACATAACAGATATTCATCACATAGACAGGACGCCTGATTGATGGTTCGGAAACCAACAATCGGTAAGAATGTTTTTCCATGTGTTCAATTTCCCTCTCAAGGAACCTCTACGACTACTGTTCGGTTCCTCTTAGGAATCTCAGCGTTAGGACCACGATCACTCCCCTGCAAGAACCTCAACGTCATCATGTTCAGTTCTTCGCAAGGAACCTCACGTATGATGCTCCGGAGCCTTAAGAATAAAGTTTCCCAAATAGCATATAACAACAAGCTTGAAAAAGTATATATTCACACGATATCACATATACATACAAGTAAATGTATTCAAGAGTATTTGACTTTGCATAGAAAGTATGGACGTTTGAATGATTTAAGTTTTGCAACGATTCATGATGATAAGCATGATAAATAATATTATTTTCTTGAAAATAAAGTAATGATAATTAAAAATGTTTATGCGTGTTTTCCACCCCAAATGGTTTGAAAAATATAAAGAAAAGGGGGCTATGAACTCACCTTAAGTTGCACAGCAAGTTAAACATCGTAAATCTGGTGAATCCTTAAAAGTAAATACCTAATAAGCATATAATAATAAGTGCATGTCTAAGGTATTAACGAAATGATCTACATGACAATGATTTGACAATTGTGCCGTTTGACTCGATGTGCGTGTCAATTGAAAAAACGATAAGTGATACGATGGTTGGCCCGGTTAATCGTCATAGTCGTTTATTTCAAATAATTAATACCCAATGATTAGAATAAAAACCGTCTTAACGCACGAGAATATTTTTCTAAAAATGTACCTGACCAATTATATAGAATGTATATATTTTACACATACAACTATTATATATATTTATAGATTTTTATTTGACTCAATTTGTAAAAGTGAAACGTTAAAACACAAACGAGCAAAAATCCCAATTAACGTTATTTAGTTAACATCAAAATATATATATATATATATATATATATATATATATATATATATATATATATAGAGTTAGGTTCAAATGAGAACTTTTTCTTTTGAGAACTTTTGAGAACCAATTTGGGCCACTAATTTTCAAGGGGGAGCATTCAAATTCATGGGGGGGGGGGGGTTTCCATATATATAAACTAGTGGCTAAGATTAGTTCTTTTTAGTTCTCAAACCCAGTTGGTTCTCAAATGATCATCTCCCTATATATATATATATGTAGGGAGAGGATCATTTGAGAACTAATTGCTTGAGAGAACTTTTGAGAACCATTTTAAGCCACTAGTTGTATTTACATATACCCCCTCCCATGAATTGTAGTGGTCCCCAACTGAAATTAGTGGTGGAGATTTAGTTCTCAAAAGTTCTCAAAACAAAAAGTTCTCATTTTAACCTAACCCTATATATATATATATATATACATATATATATATATATATACTATATATATATATATATATATATATATATATATATATAGGGAGAGGATCATTTGAGAACTAATTTGATTTGAGAACTAAAAAGAACTAATTTGAGCCACATGTTTATTACATGTATCTCCCCTCCCATGAATTGTAGTGGTCCCCCCCCCCTGAAATTTGTGGTTGAGATTTAGTTCTCAAAAGTTCTCAAAACAAAAAGTTCTCATTTGAACCTAACCCTATATATATATATATATATATATATATATATATATATATATATATATATGAGAGAGAGAGAGAGAGAGAGAGAGAGAAGAGTTCCGTGTAGACCCCTTAAACCCCTATAAAACTCAATAAAAATAAAACTCAGTGTTGTAAATTTGGTTTTTTTATTACGATAAGCTTTTAAGAACCAAAAAAATAAATAAATAAATTTAAAAAAAACAAAAAACATTAAAAATCGAACATATTAAGACAATGAGTTTCAAAATAATGAGTTTTAAACGCAATACTGAGTTTTATTGAGTTTTAAACTCATTGATTTTTAAAACTCATTGTCTTAAAATGTTCAATTTTTAATGTTTTTCGTTTTTCTTTTTTTTAATTGCCTTTTTTTGTTCCTAAAAGCTTATCGCAAATAAAAAAACTAAATTAACAAAACTGAGTTTTATTTTTAGTGAGTTTTAATAAGTTTTATTGAGTTTTATAAGGGGTCTACGGGGTCTACAAAAAATAAGGGGTCTACACGGATCTTTTACCTATATATATATATATATAGGGAGAAGATCATTTGAGAACCAATTTGATTTGAGAACTAAAAAGAACTAATTTGAGCCACAAGTTATTTACATGTATCCCCCTCCCATGAATTGTAGTGGTCCCTAGTTCTCATTTGAACCTCACCCTATATATATATATATATATATATATATATATATATATATATATATATATAGGGTGAGGTTCAAATGAGAACTAGGGACCACTACAATTCATGGGAGGGGGATACATGTAAATAACTTGTATTAAATTTTTGAACGACTTTCAACAATTAACCAACTCGATAAATATTAAATTTACTCTTATCAATCCAAAACACGGAGTTTGATCAAAAACACATTACATGTTTGCAAGGTTTTTAAGAAAATGCGCATAGAATCGTTCGGGGATCAATTAAATTCAAATAGAGATAGGTGCAATGGATTACAACTGAAAATTAAAAAAATATAGTAGCTAATCGCAAGAATGGAACACATGACCTGCAGATCATATAAAAAACGACCAAACCATTGAGACAATTCGCAATTCAGATTTTTTTGATAAGTAATATAAACCAAATACCGACCGGTTGTCATCTTCTTCACCCCCAACCCTAGCCACACCCGATCTCCATAACCAAAACATAAGTGAGCAAATATTACTTAAGAACTACTACAGATTCATACGAGCTCGATCAGAAACGTATTCGTTACCTTGTACTATTGATCCGAATCCAAACTTATGACCGAAGCAAACGTTCTTAGAACCCGTGTGCGAGTCGGAACCCGCACCGGTGACTGAGTGAGGTGGCGACAATGGTTGAACACGGCCTTCACCGGAGGTGCTTGCGGTGGTAAAGGGTGGTCGGACAAAGCCGCAGGTGGTCTCACGGCGGTGTATCAGCGGTGAAACGAGAGGACAGAATCCGATGATAATCGGAGACGCGAAGATGTGTCGGTGTGCTCGGTTTTCTTGTCGATGGCTGAAGCTTGAAGGTGGTCGATCAAGTGTGGGGGTTACCAGCCATCGATGATTGAGTTATGATGATTGAGTTTATGGTGTCCGAATTAAATCTCGTAACCACGTCGGAATTAAAGTCGGGAATTAAATCGAGAGGCGACAGTTTCTGTTTTTAATAAATTACCATTTACAACACTTTAAATTCAACTTTAGTATATTGACACCTTAAACCCTCAAGTTTTGAAAAGTTCATACCACCCCCTCAGGCTTATAGTTTAATTTAGTTCAAACCTTAATCCTAATGTTTACTAAACAACTTTGTGACATAGTATTTAGTCCCCCACTTACTATTAGATAATACTATTTTAATAACATGTGATATTGTTTATACGTAAGAGTATAATTTCTATAAACTACTGTTTGAGTTACCCATACTTTATAAAACAATATTTTTTTTTAAAAAACACCGTTTATGATATTACTTATTTAATATATAATGAGAACAATAATTTAAAATCATTTAATTATTTATATGAATTGCATTCTAGAAGGTTTTACAAATTATTTTAATCATTTTTATTAAAATGATTTTGCTAAAATGAAATGACCTAATTTTATCGAAATGGGCCGGGTTACCGATACAGGTATTTGACGGGTGTCACATATCTCAATTAAGCTACTAAAGAACCTCATAGTTATCCCAATTAAGCTTCTAAAGAACCTAAGAACGCCATAATCATAGGAGGATATCTATTCTACTATATTTAATTCAATAAACTAACCCAAGATCTAAAGATGATTAATGCATACCACTTAAAACTGAAAGGATTTATGTCTTTCTTTTTCTCTCCTTTGACTGGATTTTAAAAACTCCAAAGAAAAAAAATACACAAAATCAAACTCCATAATACAAACAATTATAACTTTCAGTCAGATTCATACACTTTAAAGAACAAACCAAGGGAAAATGAAAGCGAAATTCAGATAAATAGGCAAAATTCATCTAGAAAATTGGAATTGACATAATACCTGAATACTTGCCCACACAGCAATAGCAAGGGGAACCCCATTTGAGAGATTAAAAACCCCTTTCTCAGTATTCCATTAAAGCAATAACAGAGGAATCACCGATGGAAGAAGTGGCCTTTTCACAACCATCTGATTCAAGAACTAGCATCTTTACATGGAAGGTGACGTTAAATCAAATACCGGTTAAATATGAACTGTTAGAAAAGGGGGGTTGAAATTCAAAATCCATCATGCTCATGGTGCTACACAAATGAAGAAACAGTTCCTCATGCACTGTTGCATTGGCATAAAAAACTTGGAATCTAGTTTCTAATTGGTGTAGACTCCCTTTTCCATCGACAGGTACGATCGCACAACTTCTATCATGAGAAAACTCTGTTGGGCACTCAAGCAGATTTAGAGACTTCCTGTCCCTCATATGCACTGCCGGTTTGTGGAATATATGGAAGACTCGGAATGCAAAAGAATTCGAGAGTAGAAATTCACACCCAAACAAAACTTTGGAAGATATCAAAATGGATGCTTTTATGTGGTTGAAACATAAAGCAAAAATCTCTGATCTTGACTGGGAGATGTTTTCAGATTATGGTTTGTATTGGTTGTAATTTGCCCATGTTCTTTTGTTAGTATTGTAGTACAAGATCTCTATTATCTCACTCGTATCGATGCAACCTTTCTTCATCTTCCTATTAACCGTGCTATATATCTATTAAAATAGTTTATTGTGTATTTATTGGGTTTCCTTCTTTTGTGGCTTATTTGTTAGGCAACCATTGTATTTATATCCTCCATTATATTTCCTAATGTTTTCAATGAGAATTATGATTGCCTTCATGGTTATTAGAGCCTATTTTTCTCTCCCAAATCAACCCTAACTATCACCAAAATTCCGCCCCCCTCCTACCCTTCAACAAAATCCGGCCGGCCCTAATCCACCATGGTCGTCGATGACAAAGACCCCAAAACATCATCATCCCCCAAACAACCGATCATCCTCCAATACACAAAGCATATACCGTTAGCAACATCCATTAGAAGGTTCGAACTCTTGATGGCAAAACCGTCGTCTATTCTAACTGGGTGAAGCTTTTTCGTTTCCAACTCACTGCCTATCAAGTTCTCCATCATGTGGATGGCACAAAAGACCCCCCTTCCTCCACCGATCCAGAATACACCGAGTGGTTAGAAGTGTATGCGCTTATCCTTAATGGATATTCGCGACAGTCTTTGACGACATTCTACCTCGCATCCTCGACAACGCTACCACTGCGAGGGTTGCATGGTTTATCCTCCAAGGCATCTTCATCAATAATAAGAATGCAAGGGCCGCCACCCTCGAGCAAAAGTTTATGAACACCACCTTGGCCGGCTCCGCGTCGTTTGATGAGTATTTCAAAACCCTCAAGGACATCGCTTCCCAGTTGGCCGATCTTGGGGAGCATGTTTCCGAAAATCGCCTTGTCATTCAGACGGTACGGGGTCTCCCGGTTGAGTTTGACACTTTCGGAGCCATTATTAATCAACAGTGTCCGACGTGGGACGTCGCACGTAGCTTGGTCGAATCAGAAGAACAACAGCAAAAGGCAAGCCTCGGCGGAACTCGTGAAAGCCTCCTTGTTCACACCCAAAATCCTCCAACCGATGCTACTAAACAACCACCATCCCCATACCCCAATGGCTACCGCGGTCGGAATTATGATCCCGTTAAGGCAGCACGCGGTCGCGGGAATTATACCACCAACAGGGGACGAGGAGGGGGACACGACGCATCTACCCGCCATCCTTCTCCTTGGCACCAGCAGCCCACAAAACCCCCCATCGGGCTTCGGCCCTCACCCCACTGGTCCATTCCCACATCCCCAACCCAATAACCTTTATTCGGCCCAACCTGCCCCACGACAATGGACCCTTCCACCGACGCCCTATCCCTCTCAACCAGCCCAAGCCCATTATGTTGCGGCCTATACACCACCCCCACCCAACTATGATTTTGGACCCGTTCAGTACAGTGCACTTAACACGACCGATATTGGTATGGCTATGACCAACTTCAATGCAGGTGGCTACTCGGATCAACAACGGGTTATGGATTCAGGGGTGTCATCTCACATCACATCTGACCCAGGTAATATTCAGTTTCCAAGTTCATTTCCTGTTAGTCCTATATTTGTCGGAAATGGTAACAAGTTACAGATTAGTGGTTCCGGTAATGGCTTTTATCCCTTACCCAATAAAACCTACCGCCTAAACAACATTGTCCATTCTCCTCAGGTCATTAAAACATGCTAAGTGTTCGCAAATTCACTATTGATAATAACGTATCTATTGAATTTGATCCTTATGGTTTTTCTTTGAAGGACGTCAAGGATGGAAGCCTCCTTTCCCGCCATAATAGCAGTGGAGATCTATACACACTCACACCACCAGCTTTTGCCTTGTCAACCACCTCAACTACTGCACCATGGCATGATTGTCTCGGCCACCCCGGCGCGACCACGCTTGCTTATCTCAGTACTTATTTTTCATTTAAATGCAATAAAGCATTTACTGCTACTGTTTGTCCATCGTGTCAATTATCGAATAGCAAAATATTGCCTTTTCTTGATTCTATGTCGTGTACCTTTAAACCTTTTGATATAATTCATTGTGACCTTTGGACGTCTCCTATTTTAAGCAATAGCGGGTATAAGTACTACATGGTGTTGGTTGATAATTTTACAAATTACCTTTGGGTTTATCCACTTCGGTTCAAATCCGAAACACTAACCAATTTTACAAAGTTTCACAAATTCATACAAACCCAGTTTCAAACATCCATAAAAACAGTCCAATGTGACATGGGGGGGGGGGGGGGAGTTCGATAACAACAATTTTAAACAATTCGCTAATCAAAATGGGTTGGTCTTTCGTTTTTCGTGCCCTCAGACCTCCCAACAAAATGGGAGATCTGAACGTATGATCAAACGTGTGAACGAAATCATTCGGGCCCTCCTTGTTCACGCGCGCCTCCCGCCTCAATTTTGGGTTGAATCCTTACACACCGCCACATACCTACATAACATACTACCCACTAAAAGACTTAAATTTTAAACACCCGCCTACGCCCTTTACCAACGCCACCCAACATACGATCACTTACGTGTGTTTGGGTGCTCTTACTACCCCAATATGTCCGCCATCCAACCTCATAAACTCTCACCTCGATCCACTCGGTGTGTGTTTTTGGGATATCCGTCTGAATTTAGGGGATATAGGTGCTACGACCTGGTCACCGGGCGGGTCCATCTATCTCGTCATGTTGTGTTTGATGAAACCTCGTTTCCATTTCACGACATTAATAAAACCAATTTGCCAAAAACCCCCACCGAGTTTCCCGAGGACTTCCCCTTTCATACCGCCACTGTTATTCTACCACCCTCTCCTACTTCGGTCGAACCCAACAGCCCCCCACCCAACAGCCCCCAACCCACCACCCCTGGCCCAACCGACACTCCATCCCCACCCTCCTCACCAACGGCCCAACCAACCCAGGCCCAAACCCCTCATTCCACTCCCGTACCTACGCCCCCCCTCCAACCCACATATTTTGACTTCCCAAGTGCCACATACCCCTCATACTCAACAGACCACAAGCACTCATCCCATGCAAACCCGCTTCAAAGCTGGCGTCGTCAAACCTAACCCGCGTTATAACCTCGCGGCCACATCCGCTATCTCACTGATCCCCACATCCTACCTTAAAGCCTTATCGGACCCTAACTAGATGTGTGCCATGCACGACGAATTTAGTGCTTTACAGGTTAATGACACTTGGGAGTTGGTTCCTCGGCCTACGGACCGCCGATTATTCATTTTATGTGGCTGTTCCGCCATAAGTTTAAGGCCGATGGAACCCTTAACAGGTACAAAGCGAGACTAGTGTGCAATGGAAAGTCTCAAACAGTTGGCATTGATTGCTAGGATACATTCAGCCCCGTGGTGAAACCTGTCACAATCCGGACAATTTTATCTTTAGCTGTTTCCCGCGGCTGGCCAGTTCATCAACTAGATGTTAAAAACGCCTTTTTGCATAGGAACCTTCAGGAAACATTTTTTTTCATGCACCAGTCGCCAGGATTTTCTCACCCAGAATACCCAAATCATGTTTTCCGACTGCGTAATTCTTTGTACGGTCTGAAACAGGCCCCCCGAGCTTGCTATTCTCGTTTCTCTAATTTCATCCGGACAATGGGATTTTGGAGTAGCTTGTGTGATACTTCCTTATTCATATTTCAAATTGGGAATGATATCGCCTACCTTCTCTTATACGTGGACGGTATCATTCTCACCGCGAATCACTCAGGCTTACTTCAGAACATCATTACCAAATTATCAAAGGAATTCGCCATGACGGATCTTGGCTCATTACACCATTTTTTGGGGATTACGGTTTCACGGGGCAACAATACCATGTTTCTATGTCAAGAACAATATGCTCGGGATATTCTACATCGGGCCGACATGAGTTCATGTAAACCTACTTCGACTCCTGTTGATACCAATTCTAAGCTAAATGCAACCGAGGGGGAGTTATTAGCCGATGGGTCTCACTACCATAGCATCGTCGGCGCATTGCAGTACCTCACAATTACGCGCCCTGATATTACCTATGCGGTACAACAAATTTGTTTCCTCATGCATGCACCTAGGGAGCCTCACTTACAATTTAAGAAGCGGGTCTTGCGGTATATTTATGGCACCATGCACTATGGTCTTCAGCTAACGGCCTCCCCCAGTACCACTCTCACAGCTTATTCTGATGCCGATTGGGGTGGCTGTCCAGACACTCGTCACTCAACATCTGGTTACTGTATTTTTCTAGGGGATAATCTGATCTCATGGTCCTCCAAGCACCAACCAACTCTATCTCGCTCAAGTGCTGAAGCGGAATATCGGGGGATCGCAAATGTTGTTGTTGAGGCCACTTGGTTACGTAATTTGCTTTTGGAATTGCATGTCCCACTTCGGCAAGCCACCGTTGTTTATTATGATAATGTGTCGGCCATCTATCTTTCAGAGAATCCGGTGCAACATCAATGGACGAAACACGTTGAGATGGATATTCACTTTGTTCGGGAAAAGGTTCAATTGGGTCACATCCGCGTATTACATGTTCCATCTGCCTATCAATACGCGAACATCTTCACCAAGGGTCTGCCAAAGTACTTGTTCGATGGCTTTCGGTCCAGCTTGAATGTGTCATCTTCACCACGTTCGCACTGAGGGGGAGTATTAACCGTGCTATATATATCTATTAAAATAGTTTATTGTGTATTGATTGGGTTTCCTTCTTTTGTGGCTTATTTATTAGGCAACCATTGTATTTATATTCTCCATTGTATTTCCTAATGTTTTCAATGAGAATTATGATTGCCTTCACTTCCCTCTATACATCTCCACAAGTTGCAAGAACAAAATTTATTTATACAACACGATAAAAAAATCAAGCTAATAAAAGTAGAGTAGTAGACCTATAAATTAGTATAATTGTATTGGGAGGAAACAAAGGTTTTATAATTGATTGCATACGATCACAACTGATTTAAAGGTTCAATCACAATTTTATGCATTTATCCCTATATTTTGTATTTTGGAAAACAAACTTTATAAAGGAAAAAGTTGAAAACCAATTTTCTAAGTCTCAAACATAATATAATTTCCGACGTGTCCAAATAATTAATAAAATCATGAAGCAAAAATATTGTAAAATTTACTGTTTGTAGTTATAGTTCAAAGCAATTTTTACATTTAGTTATTTCAGAAATCTGTAATGGCGAAAAACTTGGCTTTTCATATCATCAAAAACAACAGCAGTTAAGAGCTGTTGTTCTTAAAGATGAAATTCTTGGCCTTCAATTATGTAAATTTGGGAAGCAAGACTGGAAAGAAAGTACCTTGATTGATGGGGGTGACCTTGGAAACAAAGTTGTCATGTGTTTGGGGTGATCTATTGAATTGAATTGAAGATATAAACAAAGCCAAAGTATTTGCCCTTTTGTGATAGTAGTTTGAGGGGAAAAAAATTACAAACTAACGTATGAATTCCTAAAAGTAAGATATAAATTAGGAAAAAACATGCACATGTAGAGATGTTCTTAGCATTTGATTTATTATACTCGTTACCGTTTTCATATCTTGTTCATACTCCAACCCGTTTTTTGTTTTTTTGTGCGCTTAAAACTAATCTCATCGTCTCCGCCTAAAAGTTTTAACCCGGTAAAAGGGACACCACGAGTCCATAACCTTATAAAATTACACCAGTTCGTATCACTCTCCACATAAAAATTATATTAATTAAAATTGGCAGAAATTTCTAACAATTAAGGATAATTAATAATTGTATCTATGTGAACATCAGCCTAAATAAGTTCAGTACATATCTAGAGTCATTAAACTGAATAAACCCTATGCTACCGAAACCTTATTGATAAAGCTCTAGTAGGACATTACACAAATATTTCATAAACCAGAAATGTATAATTCCACTTAGGACAAGGTCTTACTTAACTTTTTTGTAGACTAAATCAAGTATAATGCTTACCAGATCGAAGTAGTATGAATATTTTGTATAACAATGATTTGATTTTTTGTAAAGTAAAGCTAGAGCTAAAGACAGGAAAACAAACCTGCTATAATGCAACCAATCTATTTATGTATAACATACCGCTTGTATTAATGTAATTCAGAACCTGGTAGCTAAATTATGAAAACATACATCATAAATTTTGATCAGTTTTTGGGTCATTATAGTGACTAGCTTTGCATAAAACAGATGTGGATAAAGTCCAGCAACATTGTAAAAAAAGTAACTACTATTGTCAGATAAAGGCTTAAACCTGACTGTATTCTGTAAGATTATTATTCATTGTGAAGAAAAAAATTTCTTAATAACGGGCTTAAGAAGTATGGTGGTGCAACTTTGTCATAGGCTCATAGCTTACAGATCAATAGGTAAAACTCAAGTACTTTCATCATATATATGTGTAAATCATACATGAGAAAATCTAAAATATTTGCAGTAGGAATGAAATTTGATGATATAAGATTTTTTACAATGCCTAATTACCTAGTCTTATTTTAGAGTAAATTACAGATTTCGTTCTTGTGGTTTACCAAAATTTCACCTATAGTCCTAAGTTTTCAAAGATTACAGATTTCATCCCCAACGTTTGCCAAACCATATCGGATTTAGTCCTTGAGCCTAACAGACATTAACAAAATATGTTAAGTGTGCGTGAAAAGACCATTATACCCTCTTGTAAAAAATCAATACAAATCGGGTCCTCTTTCCAACTCATTCTTTCACACCCCTTCGTCGGACCACCATGACCTCCGGCCACTCCTCCTCCTCCTCCGCCGCCTCCATCAAAGGCTGCTGCTTTGCCTCTTCCTCCTCTTCTCCTTCCTCGCCCTCCTCTCTCTCGCCATCATACTCGTAATCGTCCTTGCAATCAAACCTAAAAAGACATCCTCGTAATCGTCCTTGCAATCAAACCTAAAAAGCCCCAATTCGATCTTATCCATACACACAGATCTCATCGTTGTACCCATATCTCAATACACACATAGATACAGCAATTAAAATGTGTCCATTGTGTGTGATTTCACACAGTTAGTCTTACAGCAATCACACGGACATCAAGGAATCCGGCAAAAGGAGATCTCGTTTTGCTATCCCGTTACCGACGTCAAGGAATCCAACGAGAATAGCAAGGAACGGCTGCGGCAGTGAGGGCTCAGCCACCAGGCGGCGACGATGGCTTGTTTCTCATACGCTCAGGTTTGGGGAGAAATTAATGTGGGTGAGCTTCGGATTCTAGTGTTTTGGGATTGATCCGGTGAGGTAGGTGTTGAAGAGGGTTACAGCGGTTACAGATTTTAGGTTTTGGGATTGATCCGGTGAGGTGACAGTAGGTGAAGGTGAGGGAGGTGAGGGGGGAGAGGGCGGTGGTGGAGAGGGAGAGATTTTAGGTTTTTATGTAAATAATTATTAAAGACAAGGGTATATTAGTCATTTAACATTACCTTAACATGTTTTTTTAACAGCCATCCATATCAAGGACGAAATCCGTAACCTTTTGGCAAACGTTGGGACGAAATCCATAATTTTTTAAAACTTAGGACTATAGGTGAAATTTCAGCAAACCACAGGGACGAAATCCGTAATTTACTCCTTATTTTACCTACCCAAAACACATAGGAGAAAGGTTGTAAACCTATAGCAAGTGCATATATGCACCCCCTTAATCTAATTTAAGAAAAAACCAAACCAATACAGGTTACTCTATCATGAGGACCATGTATTTACCTCTTAAAGAGCAGAAACAACCAGTTTTCCTACACATAAGTTCACAGGTTAGTAAAGAGATAGCAAACAGGATAGTAAAGAGATAGCAAAGCATAAAGCCTTAAAAGTACATAATAACAAATTGCCAACAAAGCCACAAAGAGGAACTAAGAAGAGGATAGGTGGCCAAAGAAATTGTTAAACTAAAGCAGAGAAAGGGAAATTAAGCACTAATTTGATATAGGACAACAATTTGGATAAAGCAAACAGAAACAATTTGGATAAAGCAAACAACAAGCAAGTAGAATTGTAGAAAGCAAGTAAGCGACGAGAAGAACAATCAATTGAAGCGAGTAAAAGATTAGAGAAGAAGAAAATTACCATAGAACGTGATGCAGTGAGAAAGATGAGAAGAATGGAACGGATGGAAGGAGAAGATAAGCGATGTTCTTCGTGAGGTGGGATGTCTATTAGGGCTAGAAGCGGCTGAAGATGCTACATAAAGTGTGGGATCAAACTCAGGTGCATCTTCAGCCGCTTCTAGCCCTAATAGACATCCCACCTCACGAAGAACATCGCTTATCTTCTCCTTCCATCCGTTCCATTCTTCTCATCTTTCTCACTGCATCACGTTCTATGGTAATTTTCTTCTTCTCTAATCTTTTACTCGCTTCAATTGATTGTTCTTCTCGTCGCTTACTTGCTTTCTACAATTCTACTTGCTTGTTGTTTGCTTTATCCAAATTGTTTCTGTTTGCTTTTAGGGGTGAGCATAAATTCGGTTTCCCGAAAAATCCCGAGAACCCGACCCGATAAATCCCGATAACCGACCCGAACTTTTTTATATAATATAGGTATCGGTCCCTATATTTAGTCCAAGTCGGGTTCGGTCTCGGTCCCGGGATTAGACCGAGAAAACCCGAGAAAATATGTCCCGACCGATTTGTGTTCAGGCCAAATTTTTTTATGACCAATTCAACCCTGTAGGCCCAATGTCTATACTTTTTTTTTCTCTTAAACACCTTTGCAATCCCGTGGATAAGAAAACCCCACCCTTTCTTCCCCAATCTTCTTCTCAAACATAACACATTATCTCATTCCGACGTCAAAACACAGAAGCCATGTCCATCCACATCACACCCTAATTCCACAACCCCTCCTCCTCTCCCTCCACCTGCACAAATCCGCACCAGCCACTCCTCCCTCCGCTGCTTCAACTCCTTTTCCTCAACCCTTCTCAACTGTCCGCTCTCACAACCATGAAATCCCTGACCTGAAGACCCACCTCCACCCAAATGAGCATGGACGTCGGTGCCCATTGAGGTCACGGTGCTTGCTGGAGCACTCTAAGCACATCAAAATGTCGTAAGAAACAGATACCCACTAAGGGTTCTTTTATAAGCAATTGGCGCAGAATTTGTTGCCGGGATGAAACTATAGGTCTCGGATCCGCCGTGACGCCGCCATGGTGAAGAGTCTGACTCATTACCTGCTTGTAATTCGACATTAAATGAATTCTTATTGTCGGTCTCGGGTGTAAGGCTAATCCCGACGAAACCGATAGAGACCCGGACCGATACCCGATATAGACCTACGGGTCGGTTGTCGGTCATCAGTTTTATAGAAAATCGGGAGTCGGGTCGGTCGGGATTTAACACATACGGGTCAGGATCCCGATTTTGCCCAGCCCTAGGTGGAATGGAGATGCGTTAACAATTAACAGGTATAACCACTAGGGCAAAGACTCATCTCTTTATGTTCTTTGTTGCTGTAGTATTAATATATATATACCAGGTCAAAGTAGGCAGCGAAGCAGAGGTGTTCCCTACTTTGACCAGTCTAATAATATATAGGTAATTTTGCTCGAGAGTATTGTCATCTTATTTTTAAGAGTAAATTACGGATATCGTTCCTCTGGTTTGCCGAAATTTCACCTATCATCCTAAGTTTTAAAAAATTACGGATTTCGTCCCCAACGTTTACCAAAATGTTACGGATATAGTCCCTACCAATAAATTCTGTTAAAAAAACTGTAAAGTTGATGTTAAATGACTAATATACCCTTTTTTATTTAATAATTTTATAAGTACCTAAAATTAAAATAAAACCCTAAAACTACCCCCATCATCCCTGACCTCTCTCCGACGAGTAATTAATGCAGACCACCATATTAACCGACCACCATCTTGTCTCTTCGTCATCCATCTCCGTTGGTAGCCTATCACAGATCACCATCACTGACCACCTTCGTCGACCAGCTCATCGCAAGCCACCATCGCGACCATAGCTTCAAAAACCGCTGTAATCGATTCCTCCTGAAATCGACGGCGACTGATTTTCAACTAGTTAAAATGAAAAGGAACTTGACGACTTTCTTCCTTGTTTGCTTTTGAACGAAGATTGATTTTGAACGCGAATTGATTTGAACGACGATAAAGCAGTGAAGTGATTTAGCAATTTCCATTCTACAAATTCACGACTTTTTTCTTTGAATATATTTTTCTTCTCTGTTCACTCGTATCTCAACATGAAAAATCCGTAGATACGCAATAAAGGGTAGCGGGAATGACAGTGAAGAAGGCCACCGGGGAAGAAGGGTAGCGGGAACGACGACCTCATCTTCGATGTTCCATTCCGGTGAAGAACATTGCTTTCTAGCGACTTCCACCACACCCATAACAACCATTATTCGTTCCGGTTAACGGAACCCTACGTCGTATAACGGAGCTATCACCGGCGCCGTTCGCCGCCAGTTTTGAAGGCGATTTCATCGGTCGGATGATCAGTTTCTAGATTCAAGGAGATTTGATTTTGCAGAGGGTTTGGGCAGCTCTTCAAGAGCATTCAATGGTCGATAACAACGATGCGGTGGTTTTCCGATCATCCGCCAGAAAGGTAACACCAAACCGACCATTGGCCGGGGAAGGAGGTCGGGTCCGTCCATGGGTCTCCTCTTTCTTATTTCTTTTTTTTATACTAAATATAACAGTAGGGGTATAGTGGTCATTTAACATCAACTTAACAGATTTTTTTAACAGAAGTTAGTGGTAGGGACTATATCCGTAACGTTTTGGCAAACGTTAGGGATGAAATCCGTAATTTTTGAAAACTTAGGACGATAGATGAAATTTCGACAACCCACAAGAACGAAATTCGTAATTTACTCTATTTTTAACTATTAAATTTGTTTCAGAACATTTACATCACATTTGGTATTTATATACTTTTAATTTAACTAATACCTATCATTATTTATACATATATTTTATTTTTTTTGAGTAAATTGCAATTTTCGTTCCTGTGGTTTACACAAAATTGCCAATTTAGTCCAATAGTTAAAAAATTGTCAATTTCGTCCCTGTGGTTTAAAAAATTGCCAGTTCAGTGCAAAATATTATAAAAAATTGCCAATTTCGTCCCTATGGTTTTGCAAAAAATGCCAATTCAGTCCAAAAAATTGCTGGTTTTGGACTGAATTCGCAATTTTTGCAACACAGGGACTCAATTGGCAATTTTTAAGCTATTGGACTCAATTGGCGATTTTAAGCAAACCACGGGGACGAAAATGGCAATTTACTCTTTATTTTTTGAACGACAAATATACACCAACTAATCTACTCCTACATTACACTCTAAATATCTTTGTCAGGGATTGAACCCATTACAAAATTATAGGTCTTGGGTTCAAGTCTCACATTTGACAAAATAAATAAATAAATAAGAGTTCCAGGTTTGGCCAAAGAGTTTTCTCACATATGGTTAGTTCCCTCGTGAGGGTGGTCTTCGGGTCTTATACTCGGGGAATGGAGATGATCAGGTGGGTCTGTTTCTCGTCAGTAATTCAAATTTCCCGTTGAAAAAAGTTTATTTTTAAATTTTCCTTAACATATTAAAATAAAAGGGTTATACCAAATATGTTAAGTTATTCTAAGAAGCTTATATAATCTAAGAAGGCTATAAGAAGGAATTACGGTCATTAGATTTGTTATTATAGTCTAATCAATTGGCAATTTTAAGCATACCACTTTTATTGACTTTTTTTTTTATCATGGTCCCTTATTTTTTTTCGAAACGTGCATAACTTTTATATACTACATTATGTTTTAAAAAAAATTATACCATAAAAAATGCGTTTTTGTTAGGACTGATTTCACGTCAAGAATCTCGATAGTGAGCGAGAAGAACATGAGATGCGAAGACGAGATGAACGAGAATCTAGGATATCAAACAACAAACATGATAAAGCAAATCGATTCATTGACAGTAAAATGATTACAACGAGTCGAATGCTTACAATCTCATCATAAGAAATCCATAGCCATATTGGGTTGAGCTCAAACCCAATATGAGACTCTCTCTCTCTAGATTGGTAGCTCACATCCAGCTACAAATGAGGGCTAACAATCCTATTTATAGTGAGATCCTCTGTGCTCACTAACCCGCTAACTAGTGAACACAAATACATGAGCAAAAATAGAAATAAAATCAAATAACATAAATGTCAATTAAATCAAAGTTTATTTAATTAATTGTAACAACCCAAATTTTATGACTTAAGCTATATACGTGTATTATATTTGTTAAATAGCTGATATATATGTGATATAATATATATACGTATAATAGAGAAACGTCAAGAGGCGGTTTTATAGAATATGGTAGATAACGAAAAATAAAGACCGTGGGCGCAGACGGATCTTAAATCCAAGTTATAACGAAGCGGGAAAACACAAAATAGTGATTTGGGCCCGGTTTGTAATAAACCGTTTTTAAGCACGAACACAACTAAAATAATACCGAGACGAAGGTAGAATATCAGGTAATATTAAATACTTGATTTATAATCGTTATAAAATATAATTGCGATGTTCGGCATGGAAAACGATGAAATCGGTAACCGGTACTGTTACGCGATAATAACCGAAATCAATTCGGTTAGCCGTTCGAGATTATTTTAGTGACTCGGAAAAGCATAAATAATTATTATAATAATAATTAAGAATTTCAGTCAAGAAAACGTGTTCGGTTTGTAAAACGGCCGTGATCGCAACACCGATTGGACACGAGCCCTCTACCGAATAAATTAACTAAACGTTCAGCAGTTTACGTTACAACCAAAGAATATTTATTGAACTCCTATAATATTTTAGATGTTCGGGAATTCTTAACCGTTTAATATTATTTTACGAATTTAAAGTACGGGTATAATACCTACTCATTAAATATTATACCATATTAAATTAAAATCTCTTTACTTGCTCCTTACTTTTCTGAGTCTTCTACCTGTCAATTTTTCCTATGATTCAGCAAAGAACAATAATTATTTGATACGTACGTGTATCAATTTTTGTGGCTTCAGCGTGCATATAAATACATGGATATATGTAGATCACAATTCACATACAAACATTCACAATTCAAATTTAGTACACGACAAATAAGAGAAGAGAGAGAGAAAAGAGAAAGAATCCGGCAGCCTTACTCTCCCCTCTCTCTTCGTTCGTTTTCCGGCAAACCACACCCCCTGCACTCCCCCCCTTGTTCTCTCAATTTTTCCGGCAGGCTGGTCGAAGCCGGCGACCTCCGGCTCTTCTTCTCTGGCCGGCGTAAAAAGCAAACATAGCAGCAGCGGCTCGGAGCCGCGAATCCGGCGAGAACCAGCAACAAGAACCGAAGCAGCAGTTCGATCTGGTCTCTCTCTCCGGCGATGCAGCAGCCATTAACCGGCGAACTTCCGTCGTCCTCCGATCAGACGATCAACACCGCAGCTCCGGCGAACTGCTGCCCTTCTTATTTCCTTTTTCTTTTGACCGGCGTAACCAGCGAACACAGTCCCTCGTTCCTTCACACGATCTTGAGTTCGTTGCCGACTACACCAACTCCGACGACGATGATTCGTTTAGTAATCGGAGATGACGGCGGTGGCGTTATAGTGGCCTTAAGCGGAGGACAACAATGGCGAGTTGGTGGTGGAAAGTGGTGGTTACGTCTAAACATGATGAAACCGGATGTAAACCCGATAAAACACTACTTTACCGTCCCCTCTTTCGGTCTATATTTCGGTGGCAAGCGGTTGATGACGGAGCATGACGGTGACGCCGATGGATTGCTGGGATGGCGAGGAATGGTGGCGGTGATTGGCGGTTGTTAACGGCAGTCGTAGATGATCGTAATTCGAGCTAGAAAAAGGAACGTCGATTTAACCCGTCTTCACTTTCGGGCAACGTTTCGGTGGCGTAACAAGGTCCAAACGATAAACCGACAACGGGGAAATGCTCGTGGCGAGGAGCGAGTCGGGAAGGACTATTCGTTTATCTAAAACGGATAACTTTATTATTTGGTTATTATTCGGACTCGTTTCACGACCCGTCAAGGAGGTAATCACATTAAATATTTGTTATTATTACAAATATTATATTTTAAGTTAAAGTTTATATCAAATCTGTTGGAACAAAAATCTATGTGACTGACGCCATCAAATCTGTTTACCGAAGCATTCGACTGAAGAATCCATGTGAATTGATTCAGAGACGCGAGTTGTGATGCTCGAGGCTTGCAGTTTGGACCGAATACCGTTTTCCGGAAAAGTCAACCGTTCGGGTCAACGGTCAACGTAAAAGTCAACGGAAGATCGGTTCGAGCGAGTCAAGCTTCGGATTAATTTAATCAGCTTTGATTTAATTATCAATTTATGTTTATTTACTTTACTTGTAATTTTCAGTTATGTTATGTATTTCTGTCGTTAGTCACCCTCACTATATATAGTGAGGGTGCCCATTACAAGTAAAGGAGTCTCCGAATGTGGAGATGATGAATTTCTTGTAGAGTGTGAGATTTCCATTCAAGAGAGAGAGTGAGTCATGGATTCTAGAGAGAGAAAGTGTTCTTCATGATTTCTTGTAACTAATCATTCAGTTATATGAAATCATTCGAGATGTTCTTCATCTTTCTTGTTTATGATTATTCATGATTCATCATCATCATCTTCTTCATTTGTTTTTGAGTTTTTCTCATCCGAACCCGTTCTTGCTCAAGATCGAGATTCTCGTAGTGAAAATCGGTCCTAACAAATGGTATCAGAGCGGGTACCGATCAGATTCATCTCACCGTGAATCTGGTCACTCGAATCTGAGATTTTGAGCTTGAATGGTGAAGATGAGAAAACTTATTTTTTAGAGACTTTTTTCTATTTTTTCTTCATTTCTGGATGGATTCTGATGATATGGATGATGGATTCATGTTTGGGAGTTCATTTAGATGTTATTTCATCTTTTACTTGTTCAAATCTGTGAGAAAATTGAAGATCCGAGCTCATTTTTTCGTAACTTTGGGGTTTTTCCCGTATTTGGAGTTTTTGAAGATTTTGGAGCTTGATTCTTCATTTTCTGGGCGATTCTTCATGTTTTCGGATGAAGTGAGGTATGATTCTCAGTGGAAAACGCATTCCGGATCCATTGGAAGCATCCATTTCGTCTGAATCTCAACAGTTTGGGCAGATCTGGAAAAACACACACTAGTGCGTGTTTCATGGTGTTCTTCGTGTTCTTGAAGATTTCCAGATTTAGGAGCTGATTTGATCGAAGTTGCTGCTGTTTATGGTTTGTTTGTGGCCAGAACAATCACGTGAATGGTTTTTCTTCTCGAATCCGTCATGAATCTGTTATCTTCACTCATTCTGGAACATCGAAATCGCATCAGGAAGATGTTCAAGTGGCTGTGTTCTTCGTGTTCTTCGAGTTTTCCAGATTTGTTCATGTTCTTGAAGTTATGAAGATGTTCTTAGCGAACTTGTACCTGTTCTTGAAGATATGAAGATGTTCTTAGCGAACTTCTTTTCTTCTTAGCGTACTTCATCCATTTCTTAGCGAACTTGTTGATTTTTAGCGTACTTGAGGTGTGCTTTAGCGAACTTGAGGTCTTAGCGAACTTCATGTTCGTCTTAGCGAACTTCTGGTGGCTTTATCGGACTTGTTTTCTTAGCGGACTTGTCAACTGGGTTTTCGTTCAAGTTCGTTTCAGAGATTTTTGTTCGTCCAGGTTTGTAGAGAATTGGATTACGAGTCTGTGGGTACAAAAATCGTTAATTTTCATCGAGTATCATGCGAGATATGGGTTATTCACGTTTTTCCGGCGACCCACGGTTTTCTGGTGACTTTTTCATAATCTCCGGCGAACTTTAGGATTTCGGAGGTTGAAGAAGGATGTTGCTGACGTGGCAGGCCTCGATTGGTTGTAGAGAGAATGTTATCTCTCCTCTTTGTCGGCTTGCCTCATCGTTGCTAATTTTTCATTGGATGAGAAGGAATTCACGTGGGCCCCCCCTGCTGCAAAAGTCCCCTCTCTCTTCCTTGTCGCATTCCCAGGTTACCTTTATGGTTGTCGGATGCTGATTGGCTGCATGCAAGTCAGCGTGGGTCCAGCCTCCACAAAAGATCCGTTGAATGTGCTTCTTTTGGCACGTTTTGATTGGCTGATTGAGCTCTCACGCGGATCACAGCTTCCAGCCGTTGGATCCAATTTGTTTCACCCGTCGGATGCTTTTGGCTGTTAATTTCTGATTGGTTGATGAGGAAATCACACGGATTATGATCTGATCCGTAGATTAGACTCATTTTCAGGCGTTGGATGAGATTTAATGGCCCATTCTGATTGGTTGTTGGATCTTCACGAGGATTATGGTTTTTCTAGACTAAATTCTGATTGGTCCATTTAATTTGACAAGGATCAAGGTTTTTATTGAGGATTTAATTCTACTAATTAAATTTTCAGCATTTTCGTCAACCGCGGGTATTTTCTTATCAGTTTTTCTACAAGACTTACGAGATAAAGCCGCGACGGAAATTCAGAAAATTTTTAATTGGTCTCGGATTTATTTCATTTTATTGGGGTTCTCGTTTATTGACGTCGCGCGCAACGTTTGCTATCGATCACTGACGGGTTAGCTTTATTATCCGGTTAATTACTCGGCTTTCTCGTTATATCTCACGGTTTATTTTTAGTGGATGCAGTGCTGTCGTCAACTAACCGGATTAACTGGAATCTCAGTTAAATATTGGAATTTATCCGATTAAATCTCTCGGATGACCGTTTCTTGAAGAAATTTAACAGTTTATTTTATTTTCGCATCCAACCTCAGTCACGCGGATTATTCACAACTGTCAGCATCCGGCTTCCGGTTTTTCGCAAGATTGTCCGATTTCAAGATTTTTTATCCGGTTTCTCTAGGCAACCGATCGCGACGGTTCGACTCTCCGCATCTGTTTTTACGCTTCCGACTTGATGTTTTTGGAGGGATTTAGAGAAATAAGAGGAATTATTATGGATTTGGATATCGGGTCGATTATTCGGAGTTAGAGCATGTTCGGTGTCAAACTGGTTTATCTGATTCAGTTTGTTGCGGTTATGACTCCGAGATGTAGCATTTTCTTAGTATTGTACCCGACCGTGTGAACCGAGTGAGTCAGAGCACTTGGATCTCGAACTGGAGCAACGAGAACAGAAGAAGCTTATTCAGAGGGGGAATTTCTTCACCAGATTGTCTCCGGTTTATCAGTTTCTCATTGAAGATGTACGCCAGAGCGATTCTTCAGCAGCAGTTGAACAGATTTGAAAGCATCAGTCAAGGGGGAAATTGTTGGAACAAAAATCTATGTGACTGACGCCATCAAATCTGTTTACCGAAGCATTCGACTGAAGAATCCATGTGAATTGATTCAGAGACTCGAGTTGTGATGCTCGAGGCTTGCAGTTTGGACCGAAGACCGTTTTCCGGAAAAGTCAACCGTTCGGGTCAACGGTCAACGTAAAAGTCAACGGAAGATCGGTTCGAGCGAGTCAAGCTTCGGATTAATTTAATCAGCTCTGATTTAATTATCAATTTATGTTTATTTACTTTACTTGTAATTTTCAGTTATGTTATGTATTTCTGTCGTTAGTCACCCTCACTATATATAGTGAGGGTGCCCATTACAAGTAAAGGAGTCTCCGAATGTGGAGATGATGAATTTCTTGTAGAGTGTGAGATTTCCATTCAAGAGAGAGAGTGAGTCATGGATTCTAGAGAGAGAAAGTGTTATTCATGATTTCTTGTAACTAATCATTCAGTTATATGAAATCATTCGAGATGTTCTTCATCTTTCTTGTTTATGATTATTCATGATTCATCATCATCATCTTCTTCATTTGTTTTTGAGTTTTTCTCATCCGAACCCGTTCTTGCTCAAGATCGAGATTCTCGTAGTGAAAATCGGTCCTAACAAAATCATCATATAACGGGATAAATGATATAAATATATATTTAAAACGAATAAATATATATAATTATTAATCAGTTTTATTTAAATAAAATTGATTAAAAGAAAAGATTTAAATATTAAATATATATATATATATATAAACATATATATATTTAATATAAAGGTTAACGATAATTATAAAGTGATTATCGGGATAAAGAATATTTAATATATGAAACATATTTAAAATATGTTAATATATATATGTAAGTGTTGAAATGAGAAATTAGGGTTTTCAAGACACTGTTCTGTCAAACCCGAATAAACGGTAATGAACTAAGCTTTGAAATTTTAAAGCATGTTATAAAATGATATAACGGATAATACCCTAAGTCAGTTTTGAATGAAAATGGATTTTGATAAAGAAATGAGAAAAACGGGAAATTAGGGTTTCGAAATATGATTGTTTAATATAAAATAATCCGAAGGGTATGGAGACTTGATTTTTTGACATGGAACTGTGTTTATATATATAATAAGTATATATAAAGTTAAAATGGATAAATGATAAAATATTTAAGATACTGAGTTAATCGGATATTTAGAAGTTCACGCGGACCGGAAGGGTAGACGCCTGTACACTGGGATTTCTAGCAAAAGCGAGGGTGTCGCATAAATCCCAACTGGGAAATGGCATCCCTCACTGGGCGATCCCGGAGTGAGCGTTTACTTATAGGAATGCGTGTCTTCATATTATTAACAAAAGAAAAGAATAATGGCCTAAAGGGCATTTTGGTGATTTTGGCCTTTAAAAGGAATAAACTTAATAACTACGTATTATTAAGTTAATAAAGAGTTAAAATAAACATAGTAAATGTTTATTATATTAAACCTTGCGTTAACACCGTACAATACACGATTAGGTTTAATTGGAAAGCATTGCGGAGGTTTTCTCTGAATTAACTACTTAAGAGAATAAGGTGAGTTCTATGAGCCCACTTTTAAATGTTTTAATGTTTTCGGGCTGATATACATGCAATGATATATATTCAACTGTTTACTTGAAAAATATTTGAGATGCATTTACTTGTTTTGTGTTGATACACATACATGGAAAAGTTATAATACTTATAACTGTTTTAAAGTTATTATTACCTGTTATTACTTTTTCGGGAAGGTTATAATAAACAGGTAATTAAAGATGAAACTTTTATATAAAGCTTTGAGAAATGAAAAATGTGAATGTTTGGTCTAAGCCTATGTATAGAACTAAGTGTCGGGTAAATATGATCTTATTAGCCTTGTTATGCAAGACCCATAACATTATATTTATGAAACGCTTATTTCCATATACGGGTAATGGACTAGTGTTGAAACGGTTATGAGTCCAAATACAAGAGTTATTTAAATGGACTTTTGAAAAAGATGAAAAGGTTTAAAAGGTTGAAAATGTGAAAAAGGTTGAAAAAGTTTTAATCTAAGCAGATATTGTCTAGTGAAAAGGGAAAAGGTGGTTGTGCAACTAGAAGCGGGGAATGACGGTTCCCCGGGGTAACGACGGTTACTCTATGAAAGGTTTCGGGTGGCGACGGTTGCCCGAGGAGCTAACGTGGTTCCAATAGACAATGCTTAGTAGAATGAATGGTTAAATGTTTTGGTATAATTCTGTTATGTCTTATACCTGATAAAGGATAAATGTTTTGGTATAACTCTGTTATGTTTTATACCTGATAAATGTTTATAAAGAAGGGGTCGTTAGGCCCAAGTGTTTGAGGTAAACCTTTCAAGGAAAGGTAAAGTTTTAAAATACTTAGGACTCATCAGCGTAAGCTGACCTTTAAAAGCATGTATGTCAGGTATCGGTGATGTTTAAAGTAGCAAGGGAAAGGCTCTAGCAAGGGCAGATTAGATGGACAAGCTATCATGAATGACTCAGTAGTAGACTGGCATAGCTATAGATAAGATCTAGTTATAGATTATGTTGTTATCTTCCTTACTGTTGTAACTTGCTATATATATATATGAAAAGTTTTAATTTCCGCTGCTTATTTATCTCTGTTGTACCATGTGTTCATGAGTAAATCCGACACGTGACCCCTCCTGGAGCCAAGACTGGGAGTGGGCGTCACATTAATATGAAATGAAACTTGACTCGCTTGAACCGATCTTCCATTGACTTTTACGTTGATCGTTGACCCGAATGGTTGACTTTTTAAGAAAAACGTATTTGGTCCAATCTGCAAGCTTCAATCATCATAACCCAATCTCTGAATCAAATCAAAATAGATTATTCAACCGATGGCGTCAGTCACTAAGATTTTAGCTCCAACATATTCCCCCTTGACTGATGCTTTCAAATCTGTTATACTGATGAAGAATCGCTCTGCCGTATATCTTCAATAAATAACTGATAAACCCGAAGCTTTCTGTCATAGAAATTCTCCATCTGAATAAGCTTCTTCTTTCTCGCTCGACCTGTCGAGAACAATACTGAAAATACCTAATATCAGAGTCCAAACCGCAACAAACCGAATCAGATAAATCAACCAATCACTAAAAATGCTCCAACTTCGGATAATCGACCCGATGTTCCAAATCCATAATAATCCCCCATATTTCTCTAAATCTCTCCAAAAGCATCCAACGAAGGCATAAAATCAGATGCGGAGAGTTGAACCGTTCCGCTTGGTTGCCTAGAGAAAGCGGATAAAAAATGTTGAAATCGGACAAACTCGCGAAAACCATGAAGCCGGATGATGACAGTTGTGTAAGATCCATGAATATTGCACTTGTTCCGCGTGACTGAGGGTTGGATGCAAAAATAAAGTTTGATTCGAGTGACGGGGGAAAAATGTCACGAAAAACGTCACTTAAATCAAGAAAACGTGCCAAATCGCAGAAAAACTGAGATCCCGAGCGCAAACGCGAAAAATAATCATAATCAGAGTCTTCGAAGTTTTGGGTGATGAAAAACGAGCTCGGAAAAATATTCCATGAAGATTTTTGAGTTAAACGGTGCAATCCGGGAAAATTCTGAGAAAACCATCAATTTTTTTCAAGCAACGACCCTCCGAAAAAATTCTAATATTTAACTGAGGTTTCAGTTAATCCGGTTAGATAACATCAGCACTGCATTAGCTAAAACTACGTCTGTGAGGCTTAACGAGAAAAGCTGCATAATTAACCGGAAATTAAAGTTCGTCAGTCAGTGGTCGATAGCTAACGTACGCGGACATCAATAAACGAGAACCCGAATAAAAATAAATAGAATAAATTCATGACCAACGAAATGAAAATTTTCTAAAATTTCGTTGATGTCGTTAGTCACGTTAATCTTGTTAAGACATAATAGGAAAACCCCACGTTTAACGAAAAATGCTGAAAAAAACCATTAGTCAATTAAATCCCATGGAAGAAGCACAATCCATGTGCATGAAAATGGACCAATCATAATTCTTCTTGAAAAAACACATAATCCGCGTGCTCATGAATGGGCTAATCCAAATGAGGTATTTCTTGATCCAACGACTGAAAAGTAATGAGATCCAATGGTTGTGGCAAACCTTGACATCCAACGGACAAAATCAAGGTTGATCCAACGAATCAGAAGGCTTGATCCATGTGAGAGCGTTTTCGGCCAATCAGAGGCCACCAGAAACAAGCCATCAACGACTGTCTAGACAGTCTGGGACCCACGAAATGTTGCACCGAATAGGAGAACAACAACCAGACTAGGTTGACCAACAAGAGAGATAGAGAGAGTGGATCATTCTCTCCCAGCCAATCGATACTTGACACGTCTCCGTATTCTTCCTTCAACGACTGAAACCCTAATCGACGTTGGAGAACCATACAACTCGCCGGAAAAAGTGCTTGACACCTAACTCTGTTAATTCTTAATGAAAAACCACAAATATTGGATCGTTGTTCACCATTTTCGATCCTCTACATCCCTGTACCATCAAAGTTTACCGAATGCAACTCGAACGAAAACTCAAAACAAGATCGTAAAGGGTTCGTGATGAAGATCGTTAAGAATTTTTAGAACAAGATCGTAGAGGGATTCTGAAACAAGATCGTAAAGCAATTCCAAAATGAAGATCGTAAAGGGTTGTCTCATAACAAGATCGTAAAGGGTTGTCTAAAAACAAGATTGTAAAGCTTTGAAGAAGATCGTTAAGAAAAACTTCATCCTAAAACAAAGTCGTATACAACATCTTCAACTAAAACAACATCGTAATGAGAAACTTTAGACCTTCAAAAACCTTGAACAAATTATGGAAAATGATGAACACAAGTGATGAACACATCCCCTTCGATCCTTGAATCAGTCCCGAAAATGAATGGAAACGAGCGATTCTTGACACAAATCTGTTGTAGAACATGCTATCGCCACTCACACATCCCAAACAGCAGCAAAAACTGATTGAATCAATCCCAAAATCTGGAAATCCTCAAGAACACGAAGAACACCATGAAACACGCACTAGTGTGTATTTTTCCAGATCTACCCAAACCGATGAGATTTAAACGAAACAGATGCTTCCAATGGATTCGAAATGCGATCTCCACTACGAATCATGCTTCGTTTCATCCAAATCCATCATGTATATCACCAAAAACTCAAGATCAAAGATCCAAAATCTTCAAAAATACCCAAAAACATGAATAAACTAACAACTATGAAAATTACAGCTCTGATCTCCATTTTCTCCACTGATATGAACACATGGAGCATAAAGACACATCCAAATGAACCCAATAACATGAATCTATCATCAGATTCATCAAGAAATCATCAAAACAGCTCCAAAAATAAAGAAAAATAGAATTTAACATCTCCTAAGCGGATTTCAAATCTGCACTTCATTCAAGCTCAAAATCAAGATGCGAAGCATTTGACAGGATCGATTTTACTTCAAGAATCCCGATTGTGAGCAAGAATGAATACGAGATGCGGAGACGGGATGAACGAGAATCTAGGATTTCAAACAACAAACATGATAAAGCAAATCGATTCATTGACAGTCGAATGATTACAACGAGTCGAATGCTTACAATCTCATCATAAGAATCCATGGCCATCAAAAGAATCCATGTCCATCATGAGTTGGGCTCAAACCTAAGATGAGATTCTCTCTCTCTAGAAGTGGTAGTTTACATCACTCTAAGATTCATCCATCCACAAATGAGGGCTAACAATCCTATTTATAGTGAGAGCCCTTGTGCTCACTAACCCGCTAACTAGTAAACACAAATACATGAGCAAAGTACAAAGAAAATCATATAACATAAATATTAATTAAATCAAATTTGATTTAATTAATATGAAGTTGACTCGCTCGAACCGATATTCCGTTGACTTTTACATTGACTGTTGACCCAAATGGTTGACTTTTTAAGAAAAACGTCTTCGGTCCAATCTACAAGTTTCAATCATCACAACCCAATCTCTGAATCAAATCACACTAGATTCTTCAACCGAATGCTTCGTAAATAAATTTGATGGCGCTAATCACCAATATTTAGCTCCAACAATTTTTTTTCTTTAAAATTAATACAATGTTGCTATATATAAAATTACATTTTCTTATATTTGTTAGCTCTAGTGCGTCATTGTGTCTTTTTTCTTGTCATTGTGTTTTTGTGCTCGTCAGTGTGTCTTTTTCTTCGTCATCATGTCTTTTCTATTGGTCATTTTGTTTTTTTAAAATTATTAATTTTAACAATATAATTGTAAAATAACATCATTGTGTACGTTATAATTGACAAAAATAATCAATAATCTATCCACGTCAGCATCTAGCCAAACAACATCAACACGAACGACAAACACAGAATACTACACATCACCATTGGTAAGCGATAGAAACACTTTGACAATAGAGAATGTATCCATTTTCTATTAATTGAAAAAGCATAACACAATCGGTAATTGATGAAAATGCTTTGACAATAGAGAATGTATCCATTTTCTATTAAATGAGAAATACAATTATGATTTAAAAGAAGGAAAATAGGAATTAAATAATTCTAACTTTTGGGTATTGGCCAGGAATAATCCCACTTTTCAAAATAACCCACAATGGTCCCAAGTTTTAACTTAATTATTTCTGATGGTCCCGTCGTTTAAGAAACTAACTCCGTTAGTTTTTTTGCTTAGGTGACGCTGATTTGGAATTTTCTTTTTATTTATATATTTTTTTTGTTTTTAACCCCTACCACATCATCATCTTCATCCTCACATCACCATCCCCCAACCACCATCACCTCCAACCACAATCACCACCACTACCACCACCTGCAACCAAACCCCACCATTATGAGATTGAACGTAACCTAAATATCAAATACATAATAATAATAACAATAATATAAAATAAATAAATAAAAAATTAATTACAACTGGTTCCTTTTGACCATCATGAATGAAAGAGGCAGAGATCTGCTACATTTAAAGCTTACAATCAAAACAAACAACAGAGGTGAAACAAGGTGATCTTTCTCTCTCTCGCTCGATCACATACACACAAACACACACTTTCTCTGCCATAGATTTCACAATAAAGTAGTCTAAATCTTAAAATTAAGATCGACATAAAACTAAACCAAACTCTAAATTAGTTGCATCAATGGAATCGTATGCTAAAACCGAATCAAATGAAGGTAAGTTTGAGTTCTATCGTTGACTGAACAGAAATTTGCCATGGATGAACTCGGTTGAAGAACAAGCTGTAATTTTCCGAATTTGAGTAAATCTTCACCAAAATCAATTTCGTAAATTGTAATAGATTCGTGATGACAAGATAAAGCTACTAGAATGAATCAAACGAACAAATAAACTCAGATTGATAGCCAATTTCTAATTCCAACTTCACAGTTTGACTTTATAAAAGTCAAACACGAACCAAATTGATCAAATTAGACCACGCTTCAGATCCGCAAACGTGTAGAAGCTTGTTTGTGTCACCAGCGAGTCTCTTTCCTTAGCATCGCAATCGTCAAACAGCTCTTGCTCAGAGCTATGTCGTTTGAATCATCGTCAAAAACCAATGGGGTTATAAACAAAAAATATAAATAAATATAGAGGTGTTCACAGATTGTTTCAGTACATTCTTAATATTCGCTCCATGTTTTATTTTGGTGGTGGTGATGGTGGTGGGGGTGGGGGTGGGGTGGTGGTGGTGGTGATGGTTGTTGGGGGATGGTGATGTGAGGATGAAGATGATGATGATGTGGTAGGGTTAAAAACAAAAAAATATATATAAATAAATTGAAAATTCCAAATCAGCGCCACCTAAGCAAAAAAACTAACGGAGTTAGTTTCTTAAACGACGGGAACATAAAAAATAATTAAGTTAAAACTTGGGACCATTATGGGTTATTTTGAAAAGTGGGATTATTCCTGGCCAATACCAAAAAATTGGGATTATTTAATTCCAATTTTCCTTAAAAGAATGTAATTATGAACTTACAGTAAAAGAAAGAAGTTGGTATTTATTGATACGGGTAAAGTTCATGTAAGAACCATTATTTATTGTAAGAACTTAAAAACCAACTTAAATGAGGGATAGTTAAGTAATTTTGTCATTTCATTTTAATTCCACCACTACATTTATGGTAAATATCATATTCTATTGTACAAACTAGTAAGAACCAAAGAAAAATTATTTCAAATGAAGTTTTTTGGGTAATTTGATATTTTTTTAATTTAATTTCACGTATATCCACCGGATGACTTAAAAATAAAGTTTTTTTTGTTTGTTTTTTTGCCTGTCCGACTATGTTGCATATATGCAACATATGAAACATACAATGTTGCATATATGCAATATTGTATGTTTCATATGTATTATATGCAACATACAATGTTGCATATATACAACATTATATGTTTCATATGTTGCATATATGCAACATAGTCGGACATACAAAAAAAAAACGATTTTTGTTTAGTTTTTTTTATTTTTTTTAGGTCGTTAAGTTGCCATCATGTGTATAGACATGAAGGAAAAAAGAAGAAGAATCACAAAAATTATCTAAATAACCTTAATTCAATTGAAATTTAATGGTTTTTACATTAGTTCTTAAGTTCTTATAATAATATTGGTTTGTACTAGAACTTTACCCATAAACCTATTACCTATTAAATGATAATTTACTTTTAAATTCGCTTATTAAAATTAAGTAATTCAAAGATAAAAAAAACCTCATGATTAACTATAATGCGTGTGTCGCGGTTAGCCGGGCATATTAGAGGTCCAGTGCCTATGACATATCTTCCTACTCTAATAAATGATTACAATTGTTGACACATGTCAACACCAGATTCATTCTCACAAAAATTTTCCCTCCCAAATCTACTCCCTAATTAATTCTTTTAGATTGGAAATTATATCCTATTTTATAATTAATCATAATATATTTGTATTTATTTATATTATGAAACTATGACAACCATATATTAATTTTTATCTTATTTTTATTATTATTTTTTATAAACATTATTATTTTCATTTTAATAAGTATATAAAAAAACTTATAAAATACCAATAAAAACTTATTTAGTGTGTTTTCAAATATAATTGAGCAAATCATATTTAATACTTTAATTAATGAATACCTAATATTATTTTACGGATTCAATCAACATTGTGGATGATACTTTTTATAAAGAAATTCATAAACGGAAAAAATCATGTTCATAAGATCCAATATTAAATACTAGGTTAGTAACCCGTGTACTACACGGGCTGAATATAGATATATAATATTAGATAAGTACAAAGAAAAAGATAATGATCAAGAAATTTAAAAATTATGATTGATATAAAATTCTCATAATATATTAAATAATAATTTAATACATTTAAAAATTTATTATGTTTGACAAGTTATTGATTATTTCATAAAAAGAACTAAAATTATTGAGTAATTAATCAAATCTACATTAGTTTTATCAAAATTTTAAAATAAAATTTTACTTTTGATAAAATTGGTAATTATCTTAATTGATGATTTCTTAATTTGGTAATTCAATGTGAGCTTGACATGTGGCGTGGTGATGTGGACACTTTATAAATGAGACAAGTGGCACAATTTTTATTGATTTATTAGGATTAAGATAAGATTTTCTACCATATCAAATAATCCATGTTCATCCAATTTGAGAACTTTAAACATGATGACTAATTCAATTATAAGTTTCCTAATGTATACCAATATAACATTTTTTTTATTGATATAACATTATAATATTGATTATAACTCAGATTTTATATGTGTTCATTATAATCTTGATCAAACTTTATACTCACCTAACTTTCTACAAATACTTAAAGTCTCAAGTTTGTCAAATCATAAATTAACGTTAGTTGCTATTCAGGGTCAGATTGTTTTTTTTAACAATCATTTCTGTACGTTGCATTTTTCAAATATACAAGTAGAGACATGAGCTCTAAATATTGTTTTTTGATAAAGAGGGTAAAGTCACCAATACCATATTATGAATTATAACTTTATCTTTTTATTTAATGTAATGTAATACGTTATTCCGGTATTAAGAAGAGTGTGCAATTATCAACTATATATATTTTTTTAATGATTCAACCCGTATAACATACGGGTTCTATCCTAGTATATTGTAAACATCCATAGAAGAACAAAAAAAGGCAATAAAATCAAGTGGACAGTTTATGAAGGGGAACAACAACTATGGTATTGAGAGTTTCGATAAAGAAAGATGAGATTTTACAACAAAAGAAAACCGATGTATCAGAGACAAAAACAACGAACAAAGTGCCGAAGTATGGACTAACGTAGAGCCAGTTTTATAACCAAAATACTATGCAACTTGGTACAGGGAGCTTCATTCGATAGTAAGTGGTGCTTTAGAACCGGATGAAGATGTCTCCGGGAAAAATGTTTAAAAAAAGGTTAGAACAACATTGTCTAGGGCGGCTGTCGAGAAGGTGAACAAACACGAGAAATCGTGCATCGAAAACCAACATGTGTTTGTTCCCTTCGCCTTTGATACTTTTGGGCATCTTGAGTCGGAGGCGGCTGCCATGACGCGCCTGATTCAAAAAGTCATGTACGGGAATGTCGTGCCCCTAGATTGAAGAATGTTGTCTTCATACGTCTAGGGTTTGCTATTCAAAAGGGACTGGCGGCGCAACTTGTTGCTCGCCTTTCCTGCGTGGTAACTTGAGTCTTGTACGTCTCAAATGATGAACCTAGAGATAATGTTTCTATTAAATCTTGATGCAATAACATTTGCAGTAATTGATGAGTTTTATCATTCATTGGTAATGTATGTGGAAGACTAAAGCTAGCAGGTATAAAGATTTGCGTGATATTGAGTAATTTACATAACCAAGACAGAATTTTAGAGCACAAATATAAAAATAGAGTTGGTGTCAATATACATTATCATTGTATATTGAACCTCAAAGTGTAACAAAGAAGTTTTTGTATGTCAATGTAAATTATTATTGTATATTGACCTTCAAAGTATAACAGTGAAGATTTTATAAAATGATCAGATAGAAAGTAGATATATTAACAAAAAACAGTTTAGGCTTTTAATAATGGCGAATGAAACTGACGGTTGATAATGATGATTTATCTCCAGATTGGGCTGAATATATGGACTTAGGCCCACACAAGGCTTTAGCCAAACATGTCCAATCCAAACCCACTACACTTTCTCTATAGAAGGAGGTTCACCCCTCCTTTAGAGGGGATCCTTACCCCTTGGGTTTATCCCATAGGTCGGTCTTTCCTCACCTTGGATCGACCTCCCCTTCTTATAGGTCAACCTCCCACGCCTCATAGGTCGGCCCTATCTCAGGTCGACCTACTACACCTACCTCATAGGTCGACTTGTCTCATGTCGACTTCACAGGCCTATCTCATAGGTGGTCCTTGTCTCAGGCCGATCACCCATACTTACATCATGGGTCGGCCTTGTCTTAGGTCGACTTCCCAGGCCTATCTCATAGTTCGGCCTTGTCTCAGGTCAACCTTAGGGTTTACCCCACGAGTCGAACTAAAGAGTTTTCTCAACTACTCTTTAGTAGTATCTCTCTATATACTCTCTTTACATATATGCACTCATCTTAATCCTAATAAAGCACTAATTTTTTTGCCACATGTCTCATTTATAAAGGGTCCACATCACCACCGCCACATGTCAAACTCACAATCAATTACCAATTTAGTAAATTATCAATTAAGATTAATTACCAATTTATTAAATCATCAATTAAGATTAATTACCAATTTTATCAAAACTAACTTTATTTTAGAATTATAATAATATTAAGGAAAATTGGATTTAAATAATCCGAACTTTTGAGAGTTGGCCGACAATAATCCCACGTTCAATAATCACTCTCACTGGTCCCAACTTTCACCCTATTTACTAATATTGGTCCCGTCGTTAAAAAAACTTAACACCATTAAGTCTTGCTGATGTGGCAGCTGATGTGTAATTATTTTTTTGTTTTTTTTAAATACATGCCACATCACCATCTTCATCCTCACATCATTCTTCCACCCCCACCACCACCACCTGCAACCCTCTCCACCACCACGACTTGTGGCCACCGGTTGGACCAAAGAGGGTCGGCAAGCCTGGTCCTCCGACGAACACTCCGGTGAACTCCGACGATGTAATACGGCGGTGCTAGGGCATTCTCGTTTCAGATCTGCCCCGATTACATGGAGGCCGAATAATCCGGTGACGACAGTGTTCATATTTCGAAGGCGAACATATAATTTACTGATTAATATTCCACATGTTTTCCGATTGTGTTTTGGCTTTAATTTCACGCCTACTTTCAAAGCCTTAAAGTTTGATTCGACTGGATTTCAACAATTTCAACTAAAAGTTTTCGATTAGGTCTTAATTCTTAAGTTTGAGTTGAATTTTGTGGGGTTCCGCTTTCATAGCGTACTGAATTGGATTTGTGAAAACGATGAATTTTAACGATCATATATGTTGAATGCTCGCATAAGGTGTTAATTACGTCATATGTTAGAACTGTTACGAACTGTTACTGAATCAACCTTAGAGATGATGAATTGTTTCACGTGAAAGGATTGAATATGTGTATTGTAGATCATTAGATGACTTTATTCCTGCAATTGATAGATTGCTTGTTGATAATTAATATGAGACTTAACGTACCTGTTTGATCCTTTTAGTTATTTTGGAACTCCCTGGTGCCACCGTACTAGGTCGCCGGAGTTTACCGGAGTGCTCGCCGGAGTTGCCGGAGTTTGCCGGAGTGCTCGCCCTCTTTGGTCCAACCGGTGGCCACAAGTCGTGGTGGTGGATAGGGTTACAGGTGGTGGTGGTGGGGGTAGAAGAATGATGTGAGGATGAAGATGGTGATGTGGCATGGATTTTAAAAAAACAAAAAAATAATTACACATCAGCTGCCACATCAGCAAGACTTAACGGTGTTTAGTTTTTTTAACGACGAGACCAATATTATTAAATAGGGTGAAAGTTGGGACCAATGGGAGTGATTATCGAACGTGGGATTATTGTCGGCCAACCTTCAAAAGTTAGGATTATTTAAATCCAATTTTCCTAATATTAATGTAAATTTAATTAATTACTCAATATTTTTTGTCTTTTTATGAAAAGTAATTAACAACTTGTTAAACATAACAAATTTTTAAATGTTATAAGAATTTTATCAATCATAATTTTCAAACTTCTTGATCATTATCTTTTTCTTTTGGATTTATCTAATATTATTAACCTCTATTAAACCCATGTAGTACACGGGTTACTAACCTAGTATATATATATATATATATATATATATATATATATATATATATATATATATATATACATGCACACATGTGTATACAAACTATTTATACAGTCTTACTGACTTGACCGTCAAATGGTAGTCCAAAGACATCGGTCTCTGTCCCCCTTCTAATGGGTTCCTTTCATGACTATAGTTTTAGGAGAAGACTTAGGAGAGCTAGATCCAGCCTTCTTGGTTCGACGGCTCAACCTGACTCTTCCACACCGTAGATCGGTTCTCTACCTGGTGGTAGTGGTAGTGGTGGTGGTGGTGGTGGCGGTGGCGGCGGCAGCGGCAGCGGTAGTGTTGAAAGAAAAAGAATACTAACAGCCTCACCCCTTCAATTGGGAATGCTATTTATCAAACAATGAAGTAACCAATCTGAAAACCACAAAATATTGCTAATAAAAGTACAGCAACTTCATGAAGTGAGTTGAGGTCAGTTTTTTACAGTTTACAAGATTAGTCAATTTCGTTTAGGATAAATATCATAATTCAATTGTAAGAATCAAATAACATTTATGCTTTAGACAAATCAGTAAAAAAAAGCAGTCAGCTCCTTAAAGAAAATTGTTTTTAGGTAACAATAGCAATTTTCTCTATACTCCATTTTAGTTGAACAATCATTTCTTCTTTTTATTCTTTCCTTCAGTCTCACTACACCAACCAGATCAATCAAAATATCTGACAGAGAAAAAAATCTCAAAGTTCAATATACACATAACACAGTAAACCAACAACGTATTAATTTATGTAACCTTGTCTAAGAAATATGCGATGTAACACATCCTTAAATCTCTCGTCAAATCCTTCCCATAACCGCTTATGAGAGCGTATAGATTTTTATAACAGAGACACATAATCACACACAGAGATAAACCTTGAACTTCAAGAAGATTTTGTTTAAGTGTGAGAATCTCTTGTTTACAATATTTTGCCTAAATTACAGATTTACAAAGAGAATCTCTAAATGTTAACATCTTTAATCATAAATTATGCAGTAACAACTTGGTGATAAATTATAATAGCTTAGAAGGTGAATTCTTACAAAAACTCAATCTAGATAGAGAACAACAAATTTAGTTGATTAGTTTGGTCATAGAAGTTTGACTTCTGGAGTCAAAATCATCAGTTTTATCATTTACGATTTAACATTAACAACAGAATTATCAAATTGGCGGCCACAAACAATAGAGAACTTGCAATCGGGAAAGCACAAGTTATATTTAATATCAACAAACCCACATGAAGAAACCCCACTGTGCAGCACCTACATAATACATTCGAACTTAGAGTTTAGTCAGGACTAAAAATTGCCCGAAACCCAAAGCAAAAACGTAGAACTCGAAATGTGCAAAAAGGCAAATGAAAACGAACCTTTGTAGGGATTGTCTACCCTTGATGTTTGTACTCATAGCCAAAACATAATGTTCTTGTAATCATCCACATTCTGCGAAATCAACAACCTAATTTTACAAATAAGAACCAAAGTAAACCCTAGAAATAAGTAGCTTAAATGAAACCAAATGAGAAGAAATCGCAATGATGGAACAACAGATTCAAAATCGAAGCACGTCCCTATTTCTCCTCTCAGATCTAGATTTTTGGTCGTGATAATTTTGATTTGAGAGAGGAAGCGAAGCGTGAAAATTATGAGAGAATGAGAGAGGTACGGGTGAAGACCTAAGAGGATTTCTGATTCAAATTTCGAAGGCAGTGTGTTTCAATTTTCAAAATTTGAATGTCTGATTTCTTTGGTTGATTCCGTGAGACATAGAAGAAGATTAGGAGAACGCCCTTGGCGTTTTTCTGATTATGGTAGGTGTGGATTTTGAAGATCAAAAGGAAGGGGAAGAAGACTCTCAATTTAGAGTTTCATGTTGTGTACATCGTAATTTCAAAGTAAGAAGGAAAAGATTAGGGCAACATAGAGGACAACGTTTGAATATGTGCATATTAGGCTTGTACATTATGTTAGTATATTTGTACCTCTTAAAGTTTCAACAATGATGCTTTAAACTGTTGTACATATTGCATGATGTCTTGTACGTCTTAAAATTCAACACCCTCTCTCCAATATATATTATAATGTATTACATTTAGTAAGAGAAAGTTCATTTGGTACCTAAATTATATTCGTACAGTTAGTGAGGGAAGTCACTAAACCCTATCATCTCCCCAGAAGTCTTCTAAGGATACTTAACATAAACAAATAATATAAATAGTAATCTTACTTTTTCTTTTATGTGAATCATACAACAAACAAACACAACAAATATAATATACCTTTGATGACTATACCATTCTTAATAAAGTAGTTGCTCCACTAACTTGCACATAACTATACCATTCTTAATAAAGTAACTGCTTCACTAATTTTCATATAGCCTCCAACACATGGAAGAACTTTTAAATGATAGGAAAAACTTATAAACTTAAAATAATTAAGAGAGAAAATATAGAAGGTGTAAGGGCTCAAATAAATCATCACAGCCTCTTTAAATCAGTCATGGACCACCAACGTTAATTATATCATAAACTAAGCTGATGAATATGGATACTTTATATGAAATTCTCAAGGCTCGGAAAAATTTATCATAGCCAGATTTCATCGAAAGCATATGGAATACAACATGGTGGCGACACACCATAGATCGATGGCTACTAAACCACCGTATAAAATCAGTAACTGACCAGCTCACACTAACTTTCACATAACTATAACATTCTTAATATAGTAATTACTCTACTGATTTGCACATAACCTGCAACACATGAAAGAACTTTTAAAATTAAGGGAATACATTATGAACTTAAAATAATTAAGAGAGAAAATATAGAAGGTGAAGGGCTCAGGTAAATCATCATAGCCTCTTTAAATCAGTAATGGACCAGCAACGTCAATTTTAAATCATAAAATCAGGTAATGAAATATGGAACTTTATATGAAATTATCAAGGCTCAAAAATATTCATCATAGCCAGATTTCATCGAATGCATACAGAATACAATGGTGGTGGTGACACACCGTAGATCAGCGACCACCAAACCACCATATAAAATCAGTAACCGGCCAACTAATATTGAACTAATCATCATGGCATTTCATTCCAAGCAACTTTAAACAATGTATTCATTATCCATATTTAAATATAATCATTTAAAAACAGTTGCAAGATAATCAAGAACATTAGTAAGCGTCAATGAGAAGTTGAGGCTCAAAAAACTATCGTCATTGCCTCAAAATTTAAGGACCAACAACCACAACCAATAAACAACAAACTTGTAGGCTCAGGAAAGAAACCACGAATAATCATTGCCAATTTTAAAGCGATATAAACCATTAGGAATGCGTTAGTGGCAGTGACACATCGAGGACTAGCAGCCACCTGTCACACCCCGATCGACGAAGAAACCTGTAAGGGCATAATGATTGTCCAGATGCTCATGACAACTAAACAAAGTTGCAATATACTTAAACAAGCCAAATTTCATTTCATAAAAAAAGAAGTCTTACAAGGAACTAAACAAATACAGCGTAGCACATAAACTGAATTAAATGATTAACTAGGTCCAATAGTCCTATCGTTATCACATAGGCCTCAAGTCCAGTTCTTGCAACATGCACAAGATAAAATGTCAACTACAAAGTAGTTGGTCGGTAAACATAGAGTTTTTTTATATCATGTGTAAAATATGCAATATGAGAGTTACGTGGTAGTTCATAAGTATGATAAACATGCAATGAGACAAATCAAATAATATAGCGTAATGCAACTGTAAACATTTAGGTTTCCAATCACCCGACGCCAATTACCTGTCAAGTCAGGTGGGTTTTCACACGAAAAAATATATTATTGTTACCTAGGCTTTTTACAGTTAATGTTTACGCATGAGGTAGAGGTAGATCACAACACAACAATAAATCACACAAGTTCACATACTAGAATTTACACATACACACATAGAGTCGCATATGTCTTTTGAGTAAAGTATATATATAGAGATCATGGTTACGGTAGTATACATGTTACACCCCAAAACTATAAAAACAAAAAAAGGGCTATGAATACTCACATGGAGAGTTTGTGCGAGAATCAAGAGAAGCACCGAGAACCAGGAGAAATGGCAATCCAAGATTATCCTAATCAAATGATTAATCCAAATGAATACGAGACAAAAGAAAACTAAGGATTACGTTCTTAAGGAATTGTGGGAAACTATATTTATTATTTAAAAGTATTTAATTTAATTGTATTGGTATTTTAGACGTTTTGAACATGTTTTGGCCTATTGGTTAGAACACTCATCAGGGCGTCCCAGGTAAGCATACAGGTCCAACTATATACAAACACTTATCGTTGACAGAAACCCCGACTACCAGTGCTTTCACTATTCTAGTTAATACAAGCTCAATACGTTTTTAATACCAATACGAAAACATTTATTTTTAATTAAAATTCTACTCTGGATTCAATTGTAATTGTAGGAAAAGTTATCCTAAAAATTTAATGTGTCTAATTGGAAATACTAAAACTTAAGTTTTAAATATGATAATTCGTAAATTATAGGGTTAAAAGTGTATATATTATAAGTTTGCAAAAATAAAAACCCTACCCTATAGTTTCAATAATGACATAAATGGCTAAAAGTCTGTAACATTGCAACTATGGTCACTTTTATATTTACGAACATAACTATACATGATTATAAAAATTCCAGAACATATTCGTCATGATAAAACTATTGTGAAAGATTCGATTGATGAATTGTATATAAAAAGTCTTAATTTGTATGGGTTAATAATGAAAGATCTAAACTTTATGATAAAGATCAAGTTTTGATGTTATAGAAACAATATTATAACATTATTAGATCGTTTAGAATGAACAAAGATCAGTGGTGAATTCTTAGATTCGATTAATTGGAATATACTCAATTACAATTATGAACAAACGGTTTACTTTTCGATTAAACCCTCTTGAACAGAAACGAACATAAGGGTTTTGAAGGAAATAGTAAAATAAACAACTTTCGTGAAGAAACTTACTTGAAAAAGTGTACCGAAGGTCAAGAAATTGGACCGTTGAACATCACATAGTTGACTTTTGAAATCACGATCGAGGACCCAATTCACTAAATTGGCGAAGGGGAAACGTCGAGTAAGAGATCTAATGAAGAAATCTAATGGTATTTATATATGATGGAAGCTAGGGTTTGCAAATTGGACTCAAAAGAAGATAAGGTAACTTAAATAAACTTGTAAAATATTAATTGGATGAAGTCAAAGCAAATTATAAAATGATAAAATGTTCCAGGAGGTTCTAGGGTTGTTACAAGTGATAAGGGATCGAAAACAATGTTTAATTTGGGCTTAAAACTTGTTTAGGACAAACTTTGGACCCAAAATTCAAGCCAAATCACGATCAGCAAAAATACAGACCTGCTCGGCGGTCGTTGCGAACCACAACAACATAAAGACAACCTGGACCACGGTCCGCGGGGGGGGGGTGGGGGGTGGGGGGGGGGAGGGAAGAACATTTGAATTTTTTTTTTCTTTTTGTTCTTTCTTTTTCTTTACAACTCGATAACCTCCAGTATATTTCGACCAACCATAATAAAATTATAAAAAACATCATGGAACATCAAAATGTGATTTTCGAATTTCGCAAGTATTCCGGTTACGAAACGAAATCATGTAAAAACTGCAAATCGTTTAATATCCATTTAACACCAATCGAACATCGATGCAAACACTCCAATGAAATATTTTGTTTGAAAAATGATTGTGAACTTCCAAATTTGTTTTAAATTAGTAATCAAAGTTCTTCCGATAATTACAAAATCGAAATCCAAGAACGCGCGAAAGTTTAGATTTGAGTCGGGTTTTACAAACGGGTCAAAAGTGAATGTTACAGTCTCCCCTACTTTAGGGAATTTCATCCCAAAATTAGTAGATACCTACTAGTTTAGAGAATAATAGTGTGTAGGTTTTTACAAGAAATAACATGCATATGATTATTAAAATAGAGGTATAGCGACGACATAAAAGATTTCACAAAATGTAAGAATACGCTTTCTGCTACTGAATCAATTACGTTGGTACCGATTTTCACCTAACGCCAAGGCCAAGCTACAAGCGGTAATAGAGAGTTTTAAATAGGCTTCGATACAACCAACAACTAGGGCCATTTCTCTTCTCGACTCTCAGTCCACCCATAAAGCACCATCGATGTTTATATATAGGGTGTACCACAGCTAATGCACCACATATGATGCTCAAAAGTGTACTGTCACCTATGGTGAACCACCCATTCCACACAACAAAGCAACGAGTATTTCAGAACAAATAGAGGAATCTAAGTCCTTGTATTGAAAACATTCATGATATGCTTAAAGGATCCTATAACTTAAGGTCTATCCTCATAAATATTTTCTAAGAGCTCATAATGAAGACGAGGTTTACTAATGACCAAGCATATCACAATATGAATGACTAGTTATTAATTATTCCTCATCCGTTTGATTTGTTGTCTCTAAATATGTTACGCATGCCTAACGCGACATATAGACAGTTTATATACAAATCACTTAAGGGCTTACTTTTGTAATTAATTTTGAATTTATGTTGAATTTTAAATTTGGGGTTGTAGTATGATTAATGAGGGTCTTGAGTTGGATAATCAACTCTATGACTGTATTTTTCTATTGCAGTTTCGGTTTAAAATTGAAATGAGTATTAAATTCTGATCAGACTTAGCTAATACCTCATTATAAATGATCATTCGGCCAAGTGGGAGAATGTTAGACGTAATATATTATTACTTAATATATATATATATATATTTCGTATATATGTATATAATAATATATTATATTATGTCCTTTAATCATTTATCTTAAATAATCAATTAACTATTTAACCCTATCTGGCATTATTTGATGGACGTAATTGCCCTTATTAGATAGACTAGGGTTTCCCCTTGGGTGTATATATATAGAGCTTATTGGAGAGATTAAAGGGTTAATCACCTACACACAATTTTCGTCTCTCTCTCTGCTCTCTCTCTCTAATTCGTGAACCCTCACGAATCATCCCATCATTAGCATACACCTTAAAGGGGAACCAAGGCTACTCACAGGATGGACTACCTGACTACTGCTGATCTGAATCAGATGTTAACAGGTAATCTTTTCATATTTTATTTGTTTATTATATTAACGATTCAGGATTCGATCAACAGGCCATACTACACTTTTAGAGAGAGACGGACGAGAAAACCCACTGTTAAAATGATGAGGGTTTAAAATTCGATAGTAGTATGAGAGGAGAAAACCCAGGCCACGTCGCACAGCCCATATACCCCAATCACATACTTCTGGCTTCAACATTCAAATACCTAGTAACTAGTTGGTGTAGGATCCCCGATCTATGGCTCTTCTCAGTTAAGGACCTTGTATCCACTTACTTAGACGACAACTTTAACGGCTGGAAAGGAATGGTTTTTTTTTTCAACAATAAGTCTCCATCAATCCAGCGTGTGTTCTTGGAGATTAAGTCGTGAAGTTTCTTGTTTAAATATCGATGTAAGTCGTGTAATATTATTTGGGAAAACTAGGTAAAATCCCAATTTTGTTTTTTGGTGGTCCATAGCTCCTTGCTATGGCCTGTGTTTAATGACATTTGCTGTTAAAAAGGCCTGTGTTTAATGATATTTGCTGTTAAAAAAGAAAAAAAAAACATTCATTCAAATACCTAATCACATATTAATGGTTGGCTTCAAAAGTACTCTTTTAGAGTACATGTTAATATTCGGAACATATAAAGTTTTATATTTGCTTTAGTGAATTTTATCAAAATATAGTTTTATATAATACAAAACTATACATTGATAATTATGTTTTTTAATGACAAATATATTCTACTCCTATTTTTTTTTAACAGCAAATATTTATTTACACCAATTACACTAAACTACTTCACTAACTAAATTACACTATTTATACCATTGTCCAACTAAGAGGACAATACCTCTACAAAGTGGGTAGTCGCACATTTACATAAACTGATTATGTAGTTTGGACTAGCCTATACATATACATATACATATACATATACATACATAATAAAAGACTATAATTTTTGACACATGTCAGTCTTACATTCAATCTCATCTTCATTTTTCCGTCTCTCTTTCTTATTTATATGCCAACCCTCTCTCTTATTAGATAATTTAATTATATAATTAATAATTATAAATATGAATCTTCTTATTTTAGTAATTTATCAAAACTTAAGAAATTAAAATAAGATTTCAATATCTTATCATAAAATATAGTTTTATCATTCTTAAATCTTTATTATTTTTTTATAATTATAATTTGTAAACATATTTATTAGTTCTTATTTAATCAAAAGATGATGACATCTAACATATAAATCTTTATAGAAATCGTTGTCTACAATAGATTGCATTTATTCAACTCATGTAATACATGAGTTTCTAACCTACTTAAAATAATATAGCAATAAAATAATTTAATAACCTAGTCTTTATAAACTCGAATCTTATGTTCTTCTCCTCATTCTTATTTTCACTGTTTTAGTCTTTCATTCACAATTTCCTGTCATTACTACTTCGCTTCTGAATGTGTCTTAAACTATACATATAAACTTAGAAAAATTAACCCATATTTAGATTGGTTTATGTTCTAAATTTTTTATGATGGCACTTAATTGGTTTATATTTAACTTTTGTAGGCTTCAAGGAATATAAGCTAAAACTACATATTTGAGCTAAATTTGAGATCATGAGTGGAACTTCAAATAAATTTTATATAATCCCTATGGAAGCAAAATAATGGATGAAAATATATTTTGATCCCGAGTTGGGCTAAATCTGGGCTGTTACTTTTCCTTCTTTTTTTCATTTTTAATTTGGATTTACGAAAAAAGAAAAAGAATACGAAAGGAATATGTGGGCTTGAGAGAACAACACATAAACGTGGACATGCAATTGATGATGGCAACAAACAAAATATGGATATGTGGGCTGTGTTTCTTGAACTACATATCTTTTGGTAGAAGCACATTTCTCACGGCTGGATTATTCTATATTCGAATAAACTTGGACGGATGCATTCGATTTTGTTATTTAATTTTTGAATATTAGTCTTTTTAGTTTGAATTTGGTTTACATCATCTCAATCAATTTTATTATAGATCTGCTGTTCTTGAGTAAGTAAACTTTTATATCACCTAGGTATGGATTAAATATAGGCATGACTTAGTTATTTTTGGGCTTGTTTAATGTTATGGCTCGAGTGTTATTGTTAAGATCTATCTAATTTTGATTTATGATGTGTTTAATTGAATACTAATTTATATATTATACAATCAAATTTAAAAAATGAATAGTAGATTTTTCGTTTTTTAAACTTTGGCCACGTGACTTTGCTGGTTTGATGCTTTTTACCCTAAACTTTTACGATTTGTTTTTTTTCTTTCTTTTTAACGAAATAGTAAACTTTTAGTTTTCATAGTTTGGTCACATTGTATCATACTCTTACGTTTTGTACCGTTTAACTTTTAAACCATTTTTTATTTTAAGTTTTGTTGTCTTCTATTTTAGCCGTGAAACTTTTAACTTTTCTACTTTCGTTTTTAGTATATTTTTATAGTTTTATACTTTCACTACAAGACTGTTAAACTTTTACGTTTTATACCCCTTAACTTTTTACCCTCTAACTTTTAAACTTTTTTTGTTTTAAGTTTTGTTGTCTTCTACTTTGGCCACAAAACTTTTAACTTTTATATTTTCGTTTTTAGTATACTTTTATAGTTTTATACTTTCAGCACAAGACTTTTAGACTTTTACGTTTTATACCACTTAACTTAGTATATTTTTATAGTTTTATACTTTCACCACAAGATTTTTAGACTTTGACGTTTTATACTCCTTAATTTTTAAATCCTCTAACTTTTAAAGTTTTTTTTTGTTTTTACTTTTTTTGTCTTCTACTTTGGACACGAAACTTTTAATTTTTCTACTTTCGCTTTTAATATACTTTTATAGTTTTATACTTTCACTACGAGACTTTTAAATTTTTACGTTTTATACCACTTAATGTTTTTTTACTTTCGTTCAATATACAAATTCAACCCCGCAGCAACGCACGGGGTGGGTAAACATCTCGTTATATTATGAATATGCATGCTAAATTTCTCTTGTGATTCTGTTTGATTGATTTTGTCTTTTTCGCATATAATTACATGTTTAGGTTACCGACTTTGTGTTCGTGGTCTTTATGCGGCTAAGCTAGAAAGTCATAGGAATAAGTGTGATTATTAGTCTAATTTGGCGTTCTATCAATCTTGAAACCGAGAGGAGATATGTTGTTAATTTCGTCTTGTGTCATTGGTGGTTAGGATTAGGGTTGCACAAGAGTGAACTTTATCCTTTTCATGGTGATATTTTGTGATTCTAAGTTATAGATCAGTTAGATAGATTTACTCTTTACATCTACGATTGTCAACGATAATTTTTTTACATGCATTGTGATTGTTAAGACCGAGATAAGATACATCACTAGAGTACTTTAACATTTCATGTTAGGTAAGACCGAGAGGTAATCTATTCCTTTATCCCGGTGAGGTTTACACAACCCTTAGGAACATCTAGATGTGTTAGTGAGACCGGCCTAGCGATGATCTAACATAACTTAGTGATTTCTTAGTGTTTCATCTTTAGACCTGATGCCATAAGATTATCATTTTAGTTGAGTCACTTAATGAGATTCCTTACTTAGGCAATACCTTCCCATATATATCTGAGTTTTTTCCGTGAGTTAGTTGTGTACTTAGTTTCTTCTGATTCTAGTTTTTTTTATTTATATTTTTTCTAAGTTCTTTAGTTTAATAGTTTGTTAGTTGATAATTAAAATATTTTCGTTTCATCAGCTAGATATCAGCAAATGTCTATTATCGGGTGTTTGTCATCATGTCCACGCATTGATATCTGGTGTCTTACCAATATTATATTGCATATGATATGTATACTTGCCTACGTATGTGGTTTGGTCACTTGGTGAAAAACCTTTATAACTTATTTGTGTTAATCTTAGTTTTTATATACAACTAAAACAGACATTAAGCTTTTAGCTCCTGGGGACATGTTAAATTCTTAGAACGAGCAGAAGATTGTTTAGTCAATTTTTCTACTTTGCATATATAAATATTAATTTTTTCAACCTTTATTTATTTTTTATTTAGTTTACTTTTACTTATATTTGATGCCCGTAATCTTTTTTTGTTTGACTGTTCTTTGTCACTATTCTTATAGTGCACTACTACAAAAGCTATTATGAGGGTCATATAGAGTTGCGCACACATGGCGCATTCGACGAGTAAATCTGCTACTCATGGTTGAGGATATGGGCACGTTCGATCCGGTTAGGGTCTTGTGCTACTTGTGGTATATCTTTTTCTACTTTTTTTTAAATATCATGTAACATTTGCTTAAAATTGGTTTTAAAGGTCTCAACATTCGGTGAATGGAGCCCGTCTTACACAACCAAATTAACAATAAATGTAAAACATTCGGTGTGAAAAATGCGACGTTACAAATCGATTCGTATTTTATCTGCAATTTATCAACTGCGGTAGTATTCTTTAAGGCATTATCATAAGTCTAAAATATATGTAATTTTCCAATTTAAAGGCTTTTATTATACGACTTTCAGGGTAGATGGTTATTTTATTTTTTATTATATTTATCTATTTATTCGAAATTTTTGTGTTTTCTTTAATTGTATTTTTATTTTTATTTTTTATATATATTTTATCTATTTATATTATTTATTTATACATTTAATTTTTTTTTATTATTCCCTATCTTTTTTTTTTGTAACATCCTAAATTTTAAACAATTGAATTCCCGTTAACGTCCAGTCAGTATAATCTAGTAACTTAAACAACCCCAAATATTAGTAGAAATTAATTTTATGTGGAACTATGGGGGTATATTGTGTAACATGATATTATTGTTAAAATTAATTCAAAGGCTGAATTTAAGGGGTCAGAATTGTAATTTATTAATAGATGAATAAACAAAAAGGGAAAAGAAAGAGGGGGAGGTCATATGAACGACATGGACTTCGACCCCCCCCCCCCCAACCCTTCTTCTTCATCTTTGCTCCAAAATTCTGCAATCAAGGTGCTTATAAGCTGTATTTTTGTCACTAAGAGCAAATTGGATGTGCTTTTACCCTTCTAAACACATCATGGCATCAAGTAAGTAAAACCCCATTATGTTAGATGTGTTAATCTCGAAAATTAGGGGTTCAAATATGCAAACTTTTGATGTAATATGAATCTAGTGATGTTAGAAACCTTATATGTTGCATAGATTTCTATCTTGAGTAGCAATTAGTGAAGTAGTCACCAAATTCTCATACTTGAACCTTCATGCTAGATGACAACTTAGGAGAGTGGTGAAATTGCTTGCATTAGTTAAATTCTTGCTTGAATATGGTATTATATGATGAATTGATGATGGGTTGGTGATGGATTTCACCAACGCTATGTTAAATGGTTAATTGGAGATTCAAGAAATGGGGTTATGTGTGTGCATATATGTATGCACACAATGTGTTCGATAAAATGTCTAAGTGAGTTTTTAATGAAAGCAAAACAAGTTGCTGTGATAAAAGATAAAAATCAGTTTTATCCCTGTTTTAGAAATTCGTAGTAAATTACTCGAGCATCCAACAAGTGTGTGGCTTATATGGTTGGAAAGGTTTTTGAACCTACTTCAATTCATTTTTATACATCTGAAGCTGATTCGGTTAGTAAGTGGGTCAAAAATAATGATTTCCACAGCTATGCAGATTACTCAGCATGCTGTTTGGAATAAATATAGTTGATGTCCTGTTTTTATAAAAATTGTATAAAATCATAGAAACATCGTTAGAAGGTGTGCCTTATATGCCTGGAAAGGTATTTCAGTCTACTACTTTTCATGTTTGAAAATTAATGCTGGAAACATTTATAAAATGGTCAAAATAGACTATTACCGCATCATTGTTGAAAATGTTGCACAAAATTTATGTTCTAAAAGCTAGAAATAGTGAACAAGTTGAATTGCTTATATATTGATAATTTGTGACATAAACCTAATATGGGTGATAAACTTAGTAGGTAACCAAGTGGAAGGAGCAAACGGAAACCGGGTAGGAATGGTTAAAGCTCTCGAGGTAACATCTATGTTATGTTACATATTTAGTTAACGACTCATAGTTACTATAGTCATTTGAAATGCAAATTTTCAAGTAAAGCGATTGGCTTGCCTAATGTGGCGATCCGTAAGATTAAGTAAAACTATGAAGTCTAACAACTAGAGTTAAGCTCTAAGTGATTGGAAATGAATTGAAACGAGGTTACATTATGACATCTTAGATATGTAATGTTGAATTTCTTATGTAAACTTTACATAAGTACTAGGTGGTTCATAGGAACCATAGTCACATGTTAATGTGATGATATATTGTTAAATGGGTCATGGGAACCATAATCATGTACTAAAATGATAATTGTTAGCTAATTGGTTCATAGGAACCTTAGCCATATGTTAATGTGTAATCGATTGATAATGGTTTGTAGGAACCAGTTTTATGTGTAACGTTGTTCATGTTACAAGTAGTACATATGAAAATGTGTAATTTCATACAAATAGAATGAACTATGAGTATACTAAAAAGGTGACGAATGGTTTTAGGAACCATAAAGCCCAATAGCCAAAGGGCTCTCCAATGACTAAATTTGACCAAAGGTAAGATTCAGAGTAATCAGTAAGTGAATAACAAGTTACAATGAACGGAAATGGGTTTATAGAACCCATGCCATGTAACAAGGAAAGGAGGATCATAAATGGTTTATAGAATCATAGATATTAAATGCATAGTTGTGGTCAAATGGAGCAGTAGGAGACACCAAAGGCAAGGACCCGTCTTAACGGGTCAAATGGGTACAATAGCCCAAATTGATCGAATGAATTGATAGTGACTCCATAAAAGTTAATTGATGCTTAAATAGGTTGCCACATGAGTTTAGGATCATAACCCTTTATAAAACGGTGTCATTACCAATAGTAACAAGCACACGAAGTGCATAGAATCCATACAGGTTAAAAGAATGTATGTGACTCATGGAATTGAATGATCTTTGATATATGCCAATGGGTTATAGTAAGATCAACTTGCACATTGGGGCAAAGCATTAGCCTTAAGGTAATGGGTGTCCTAACAGGTTAGACGGGTCGATTGAACCCGTTAGTGCAAAACGTGAATTTGATTTAGTTGAGGTATGTTAATATGCATGTAAACATGTTTTGAAAATGTTTGTGTGAGTCTTAAAACACTTGAAAAATGGTAGAAAACCAACTGATGAAATCTAGTAACAGGGGAAGAAAGCCAAAATTTTGGCTAAGTATGGAACTGGCCGGAATTGGCCAAATCCCTGGAAAACCAGCTCCAAGCGTATCGTTTGGAGCATATGATTCAGCAGGCGATACGCCTACATGTATAAGCGTATCGCCTAGAAGTTCTGTCATTGTAGGCGATACGCCTAGAAGCTGCATTTTTATTTCAATTGTTTTCTTCATTGTTAATGATATTTATTCATGTAAGCAATAGAAACGCACTATTGAAAGTGAGTAAATTGCAGATAAATGAAAAGTCTAATGGGGATGCTCATCAAGACGATTGAAGAACCGATCACCCAAAGAACGAACGACCCGTCCTGTATTGCGGTAAAAAGAACTTATGTACAAGTTAACGAACACTTTTGGATGTCAAACTCATTACTAGTATATTTCGTAAATGGGAACCACAATGATGGTGTTTATAATTGTTAAATCATATGTTTTGTACAAAAAATTTCTGGGACAAATTTTTAACGAGGTAAATTGTTAAATTTGGCATCAAATTGTATACGGGTGTTACATTTTTTAATGTAGCCCAGTTTTCTATCTTACCTTTTATATCTATTTATCTATTTATTTAGGGCCCTTATACAGAAACCAACAAATTTACTAGAAAAACCCAAAGTATATGATCGTTTTATTGGAAACGATCTCCATGTGATCGTTTCATTTCGAATGGTCTATTGGAATTGTATGTCGACATCAAAAGCCTACAAGCCCATCAATCATCCTTGGCTCGTTTTGTGCAAAATGCCCGTTTTTTGGGCCGTTTCATATGAAACGATCATGGGAATGTTTTTTTTAATTGGACAATCAATCAGTGATCAATAGCGATAGATAACGATGTGATGTTTTATTCTGTTTAAATCGTATATATATATCGATCGATCGATCAATCGTATATTTTCATATTATCGATCGATTGTCAACTTTTCTATAGTTCGATCATTTTCTCAATCTATAAAATTCGTAAGAGATGTCGTGGTTCGATGAATTGTTTCCCAGCAGCGTAGGTGATAGCTACAACCCCCGCCGGTTATGATGGAGGTGATAATTACATAGGTAATTGCGGAGGAAATTACCAAGGAGACGCCGGTAGTTATGTCGGTAATTATGCAGGAAACTATTCTAGTAATTACAACAACGACAACGATGACGACAACAACAACAATAATAACAACACCAACGACGACGGCGACAACAATGAAGACGACGACGATAACAACCATGGTTATTATGAAACCGACCAGGTACAACCTATTCATGTTTTCTTCATTTAATTTTTATGATTTATCAATACTATCGGAATCCATGATACTTTTGCAATAATTACGATGTAGTCATCCGACATGTGTATATTATTACCACTTTCATTTATGATAGTTATTTAATAATTTTAGATCTTCGTATCAAAACAAGAGCTGTTTGACTGGGCATTTGAACGAGCTTGCCCAAAGGGTTATGTTCTTTCAACTAGACGTACCTCAAAGCACCCACTTACTAGAGAGTATACAAAAATCACGATATGGTGTGATCGTGGTGGCAAATACGTACCAAAGGGTACTCAGCAGAGAAAGACTGGTAGCAAGAAATGTGAATGTCCATTCGAGCTGTTAGGTACTTACCGAAAAACTCTAGCCAGTTGGAAATTAGAGGTGGTCAACCATGAACATAACCACGAGCCGTCGAAAAATCTAAAAGGTCACGCAAGGGCGATGAGGTTTAACGAGGAGGTTGGTAATGTGAGATAGATGAAAAACCAAAAGATCTGGCCTCGTCACATGATGACGGAAATTAAAAAAAAAACAACCCCAAGAACGTGTCGAGCAAGAGGATTGGCCATTGAGAGATATGTTAACATTATGTGTACCAGTACTGATATATATATCCAATACTCCTTCCAATGGCTAGATTTTTTAAACATATAAACATAACTCTCAAAAACAACACAAAAAAAATAAAAATAAAAATATCTGGGCACCCTACGGTCGTTTTGCTTAAAATGACCCGACCAACATTCTATAATTATTGTCAGCTGCAAACCTCGAATTCAACGAAAAAAAAAACCACGATCGTTTCGCTATAAACGACCATTTCCTTTGAAACGATCGTGGCTTTTGGTTTTTTTTATTAAAACCTCGGGTATTTTTAGCAAAAGCCTTTATTTATCTTTTAAATGAGAACTTTTTATTTTGAGAACTTATAAGAATAAAATCTCAACCACCAATTTCAAGTGGGGACCACTATAATTCAAGGGGGGGGGGGGGGGTTCATATATATAAACTAGTGGCTTAGAATGATTCTCAAAAGTTCTTAAATGATTCTCCCCCTATTTATATATAGTTTTATACACTTATTATTTTATTTATGTATTTATTCAGTTATTTATGTATCTTTTATCTTTATTGTATTTTATGTGTATATATATATATATATATGTATGTATTTTATTTAATTACCTTCCTTTTAATATATATTTATTTATCTATACAATAGTATCTAATGCTATTAATGAGATTTTATTGGTTACGTTGTTGTTGTTATTATATTATCTAAATTTTATATAAATTCTCCAGTATGAGGATACTCGGAAATTTTAAACGCAATTGTACGTTTCATCATGTGCCATAAATTGGGATCTACCCAATGAACATTGACGCAAATGTACAATTTCGGTATACCATGTGGAGCTCACCAAACATCACTAGTTACTTTACACCAATATTTAAATATTTTTTTTTGTTTTTTTTTCACATAAACAATAATTTTTAAGTGTAGTACGAATTACATGGGTGTAAGAAGGTTGAAGCGTCTCTTGAATCATCCTTGTGAATCGAGGGTTGTCGAAGTGGTTAAACGACAAAGCTTCTTGAATCACAAACTTCATCATTTGATCACGAACTGAATCTACGTTGTAATGAGATATTCCACCTTCACTACCAATTTGTGTTTGTTGGGACACCGGATCTTGTTCAACACCCGACTATATGGTTTAAGAATATGCTTCTTCAAATTAGAGTTCGAGTCTTTTAATAACAAAGCACTACAAAACTTCCAACGAGCCCTTTCCGAGCTGTCACTCAATAAAGCTAAATCCCAATTACACCAAATTTTTGGATTCCTATTATTCAGAAGAACACGAACAACTATTGGTATGTTGTTGGAATCTTCACCAACGGATGATTACGATTGAGCCATAAGGGGAACAGAAAACGAGAGTAGAAACTAGAAAATGGGAGTAGAAAGTGAGCGCTTTTTGCCCTTGGTTTGCATTTTCAAGTTGTATACTCAAACAAGTCATCCAATGTGTATTTATACTAACATCGGCAGTGGCGGATCTAGGATTTTTTTCTAGTGTAGTCACCATTTTTAAATGCTTCAATGTCATATAAACATACATAAAAAAATTGGTTCGGGTCGGGTCGGCCACATAATACTAATACGGATAATAATAAAAAAACACTGTCATTAGAATTCAGAAAACACATAATATAGATACGACAATCTTTACGAATTAAAAATGTCCTCTATAGTTGTTCCCTACGAGTTTTCATCTTTTGAAAACGTTGCATTACATCTTCTTCCGAAACCTTTTGAAGGAACTCTTTTTCAATGTAACAAATGCAAGAATCGTTTGTGTATCCATCACCCATCCGATTACGCAAGTCCGTCTTCACATGCTTCATAGAAGAAAAACTTCTTTCAACACTTGCCGTTGCAACCGGTAGAACTAGTGCTAACTTCAGTAAACGATAGACCAATGGATAATCAATGTGCTTTCTTGTTTCCACCATCGTTTTGGCAAGATCACTTACCCCATTCATGTCGACAAACCTCGTGTCGTCTTTCACATTAGCAATGTAGTTACCGAGTTCATACTTGAGTTTGTCTTTTTCATCAAAATCAAAATCATTCGGATACATTTCCGCCAACTTTAACAAGTTTTGTATATTAAAGGCGCTAAAGTTACGACACGGGCTCAAAGAATTCATAAAAGTAAGCAACTCTGTGGTTACCTCGTTGAAACGGTTTCCAAGCTCTTGAATTTGCATGTCCATAATCGTGTTGAAAATGTTAACCTCGTAGTGATGACGATTGGTGATGTTAGTCTTCCTTCTTCGATGTCTCGGTCTTGGGTCAACATACTCGTCTTCCATGTTAACCGTTTCAATCTCATACTTGCCACAAAAAGAAATGACATCTTCCAAGAGTGACTTAAAACCATCAAGTCGATATGTTTGTAACTCTTTTTTGGTCGATTTAACCATTCCAACTGCATTTAATATATCCTGATCCTTTCTTTGAAGAGCTTCAGATAATTTATTAGTAGTGCCCAAAATATTCTTCATCAAATGCAAATAATATATAAAATTAAAAGTTTCCATGTATACTTGAAGTCCATCCGCTTGACTTTTGCTAGCACCATCGGATCCCGAAGTTTCTACATATTCAAGCACTTCAATAATAATAGGATATAATTCAATCAAACGAAGAAGTGTTTTTTCATGAGAACCCCATCGTGTATCTCCGGCTCTTGCAAGTGATAGTTCTTGATTCTTTCCACGCCCGGTTTCAACTCCCGTATCTAAGTCTAATTTTGCTCTTTGCTTTTCTCTTCCCAAATCTATTCTTTTGCAGGATGCTCCAACAACATTTAATAAGTTTGATATTTCTTCAAAAAATTTGAAAACTTCAGAATGTTTACTTGCAAGGGCCACAATGACAAGTTGAAGTTGGTGAGCAAAACAATGAACAAAATAAGCCGAAGGATTTTCTTTCAAAATTAAAGCCTTCAAACCATTAAATTCACCGGACATGTTACTTGCACCGTCATATCCTTGGCCTCTAACCCTATCCAAACTCAAATTGTAGTGAGAAAATAATTCATCGATTGCATGTTTAAGAGATAAGGCGGTTGTTTCCTTGACATGAACAAGACCAATAAATCGCTCCTTCACAAATCCTAGCTTATCAACATATCTTAATACTACAGCCATTTGTTCCTTTTTGGATACATCCCTCGACTCATCAACTAATATGGAAAAAACATCATCACCAAGTTCTTCAAATATCATTTTTAATACTTCCTGCGCAAAACAATAACAAATGTCTTTTTGGATTGCTGGAGCTGTCATCTGGCTATTCTTTGGAGCATTATTTAATGTAACTTTACCAATTTCTTCATTTATTTCACCCATCACCTTTAACAACTCTAGAAAATGTCCTCTATACAATGACGTTTCAGACTCATCATGGCCACGGAAAGGTAACCCACCATTCAACAATGCTTTGGTAAGTTTAACTGAAGTACTTAATCGAAGTCTATATTATTTTTTTTGTTTTTCAGTTTGTCTTTCAAACGCGGCATGTATAGATCGGTTTTCTTTAACCAAGTTCTCCGCCTTTTTACGTGCTTTGTTATGACAACTATTGTTATCCCCAACATGAGTATCAAATCTTTGGACCATATTCCAATTATTGAACCCTTTACTTACGAACGCATCTTTTTGTCCAATTTCACTAAACAATTAACAATACAAACAATACGCTTTATCAGCTTTGACACTATATTCTAACCAATTTCCATATTTTTGAAACCATTCCTTTTTGAAACGTCTTGCTTTACCACTAAAATCTCTTTGTGGAAATTCTTTCACTTTTGGTTGACATGGACCTTTTGACAAGTATGCTCGTCTAATATCATCTTTTTGAGTAGGGTGATAAGATGAAATTGGTTTTCTTTCAAAGGGATCCGATGGAAGATCATTCAAATCTATTTTGGTGGATTTCGTATTTGAAGATGACGATTCAATGTTGGATGGTATACTTTGATAATATTTCTCCATAAACCTAATATTCAAGTTCAAGTTTCAATAAATCATCAAACTTGCAACTAAAATTTGTCTAATTATATCAATTCCTAAACTAATAATGCGTAAACAAATCACAAATAAGAATATGAATCAACAATCAAACTAATTATTCATCATTCTATCAAGATTTTAGACATGTAGACTAATATATTGTAACTAAAAAAAAAGGATTTAAAGACTAACCTTGAAGAATTGTGAAGTTGAGAAACTAGAATTTTGAGTTTTGATTTGTCTTGTTCCTTTGTAAGATCAAAAACAAAAAACCTCAAGATCAGTGTGATGGAATAAATTCAAGAAAAAAGCTCAGAAGGTCGCTGCGTAGAACAGTAGAAGATAAGAAGATCGCAATCCCTAGGTCTGGTTGTTTTTTTTTATATTAATCGCTGGTCTTGTTAGTGGGCTTCTACCAAGTGGGTTGTGGGCTTCCAATGATATCTTCACTTAAAAGAAAAACGTATTTTAAAAACAATGCTAAGCGCAGGGTTTGAACCTGCGTCTATTCGGTACCAAACGCGCGGATTTTTGCGATCAGTGGTGACCACTAGGACAGAATGTTTTTATTGTTTACATTTCGTTCGATATATATATATGTATTCACCCACAGAAAAAAGAATGTAGTCACTCGCAAAACTTGTACCTACGGTTCTACATGGATGAAAAAAATGACTGTATTCCTGTGAATACGTACATATATACGTAAATCCGCCCCTGAACATCGGGGGTTTAAAAGGTTAAAAAAAACCACTAGATTTGGCTTCCAATGGCTAGAAGACTGTTCTCAATGGCTAGATTTGGTCCCAACGACTAGAACCATTTGGAACCGGTTTCATTGAGATCGGGTAGGAACTGGTTATGGAACCGGCGGTTTAAGGCAGGTAGGGCTAGGTTCCTCGATCTAATAGACGATTTGGAACAGGTTCGGTTACAATGAACCAGTTTCGGTTCCAACTTAAATTCGCACCTCTAGATATCGGCCTTAAACAACTAGTTGAGGAAAAGGAAGATTCTTGAAGGTATCTTTTTGATCTCTTGGTGAGTTATTTGGAAGTGTCGAAATGGAGCTACTTTTAATGCTAATGACTTGAAGAGGGATTCTACGGTTGATTCGATCAAACATTAATTTTTCATTTTTATAAATAGGGAGTACAAATAAGAAAATAGTCATTAATTGAACATAGTGATTACAAATTCCTCTTTTATTCATGCATTCTTTTTGTTATATAGGATTAGGTTTTTCTAACCTGCATTTGTTTATAAAATCTTTCGTCGTTCAAAAAAATAATAATAATAATATACAGTCAAAAGTATTTTTAAACTAGAAAAGTATTTTAGATTTAATTTTTTAAAAAATAAAGCTGGATTTTATAATAACATGTGTTAAATGTTCGATACATACCTTAAACATGGACCAGACTCTTTATGAAAAGTAAAATAGGCCCATGTATGGATAAATCATAAATGTACAGTGTTGTGAAAATATTATTCTTTCATTTTACTTATCTTCTTGTTAAAACATAAACTTTTATAAAGTGATCAAACAACTCTTAAACTATATAAAAACAATAATTAAATCTAACCCTCCACTAGGATTATTAAATTATGGTTCATCATTATTTAAGGAAAATTAATAAAAATATCAAGCTAATAACAAAAAGTATACTTCTGAAACAGAAAAAAAGAAAAAAATGGTACTCACCCTGTTACATAAAATATAACTTCTAACGTTGTATTTAGTTTTTGGGCAAGTGATATTTCTGGAACAATAATATTTACTTGAGAGTTATTAATTACCTTTTGTGTTTGTGTTTTATAAATTCTCGACCTGACAAATAAACTTATAAACGTTTATAGTAAAAGTTGACACAAAGAATAAAGTTTGGGAATGATGAGATAATCGTAAGTTTCACCTCTATCACATAAGATAAACAAGTTGCTTTGAGAAAGGCCCAACTCAAAAAACCATACAAAAAACATATTTTTATTTTAAATTATTAGTCTCCTAATTATATTATGTTTGTAATTTCTTGGTTATATATGAAGCTTCGTTAGCCTAATTAACTAGAGTCATGGTTATGCATTTGTATTAAGATTTTGAGTGATATTTCTGTAGCACTAATGTTTACTTAGACAATTGTTCACAATTTTTCATGTTGGTGTTTTATAGACTCTCGACCTAACAAATAAACGTATATAAGAAAATCTGACACAAAGAGTAAGATTTGAGAATAATAAATGATGATAAAGCTTACCTCTATGGAATGAAATAGTTTAAACTTTAAAGTTGCTTAAAAATCATACAAGAAGTAAAGAAACAATGTATTATTTAGTATAAATATAAATGTTCGATGCATGCCTTAAAGGCTTAAACGTGGACCAGACTCTTTATGAAAAGCAAATTAGTCCCATGTATATTTAGGATATAAATATTACTGCGCTGTCAATATTATTCCTCAGGTTCCTCTCCTTCTATCTAATTTTATTAAAATATAAATTATTATAAAGTAATCAAACAACTGTTAAACTATATAAAAACAATAAGTCGCTTCTAATCTCACTGATATATATGCATGGGAGTAGTTGGTCTCAGGCTCTCAGCTACCACCCGGTGGCAGACCCATCTCAGTTTTAATCGGGTTTGATCATGTAGATAGTGATAACTTGTTATTCTAACCAGTATATCTAAAGTTATAATGAGATCTTTAAGGTATTCATGGTCATGTAAAATGTTATGCATATTGTAAGATTTGAACCTATAAATCATCTTTTGGTTGGAGGTAATAGTAAATATGATTAATATGTTTATAACTTCAACATATGGCAGATATGGTCTATGGACATTATTCACCGGCTCAGTCATGGTACATGGTTACGGGTGCGTCTACTCATCTCATGGTCAACCTGGGTATATTTAAAACCCCGTTGTCAAAATTTGATATTAGCAATATATTTGTTGGGAATGGCAATACATTGCCCATTAAAGGTTCGGATAATGCTTTATATCATCTCCTAAACCAAACCTATAAATTAATAATGTTCTTTTAGCCCCGACATTAAAAATCTTATTTCTGCTCGCCAGTTTTCTCGTGACAAGTAAGTTGCAATTGAATTTGACCCACTTCGTTTTTCTTTAAAAGATCTAAAGTCCGGCAGGATCATTTCCCGCCACAATAGTTCGGGCGACTTTTATCCTTTCACACCCCCATTGAATAATGTTTTTGTTTGCTTGAGTACTCACTCTTCACATCTTTGGCACGACCGTCTTGGTCACCCGGGCTCTCACATTTTAGATTTTTTGTCTAGTTGCAAATTTATTTCTTCAAATAAAGATAAATCTTTTGATTTTTGCCATTCATGCCAATTATATAATAGTAAACGACTTCCTTTTTCTGATTCTTTATCTGTTAGTTTTACACGTACCGTTTGATATCATACACTGCGATCTGTGGTCATCTCCCATTTTGAGCAAACCGATTATAAATATTACAAGTTTTTAATAGATAACTTTACCAATCACGTGTGGGTTTACCCCCTCAAATTTAAATCTGAAACTTTTTCCACATTCAAAAAAGTTTCATAAACTCATTCAAACCCAATTTAATAAAACTATAAAATCCTTCCAGTGTGATTTAAGGGCCGAGTTTGATAATTGTGACTTTCATAATTTTGCTAACGATCAAGGCCTTGTATTTCATTTTTCATGTGCCCGCAAAACGGCAAGGCCGAACGGATGATTCGTCGCCTTAATGACATCATCCGGGCTCTTCTCACGCAAGCACATCTTCCACCTCCGTTTTTGGGTTGAAGCTCTCCATACCGCAGCCTATCTTCACAACATCCTTCCTACCAAATGACTCAATTTTAACATTCCCGCCTTAATCCTCTATTACCGTCACCCAACATATGATCACCTCCCATCTGTGCGTTTGGGTGTGCTTCCTATCCCAACCTTTCAGCCACTCAACCTCATAAGCTTCACCCAGGTTTGGTTCGGTGTATCTTCCTTGGCTACCCGGCCAAATTCCGGGGGAACCGGTGTTTTGATCCTTCCATCGGTCGCGTACATATTTCTTGACACGTCGTCTTCGACGAAAGTGTCTTTCCTTTTGCCAAAACGAATCACCACCCTCTCCCGCTCCTTCCGTTCATTCCGACCCGCCTATGCCTACCATTCCAGCCCCCTTCGTTGCTCCACCTCCTTCGCCTGCCCACATTTCCTTAGCCTTATACCGCAACCAACCCATCATCACCTAACACAAAACCTGCTAGCCCAAACCTCGGTCCCTACGCTAGCCCAACCCCCTCCACTCCAGCCCACATGCCATCCTCAACAACTCAGCAACATTCGCCCGTTGCTCCATCTTCCATTCGCATCCTCCCCAAAACGTTCACCTGATGACTACTCATGCAAAATTCGGTGTCACTAAGCTTATCGAGCGTTTGAACCTTCACATTGATACTCCTATATTCCCGGTCCCAACCTCATATATTAAAGCATTAAACGATCCTAATTGGTGATTAGTAATGAACATTAAATTTAAAGCTTTGTAGGATAATGCCACATGGGAGTTGGTACCTAGACCACAGGGAGATCCAATTATTCGGTGCATTTGGTTATACAAGCATGGCAAATGGTAAATCCCAGACTGTTATATTCACTATATGGAGACTTTTAGCCCAGTTGTAAAACCGATGACCATCCGCACTGTCTTATCTTTGGCAGTGTCTAGATCTTGGCCGATTCATTAGTTGGACGTGAAAAACGCCTTTCTACATGGCGATTTGACAGAGACGATTTTTATGCAGCAGCCTCCAGGTTTTGTTGATCAGTCTGCTCCCGATTATTTTTCTCGTCTCAAGCGGTCACTTTATGGCCTCAAACAGGCTCCTTAGGCCTGGTACCTGCGATTCACTAGTTTCATCTTGACACACGGTTTCAAGAGCAGTGTTTTTGATTCATCTCTGTTCGTGTATTGTCATGGGTACACACTGCTTATCTACTATTATATGTGGATGACATTGTTTTGACTGCCTCAGATTCTTGCTTTCTTCAACATCTGATTACTACACTTTCCTTGGAATTTGCTATGATAGATTTGGGTGACTTATATCATTTTCTCGGTATTACGGTCGCACGTGTCTCGTTTGGTTTTTTTTTTTTTTTTACAGCAATCTCAATATGCCAGAGACATTATTCAAAGGGCTTCTATGAGTTTGTGTAAACCATGTGCCACATCGGTTGACACATATTCTAAGTTAGTAAGTTAAGCGCAGACGATGGGCCATTATGATCTGATGGGAAATTATACAGGATTCTAGCGGATGCCTTACAGTATCTCGCATTTACTCGTCTCGACATTTCCTACATTGTTCAGCAGGTCAGTTTATTTATGCATGCCCTTCGGGAACCCCACTTTCAATTCATAAAGCGTATTTTACGCTACTTACAGGGTACTCTGGACCACGATATTCAGTTATCTATCACGCTAGGCACATCTCTTACCGCTTATTCGGATGTTGATTGGGGCGGGTGTCCAGATTCTAGACGCTCCACGTCGGGCTACTGTGTGTTTATGAGTGATAATCTTTTATCTTGGTCATCAAAGAAGTAGAGCACAGTGTCGCGATCTAGAGTAGATTTTGAATATAGGGTTGTGGCCAATGCGGTGGCGGAGTTAATTAGATCCGCAATCTTCAGTTTGATCAAGTTAACCACAAGATCTTTCGGTCTTGCCAAGCCCCTCTAATGTTTAATGATAAGAAATCCATTAAAGACCTGTTTTTACTCCATCGCCAGCAACTACCTGAACCACCTGATATGGCCATAAATAAGTTTAATCTTAAATCATCGAATCTTATGAGGAAAAAAATCCATAATAACAAGAGAACACCTACCGGTGGATGTCATGTATTGGCTTGATATGCTGAAGAAGTGATGGCTAATATTGATAGTACGATCAAGTTGTATCAACTAGGGGTGAGAAGAAAACCGAATTGACCGGGCTGAAACTGGATTAACCGACAAAACTGCACCAAAATAACCGAACTAAATATTTCGGTTTCGTTTTGGTTTTTACTTTTCCCATGACTGAAAAGACCAAATCGTCGTATATAACCCAACTTAATAACCGTAAAACTGAACTAATTATATAACTCAATATTTATTATTATTTTACAGCTAAACCTGATACTAATAAATCCAATATCTTATTATTAAAGGTTTAAGTTTTTTTGTCAAAGAAAAAAGCCCACTCTTCATTATCAAATATCTAACCCTAGTACTTCCAAAATCCCATCTAAACTTTCATCTTCATCATATCCAATTCCCGCTCACAACTTATGTCTAGAATAATCTTAGTCTTTGCAAAATCCAAATAATAAAAAACTCCGGTCTTTGCCGAATTTGAATCCTATTACTTCCAAAATCCACGTCTAAACAACCATGTTACGGACGCCAATATAAAAGACATGGTTAGAAATACAACATAATCATCACACTCAATGTTATGATTAGAATACTATACTAGAGGTGGAATATAATTATATAAAAGAGTAAATTACTATTTTGGTCTCTATGGGTTGGACAATTTAACCATTTCAGTCCAAAAATGATTTTTTTCAATATCAAGCCCCGAGGTTGTAATTTTTGAACGATATTAGTCCCTAACTCTGTTAATTATTTCAACAAATTGGATTTAAATAATCTCAAGTTTCACCAGTTGTCCGATAATAATCCCATGTAATGAAATGTTTACCACCAAACCTAACTTTTAACATTTTTTCTACAACGATTTCTTACTATCAGAAACTTAACGACATTAGTTTTATTTATGAAACTTGGGATTAATGGTGACCTATTGATGACACTTGGGATTATTTTTTATGAAACTTGAGATTATTTCCGGCCAATTGATGAAACTTGGGATTATCTAAATGCAAGTTTCATAAAAAGAACTAACGTCGTTAAGTTTCTGTTAGTCAGGGATCGTTGTAGGAGAATATGTTAAAAGTTGGGCTCGGTAGTAAACAGTTCGTTACTTAGGATTAATGTCGGCCAATTGATGAAACTTGGAATTATTTAAATCCAATTTACCTATTATTTCTGTTAAATGTAAGGGTATATTAGTCATTTTACTCATAAGGACTTTTTATGTAACTTATCAACACCATTTAATAGATGATGGGCTATTTATGTAAATTAATAAAAATAATAAATATATTAGTTAACTAAAAATTAAAACCATAGAACTTGATATTCCTGGAACGAACTTCGTCTCCTATTATATAAATTCGGTAATTAAATCATCCAAATCGGCACAATAATCGAAATCGTAAGAGCACATCGGCTAGTCTTAGCCATATAATATTCTGGAGTCTTCATCGTATAGTAAGTTCAGCAAGAATTTAAAGCACGATACTAACGCTTGAATCATATTGGTTGCTTAATACTGTTTGCAAAACCTTTGCTATAGAAACTGTCGGTTTTATCGACTGGTTGAGCTTAAAACTTATCAATATTAGTGCCGCGGATGGTGGAGACGGTTAGATGTGGTTGACATAAGGTGGCGGTATGGTGGTCGGAGAGAATTTTGGGTCTGATGATCAGTGTAGGGCTCCGATGGTGGAGAACCAACGTGAATGGGAAAATGAGTTAAGTTAAACAACCACATACCATAATTCCGGTGACAGTTATTCTCCCTCAGTTTTGACAATGTTCTGGGCTATCTCTTGATTCTGGCGATGACATGAGAATGAGTCTATGAGTTTATATTTTAATTAATCAATTAATTAGCTAATTTTTTTTATTAAATTACACATTAGTCCCTCATTTATTAAATGATGTTGATAAGTTACATAAATAGTCTTTATGAGTAAAATGACTATCTTTACATTTAACAGAAATTATTAACAGAGTTAGTGTTAAAGACCAAAATCGCTAAAAAAATTACATCCTCTGTCAAGACCAAATTTGAGCCTTTACTCATCCAATACACAGATTCAAGTGCGGAAATCATGAATCCATGATCAAATCATAGTGTTTGCTTGTTGAAATCCTTAGATTTCACCTCTGAAACTCAAGAACTTGAGGGTTTTCACACACAAGTGCTCTCTCCCTTCAAACAGTCGTCCAGAGTGTTGTTTAGGGTTATTCAGGTGTTGCTATTTATACTGGAGAGAGCACAGGTCGTGATTGCACTGAAATCAAGAGAATGTTATTGAAGTTAGTGAATTTTATGACATCAGACAGACGAGATCACCAAGAACAAGTCCGAAGTCGCCAAGAACAAAATGAAGTCGCCAAGACTGTTGGTGACCTCGCCTAGGTTTGGTGAGATCGCCAACCTTGGTGAGGTCGCCAACTTTGGCGAGGTCGTCAAGGCCTGGTGAGGTCGCCAAGACCAGATCGCCAAGATCAATCTTGGTGAGGTCGCCAAGTGTTATTCCCAAGTCGCCAACATTCTTGGTGAGGTCGCCAAGAATGTTGGTGAGGTCGCCAAGAAAATCTAGAAATCACCAAGTACGCTCCGGAAAAGTCATTTAACATTATTGATCAATCAAGAGTTGTTATTACGAAGACACATTCAATTAATAACATTTAGCCAAGTAATTTATCATGAAATGACCCAGAACTTGGAATCAGACATTCACACTGCAAATGAAATGTACAAAGGCAATTTCTCCAATATCAATAATCAACACAAGTTAAGACATTAATCATGACATACAAAACATCAAATACTTGAGTGATTAATATAAACATTAAGATAATTGTCCAAGTACAGGATACAAGCAAAGTGAAAGATATACAATTGAGCACAAAAGCAAAGGATGCTGTGTTTGAGTTGCCATCAACCTTATAAAGTTCTTACAAATTCCCCCTTTGGTGGTAATACAAACACAAAAAGAAAATAAGACAACTATCTGAGTTGACCAAGCAGCTTCAGCAAGAATCTCCAGTACTTTCGGGCAAGGTTTATGTAACGATCATCTAGGCAGACGATCTGTGCATCGTACAAAATCCATAGATCTTCTCGTGCAAACTTCTTCAAGTCAGAATAGTGCCACATTTCAATCACCCTTTTACTACCCCGAGAGACATAGCAGATCCCACGACCACCCATGGCCCAGTATTTCAAGGTACTTAGGCTTTCCGTCTTCATCTTCTTTGCAGCAATACACTCCCAACACCACCATCTTAGAAATAAACCAAAGTAGTTTGCATCCACTATCTCGTATGGCCTAAGCCTTCGAGGGATGGTGTCAAGGCGACTGTAGAATAACCATTTTAGGTAGCTTATGTGCAGCACTCTCAGTTTGATTGCTGCGAAGAATCTTATTGTGCTGCCATCTTCCCTTTCAATTACCAGCTCATGAGTATCCCCACTGTAGTACCAACAAGTTATAGGATTGCTTTTCTGATCGCCTTTTATTTTCTTTGTGACCAAATCCTTGCTGATACTTTTATACATAACCTTGTGAGGGACTTCAGCTCTTCGCCTTCTGAATGTCTTGTATTTCTTCTTTTCAGTCTTGATGGAACGAGTTGAGCTCACATTGTAGATAGCTCTTATTTGTTCTTCAACATCTCTGCCTACTGGATCATTTGAGTGATTGATTAGTGGACGCCATCTGAGCTGCTTCAACTCCCAAGAAAACAGATTTAGAAGATCCTTTATTTTGGCAAAGAATTGAACGAAACCGTTTCTGCGCTTGACAATGAATGCCTTGAATTCATGATCATATTTCCACCCAAGGATCTTCATTCCATCATCTGATTCGACGTTTGGAGGCATGTCTTTAAGCTTTTTAGCAGTAAACTGCACTAAGGCTTTCCGATATGGTTCCATTTCCTTCCATTCGTCAACCAAAGTAGGAGCATCATTCCTTCGGTGTTCCTCCACTCTTTTAGCTTCACGATCGTCCTGCTGACGCTTTACTTTCTTATTTTCTTCAATTATATGTTCTTTGACCATAGTTCGTAGACCGGGGATTTGCTTTCTGTTGTAGCTTTTGCGAGCATATCCCCTTAAGTCCAGAAAGTCTTGTAATTCTCTCTTGTTCATTTTATTAACTTCAAGCGTAGCTGTAGTTGGACTGGGTGGAGGTGAAAACCGATCAAAAGTCTCAGGAGGAGGAGGCATATATTGTGCGTGCATCTCTCGGATCTTCTCCCGCAGATTATCATTGAACTGAACATATTCAAACTTCTTGTCAGTATCAGCAAATGGATTTGCACGAGGATCAGTAAGCTTTTTTGCAAGTTTGTAGTTATACAGATGTTTATCCATTTCTAGCTCATCCGTATACAGTTCAACTAGCTGTGTATCTGTGAGATTCATCAGGTAGGATAAGGGAATCCCACGACAGGTTAACTCTCTGAAATAATTTGCAATTTCTGTCTTGTCAGATGGATCAACATTATCTCCAGCTAGGTTAGGGATTATTTTGATTCTAGGTTCTCTCTCTTCAGAGTTATGATCTTCTGGCTCAGTGTATTCTGATCCGAGGCCAATTTTTGATGGAGGACGGATGGATTCTTCCAACTGTTTGATAGCCTCTTGCCTGGCAATCTCATCCAGTGTCCTTTCAAGAAATATTTCTTCCTTAGCAGCCCTGATGGATTCTTCCTTCTTCCTTTGTTTCTCCATTTCCTGCTCATATACCTCTTCAGGAGTTAGCTTTCTTTTGCCTTTGTCAGGTCTAACTGAAGGACCAGCTTCATGTGATGAGACTGGATTATTTGCACCCTGACCACCACTTGCACTTGTTATTGGAAGAGTCTGAATAGGTTCAGTGACAGTGCCAGTGGTGGTTGCAGTAGACACTGGCATTGTAAGTTGGGCTGGAACTCCTTCAGGGTTTACTTGTTCTTCTAAGTGATGGACTGGTGAAGGAATAGATGATCCGATAGCACCATCTACATTTTGAGGTTCTCTTTCCACTGGCTCAGATCTAGGATGAGTTGGAGAAGTAAACTCAACCGGTTCATCTTTGATCTCATAAATTATCTCCTTGTCATACTCATCGTCAGTAGTGAATTCCAAATTTATGAATTTTGTTGCACTGGAGTCATAAATGAGGTTATTTAGACGCTCAGCCAAACTTATATCATTGAAGATCTCATCTGGAATCATGCTGAGAGGTTAAAATTTCCAAGGCTTCTCCAGCTTCAATGTTTTCCTCAGTAACAACCACACCGCTTCTGCTACTTGGATCAGTAGCCAAGGTGTTTGCATAAAATTCTCGAAATGCAGTTCTTCCAAGATCCAGAAACTCACTTTCAACATGTAAGTGTTTCAGTTGTTCAGAAATCTCAGATATAGCAGCTTCAGGCATAACAATGCTTATTGGTTGTTGTACTGGAGGAGCCAACTGGAGTTGCAATGAAACTTCAGGTATGACAGGAGGTTCATTTGGTTCACCCATGGTTAAAGCAAGTACCTCTCCTGAAGATGATTGGTTTGTTTCAAATGTAGCCCTTGAGAATCTTGGAAGTTTGATATTCTCAGGAGGAGGCACTAAGTTTATTACGGATTGATAAATTTCATCTTCCTCTTCATCCATCGTTGGTTCATCATTCAGAAAGGTGTCACCATAGGAAATGTCAACATCAGGTTCGGAAGATTCGTTGTCATCAGATTGAAAATCAGCAAGATGAGTGTCATCTACATCTTGTTCTGTGACAATGGTAAGAGTTATTGCATCAGAAGCTTTGCCAGGTTGGCTAGGACTTGGTTCTTTATTTTGCTGAGTGTCTTCAGCTGAAGGAGGCAGATCTAACATCCGATCGTCACCTTGATTACCATTTCCACTACCACCAGCTTCATCATCATTGGTTCTGGTAATTTGTTTATTTTGGAGAGCTTCAACCAATAACTTTTTCAGTCTTTCAATTTCTTCTGCTTGCTCTCTTATTTTCTCATTGGCTTTAAGAAGTTCTTGATCTTGTTCTTTTATTCTGTTATTTGCTTCTTTAAGCTTGTCATCAGCAGAAGTGTTAGTGATGTCAAGATTTTGCTCCAAGAACACCTCTTGAGCTGGAGAAGTTGAGATGAGCTGAGTCTCATTTTGATTTACCGGATCCAAACTTGTGATGATGATTTCAGCAGAGGCGTCAATTCCTTGAACTGCAGCTTCAGTGGTGGTGACTGGAGCAGAATGAGCCTTTTGTTGCTCAATGTCTTCTGGTTCATGTTGTGTTGCAGATTGTGAAGCAGCAGCAGTTCCAGATCCAAAGACTGGCCCTCTTCTTATTTCAAGTTTCTTTCTTTCCTAAGCATACTTGGATCTTGACTCTCTTTTGTGGTTTGGTCTAATATGACCCTCAAACATAAATGAGGCTGAATCTGGTTCTCGTGAATCAGATTAAGAATGATTTAATGAGATGTCATCTTGAGACGGCCTTGACTTTATTTTCTTTTGCTTCTTTTGACTTGAAGCTTCAGGTTTGTCACGAACTTTGGTTATTTCTCTTGTTTTCAGTTTCTTCTTTTTGGGACCCCTAGCATCTGAACTAGTTGAGTCAGAACCTGATTCTGATCCAGGTTGGAACCTTGACCCTGATTCAGGTTTGGAAACAGAAGCATTTGAGTTACCTTCTTCATTATTTCCAGAAGGATCATCTTCACTATCAGACCCTTCATCTTCATCTCCTGACTTGTCTGATTCGGATGCACCTTTGGATGAGGCTCTGTCTTCAGGCTCAGATGGCATAGGGTCATTATGAATTGGAGAATTGATTGGTTGAATATCTTGGAGATTTGCTGCATCATTATTAGGTTCAGCAGCATTAACATCTGCCATTTCAGCATCAGGATCATCTTGAAGATTTTCTGCATTATTTTCAGGTTCAGCAGCATTGACATCTGCCATTTCAGCATTGGCATCAGCATCTTCTTGATCTTCATCCATATCATCATCAACATCAATTCCCTCAATCATATTTGGGAAAAACGGAACTTCGGGTCCATCATAACGACCAATCTGGTACCGTGTGTAAGAACCGGGTATCATCCTCCTAGGAACCAAGTGTGGTTCTGTCTTCTGTAAGTTCGGGTAGTAATGATCAAGGATGGCCTGTATGAATCTGGGATACATCAGAAATTTCTCAGACTTTCTAGTGGGATGAAGGTTGTAGTTCATCCATTCGATTATTTGTCTTGAAAGATTGAAGCCAGCACCGGAAGCTAAACCATGTAGTGCCCACGCTGTCTCTTCCACAAAGTCATCAGTTCCTGACTTTCTTGGAGCGAAAGCAGATATGAAAAAGGTGATGATACAGCTCCAATTATCTGGGAACAGTGTCTTCTTTATCTTTTCGTTCGAGTTCACGGAGAGATTTCCTTGATATCCCATCATAAGAAGTGTATCTTGCCATTCTTCTTTAGGAAAAGAAATGGGGCAAAGTGCATCATCCAGTTGCAGCACTTCTCTGACTCTTTCTTCATTTATTTCAACATACTGCCTTTGAATCAATGATCTGATAGTCTTGGAACCATTATCAGCCACAAACGAGTGTGCGTTGTTCCAGAAATCATTTATTATATCCGAGCTTATGACAGGCTCCAACCGGATACTTGTGATCTAATTTGAGTTTTCTAGGATTCTGAAAGCTTGTTCATAACGACCGGCATCAGTCCAGCTTCTGTTGATTTCACAGTATTTATTGTGAGATTTTGAGAAATCCAGAGGGGCATTGGCTGCTCCTTCCTGTCTGGGAGCCATCTGCACATAAGAAACAACATGATTACATCACATTTGATAAGTTAAAATGAATGTCATGTCACACTAAATTCGTGATAGTGACAGAGCTTTTTAAATTAACCTACAAAGATATAAAAGAAATTCACTCAAGGCATAGGCTCAAATTTCTTCAAAATACAATCAATTTTGTTCAACAGGTTTACATTAGTGAAATTTTACCCAAAGTCCTGCAATTTCCCTTGAAATATTAACTTTTAATTGTAGATGTTGACTTTGGCGAAGGACAAGGTGAATTTTGACTCAAGAATGCCTTTTGACGTTTATTTGATGAAAAACACAAGTGATTTCAAATTATGATAGAATTTGAGGAATTTGAGCTAAATTTTCACTCAGATGAGTGGACTCTTGCGAAAAAGTCAACATTTTGACTCAAATGGCTCAAAAGCTTTAGAAGGAATCAAGAAATGATTCCCCCTAAACTTGAGGTTTTCCCAATTTGGTTTATTGAATTTTGAAGTCAAACAGGATTCTTGAACCAAGTTTTCATATTCCAACATGACTTGAGCATTTTTGAGACACTTACAAACACATATATTCTATTTAACTACTTGTACGGGAGTAATATGAAAATTTTCACTTATGCAAATACAAGTTGTCAAATGATGAATCAGAATACATGTATGAAGTTCTGACATGCTTAACTCACATAACCAAAGTCAAATAAAGTCAAGTAAAAGAACAAGAAGCATTTAATATCAGACATGAGCATCAACATCAAGGTCAGAGACAAATAGGGGCAATCAGCCCTAAATTCTAACCTTGCTAGCATTTATTTTCTTATAAGTGTGATATGAGCTTCAATAGTTCCTAACCTAACCATTTATTTAGAATAAAAGATAAAGACTCATGAAACAATGACTAATATGCATGTCATTTCATTAAATCAAGTATAGTCTTAAAACTTTCTCAGAATTGTAGAAATTTAGCATGCTAAGTCATATTTCATGAAATTTATTGAGTTTATTGCATAATCGGTAAGTAGAACAAACCACTTGAATAGACAAAAAATCAAATATCCAATGATTTATTTTGAGATCAGAAGACATACCTCAACGAAGATCTAGAGTTTACTAAGATCTAATTGAGAAATATCAAGAATATCAACAGGTTCAAATCTTGATCCTGCTTGCGATCAATCATACACAGATTAGGAATTTGACTAAGGTTATTCAAGTAGATTGAAAAAGTTTAATGAATTGCCCCTGTGTAGCTCAATAATTGTATCTCAAATATTGCCGAGAATTCATGAAACATACCTCTTTGATGATCTAAAATTGAGCTAAGATCAATTGAAAGAGATAAGAAGATCTTGGAGTGTTTCAGGCAGAATCTGTTATTAAATCAGGCAAAATTTGTTAAACAATTGATTGATAGCCACACACAGCCAAAATAGGATCAGATTCATTAAACAGGAGTGAAATACACCAGATTTGACTTAAAAAGTCAACTATGCAAGCATTTATCAAAAACCAAGTCAAGACAAGTTAAACAATGCAGATTTGACCTAAATTAAGTTCAAACCTATGTTAGACAAGTTAAAGTCCTGAACTTGACTTATTTTAACAAATTAGGTTGCATATCTAGTGAATTTCAATTGAGAAGGAGAAATCCAGTAAAATGGTCATAAGTAGCTTTTATGTTGCATTATGTGGTCAATTTTATTTAAAGCAGCATGAAAGCGACCAATGTTACCATTTCACGTCAAAGGTTTCATTTCTCAAGTTATTTGAGTCAAAAGACTCTTACTAGATTGAGTTTAGACCTTCTAAAGTCAAGCGTTGGTCATGCGGATAAGATTGACAAAATTTACCATTATGACCAAAAGAATGAGATTTACTTCAAGTTCATCTCATTTAGGGCTTAAACTGCTAACTAAACTCATCATTTTTGTTTCTTTTTTTTAAAAAAAAATATTACATTTCGACATGAATTGTTCCAAAAATTCATCTTATTACCATATTGGGTCAAACTAAGACAAAGTCTAGTTTTAGCATCAATTTGAAGCTTTTGAGACCCGTATTGCATTTAGAAGCATCCTAAATGCAACACATGTGTGTTTTGGAACAATTCACAATCGAACCAACACATTATTCAATTTATCACATTCAAATTTTCAAAATTCATCCAAACCAGAGAAAGCAACAGTGAGTTGTTTCAAGCACAATTGAAATGATTAATTTCAAAACAAAAGCATAATACTTAGCAGAAATTTCAATCAATCAACATGTTTATGTCACTGTAATCTAACTCTAATTCTTTTGAATTCAAAACAACACAGCCTATGAATCCTAACTCTCATTATCTATTTGAAGATCGCGGCCCTGTTTTTGACAAAGATCTCAAAGAAAACTTTAATTTCGTATGAATGAAATCGGATTGCTTGAGAAGGATACATTCACAAAGAGTTATCCTAAACTTAACAGTTTTCCTTATTTGGATATCAAGAACCCATGAACACTCACCGCAACCAACCCCTATTCATGATTCACAACCGAGTGGGAATGAAGAGACATTTACCTTAAGGAAGCTTGAAGATGTTGTTAGTCACAAGATAGATGAGAGAATCTGTGTAAACAACAACCAAAAACATGCAATAAGAACCCTAATTCGATGTTGTGAGCCGTCGGTCTCAAGGATTACACCCGAACAAGAAGAATCTCCAAATTAACCCTAAAAAGTAACAAGATCAAACCTGTAGATGCGAAAAGGGTGTGCGAACCAACCCTTTTTGCAGAAGAATCGATTTGAGAGGCTCGTTTGGGAGAGAATCCGATGATCGGAGGGTGTTCAAGAGGTGCGCAGAGGGTTCGCTGAGAGAGGGAGGGAATGAGACTGTGCGTTTTTATGTTTGAATGGGAAAGAAAAAAATGAACTCCCCTCTTTATTAGAACGGGCGAGGTCGTAAAAAAACTTAGGGTTTTTATTCTGTTTAATCGAGATCGCCAAAAGATAGAAAATACGCGAAGTCGCCAAGCACAGGACCACCGAGATCACCAAGGGCAGTTGAGATCGCCAACAGGATGGTTAATCGGCGAAGTCGCCAAGGGCAGGACCACCGAGATCGCCAAGGGCAGTCGAGATCGCCAACAAGGATGGTTAATCGGCGAAGTCGCCAAGGGCAGGACCACCGAGATCGCCAAGGGCAGTCGAGATCGCCAACAAGGATGGTTAATCAGCGAAGTCGCCAAGGGCAGGACCACCGAGATCGCCAAGTAGTAACTTGAGATCGCCAAGTAGTAACTTGAGATTGCCAAGTATTAACTTGAGATCGCCAAGTATTAACTTGAGATCGCCAAGGCAATTAGGCAAGATCGCCAAATGAAATTTTGGTTTATGTGAGATCGCCAACAGCAGAAAAATCTATCATTAGAAAGATTTGACAGCAAGTTTTTTTTTATGAAAACTTTCTGGTTTATGATCAAATATTTACCAAAAAGAGAACACCCGACACAAAAAAAACTAAAATATTCAATTTTGAACTTAGTGAATTTGGAAAATTTTTAATGAACTCATTAAGGGTAATTTGGGAATTTATGAAATTTCTAAGCCCATAATTTGTTAAAAAACACCAATTTGACTCAGAAAATTTAAAAATTCACATACTTGATCAAAAAACCTTATTGAATCAACTTATCTTGAGTCAGGCCAGTCCAAACTTATCAAAACGGTTGATTTTACATAAATTGCAAATGGACCTCAAATTTGACAAATTTCTCCCAAACTTGATGTTTTTAAGCACAAAGCACCCACATTCACGTTTTATGCAAAATTTGGTTATATTAAAGTGTAGTACTTTCATTTGCACCGTTAAAGCCTTATTTTCTGGCAGTTTCCAGTTATTTGCTTAAGTTTTGCATATTTTTGCTTGGTAAAGGTTTGACTATGTTAGGAATCAAACCGATCAATTACGTGATCACAGACACTTACAAGTCAAATCATCTCACAGATTCAGTAACCTATGTCAGATTGTCGGTATTGTTATCCACTTAAGCTCAAGCAAGGCAATTTTCAGCAAAATCACTGTGATTTCATTTATCATGTTTTAGTCCGGTTTAATAACAATTGTGTTGACTTTTTATTCCACAAAGTCAAACAGTTATCCTAGCTTTGTCTAATTAGCACTTCAGTTATGCACAACACACATATGGAATTTCTTCCCCCTATTTCTTTAGAGGGAAGTACTGATTTCAAGATGGATGGTATTTTTGATTCGCGTGAACACAAGGTCAGAGTTTCCTCAGCAGATGTGTCACGGAATGTTTTCAATGATAATGTCGGGACGCGTGAGCACAAGGTCAGAGTTTCCTCAGCAGATGTGCCACGGTCAATGGATGGATGTGAGATATTTCTCACTTATTGATGATTGTGTGATGATTCACACTAATTTGATGAATGTGTGATATTTCACACTTATTGTATGGTTTGAAATCAGCACTTTCCGCAAAAAAATACTCGAGTGTGTTGGTTAACTTACTTAGCACAGACTTAAGCAAATTTAAAGGATTTTGCTAACTGATTTGACTTAAAGTCCACAATTTCATGGTATTAAGAGTTTAATCACAGGATTTGCCTAATTCTTATTTTGCTGAGCCTACCGACACATCGAATGATAGAATTACTGATCGATTGGATCATATCCTATGGTCAGATCACAAGACCAGAATTATATCATGTTCCTCATAGTTTGCCCAACCAAAACCAAAATTTTCTGGTTTTCTTTTTCAAAGATTATTTTAAGCATTGCAAAATTGCAAAGATCTTGTGCTTAGACTCAAGTGCCCATCAAGTTCCTTTACAAAAGTTGTTGGGAATCACTCAATTCTAATTTACATGACTTTTATTTATTTTTGCAAATTTTTGTATTTTTCTCCATTTTTCAATCATTTATTGCAACATCACTAAAAATTCAAGTTTTTGACTTTTTCATCAGGTATTCAACAACTGTCTTCACAGAAGTTGCTTGAAATGACCCGATTCTATTTTTAGTGATTTTTATTTATTTTTTCAAAATTTTTTTGTGATTTTCACTAATTTTTCAACCGTGAGTCGGTTTAGGCCGGACCGACTGACACAAGGACTCAAAATGAAACAAGAAAAATATTTTTGGTATTTTCTGAGGATTTGATTAACACTTAATGAAATGTTTTATTGATGGTCAAGAAAAAAAAATGACCAAAAACTTAAGAAGATTCAAAGAAACTAAAGGTAAAATCTTTTTGTGCTTTCTTCCAAAATTTTAAAGACAAAATCTTTTTGGCTTTTCAATTTGGTGTCAGAAAGATTGAAACAAGATAAAATCTTTTTGGGTTTTCTATAACGAGATTATTGCGCGTCATGGAGCAAACAGAGACAACACCTCTAAAACGACACAACCTAAGACTAAGGCACTTATTCTAAAGGAAACTAAAGAAGAGCTTACTCAAAGTTAATCATTCCTATTGATTGTACTAGGAAGTTAAACCTAGAAACATCAAATCCCTTGGTGAAGAGATCTGTAAGTTGATTCTCAGAGGAAACATGAACTAAGGTAATCAGCTTCTTCTCATGACAGTCCCTAATAAAGTGATGCCTAATCTCTATGTGTTTGGTCTTAGAGTGCTGAACAGGGTTCTTAACAATGAACATGGCAGCAGTATTATCAATGTTAATAGGGGTGGACATGAAATTCAAACCATAATCCAAAAGCTGATTCTGGATCCAGAGAACTTGAGAACAGCAGGAAGCAGCAGCAATGTATTCTGCTTCGGCTGGCGAGGTAGACACCGTTGACTGTTACTTGCATTGCCATGAAACCAATATGTTCCCCAAAAATTGAGCTCCACCGGTGGTTGACTTCTGGTCCATGTTGCAACCCCCGTAATCACTATCAGTGAAACCTCTAAGATCAAAAAGCTCATCCTTGGGATACCACAGTCCTCTCTTTAGATTGGACTTCAGGTATCTGAATATTCGTTTCACGGCCGTCAAGTGTGACTGTTTTGGTTTGGATTGAAATCTTGAGCAGAGACACACGGCAAACATTATGTCGGGATGGCTGGCTGTCAGATACATAAGTGACCCGATCATTGATCTGTACAAGTGTTCATCGACACATTCACCTTCAAGATCAGAATGAAGCTTGACACGAGTCTCGACAGGAGTGGAAAAGCCTTTAGAGTCGTGAAATCCAAACTTTTTTCAGCATTTCCTTCACATACTTTCCCTGACTTATTAGGATTCCTTCATTATTCTGTTTCACTTCAATCCCAAGGAAAAATGTGAGTTCCCCCATTGAACTCATTTCAAACCGTTTTTCCATAAGACACTTGAACTCTTGACAAAGAGTTTTATTTGTTGATCCGAAGATGATGTCGTCCACGTACACTTGAACCAGCAGCATATCATCACCCACATGCCGTATGAATAGCGTTTGATCAATCACCCCTCGCTTGTAGCCATTTTCCAACAGATAGGTGGACAGGGTTTCATACCACTTCCTCGGTGCCTGATGGAGTCCATAGAGAGCCCTTTTCAATTTGTACACCTTATTCGGGAAGGAAGGATTGACAAACCCTGGAGGTTGTTCAACGTAAACCTCTTCGTCCAGTTCACCGTACAGGAAAGCGGTCTTCACATCAAGCTGATAAACCGTTATGTTCTTTGACGCTGCATAAGCCAAGAAAATCCTGATGGCTTCAAGACGAGCTACCGGGGCATAGACTTCATCATAGTCAAGCCCATCAATCTGCATATATCCCTTGACCATAAGTCTGGCTTTATTTCTTATAATTATTCCTCTGTCATCCTTTTTATTCCTGAAGATCCACTTGAGTGGAATAGGCTTAGTACCAAGAGGAGTGTCTACAAGTTTCCAGACATCCAAAAGTTTGAATTGAAGCAATTCAGCCTGCATAGCCTCAATCCAGTTATCATCTTTCATAGCAGCAGCTACGGAAGTTGGTTCTTCTTGAGAAATGAAGCAGGAAAACAGGCAGGTGTTTATTGTTCCTGATTGACTTCTGGTGACTCTCTTGTTTATTGGACCGATAATGTTTGAAACAAGATGTTTCTTGTGAATTCCAGTCTCTTCTATTGTCGGAACTGGAATATTTGGGTCTAGGTTACCCATCT
>JBCNJP010000017.1:93449102-93469280 GCA_039602395.1 Deinandra increscens subsp. villosa
TTTTCACATTTTCCCTTCGCGGCGCAGCGAAGGCGTGGCTTCACTCCCTCCCACCCGGATCCATCACGACATGGGTTGTTTTGACGCAGAAATTCATTTCAAAGTATTTCCCCACATCGAAAATTGCTATGTTTCGAAACAAAGTCTATTCTTTCTTTCAGGAGGATACTGAGAGCTTATACAAGGCGTGGGAGAGATTCAAAGAGTTGTTGAGAAAATGCCCGTGTCATGGGATTGAGCTGCACCAGCAGATACAGATTTTCTATAGTGGTCTGCATCCTCTCACGCGACAGACAGTCGACAGTTCTGCTGGTGGCACATTGAGCAGTAAAACTCCCGAGGAGGTGCAAGATTTACTTGAGGAGTTAGCCTTGAATGGCTATCAGTGGTCTACCGCGCGGAGTACACAGCCCCAGACGAGGGGAGTTCACAGCCCCAGACGAGGGGAGTTCACAGCCCCAGACGAGGGGAGTTCACAGCCCCAGACGAGGGGAGTTCACAGCCCCAGACGAGGGGAGTTCACCAGGCTGATCCCATTACTGCTTTGACAGCCCATGTTAAGGCATTATCCCAAATGATAAAAGGAATGCAGGTGAACCAGCAACGGGTAAAGCACTGTGAGTTGTGCTCAGGACCGCATGACATTACACGTTGTCCTATCGGGGGTAGCATCGATTTTGTCGAGCAGGTCGACTACATGGCCGACCAGGACCACCCACCACCCAACACGTATAACTACAATCCGGGGTGGCAGAACAACCAAAATTTTAGCTCGAACATGCCTGGCTTTCAGCCAAGACCGCCACCGAGGCAACAGGGTTTCTATGACCCAGAGGTTAGCAAAAAGACACCGACAGAGGATTCTGGTTTGAATAATTTAACCGACATGATGTCTCAGTTTATCAAGCAGGATGAGAAAACTTCACAGCATAATGATTAGAGGATTTCGAGGACTGAGCAGGACATAGCTGTGGTGGCCAAAGAGTTGAGCAATTTAGCAACTCATTTGCTTAATATGGAGAGAACCGTGGGCCAGCTCTCGAAACTAAGTGAGGGAAAACCAGGAGGATTTCCAGGGAACACACAGTCATATCCTAAGTAATACGTGAATGCAATCTTTTACCTGAATGATAACACCACTCCAGATCCAGAATCGGCGGTCAGTACTGAGCTAGTTGATGAGGAGAGTGATGATGAGATAGATGATGAGATTGAAATTGAGTTAGAGGTTCCTAGGCAGGTGCAACCGAGGCTAATCCTAGCAAGTATAACACGACCCGCGGAACCAGTAGTGGAGAAATATGTTCCCCCACCCTACATCCCTCATATTCCATATCCAGAGAGACTTAGGGATCAGCTTAGGGAAGAGCAGCAGGGGGAATTCATAGACATGTTGAGGCAATTGCACATCAACATTCCTTTCATTGAGACACTTCAAAATTCGCCTAAGTACATAGATTTTCTAAATGATATGTTGAACCAAAAGAAGAAAATTAAAAATGTTTTCACATGTCATGCTCGGTGAGGAATGTTCATCTGTTATCCAGAACAAACTGCCACATAAGTTGAGCGATCCTGGGAGTTTTACTATCCCATGTATTATGGGCAATTTTTCTGTTAGGAATGCTCGTGCAGACCTAGGTGCTAGCATCAATTTGATACCATACTATCTATTTAAACAGCTAGACCTAGGTGAGCCCAAACCCACTCGCATGCGCATCCAATTTACTGACAGATCAGTAAAGTTTTCACGCGGGGTGATAGAGAATGTTTTGGTTAAGATTGATAAATTTGTGTTTCCCGTGGACTTTGTGATCTTAGATATGATTGAGGACACCAATGTACCATTCATTTTAGGACGTCCTTTCTTAGCTACAGCTAGTGCGTTGGTGGATGTGCAGAAAGGCACCTTGAGATTGAGAGTTGATGATGCGGATGTGACATTTAGTGTCACGGGATCTACACAGCAGGAGACGTGTCACCGAGACGTTGTTAATCTCATCGGGATAAAAGATCTTCCACCCGATCCACCGCTGGTTGTTATCAAGACACCTGAAATATTGAAGGCCCCACAAAAGAAGAAGTGTGGGGATGAAGCGAGTGCTAAAAAGAAGAAAAAGCCACCAGATTTAAAGAAAAAGGCTTCAGGGAGTGATAGGCCATGGTTAGCTGATGTGTATACCATGTATCTACATGATCGGCATAAGGGAGTTGAGCCCTTGTTTGAGGAATGGTGTGTGCACGGGTCGGATGCAAGCAGAATTGGCAGTGAGGGAGGTCACATCGATGACCCTGGTTGACTTAACTGTGGGTTTGAGTCCGGCTGACGACTCGTTAATAAATTCAGCGCTTGTGGGAGGCAACCCGAGTACTTGGTTAATTTAGTTTGCTTCTTTCATGCATTGTTTGACTTTTTAGTAGTTAACTTTGACTTTTAGGTAGTTTGTTTAATTTAGTTGCATTTTTATTTTCATTTTTCCGTTTTATGCGTTCTTTTAAGTTTTGCAGGGTTTTGGAAGCATGCCACTGTTGGAAATTGCAATTACTTATCATTTTGGCTATGCTTCGCGGGTTTGTAGGTAACACACAGTTTGTGGGTCGTTGGGTACTCAAGCTCCATTCCCGCAGTTCGCAAAATGTGTTTTCATGAAATTATTCAGGTTTGGATGATACGTGACCGTCACTTCATAAATGACAATCAACGGTCCGTATCCGGGTTTTTTCTTTGGCTTGTTGACTTTTGGTCAAAGTGGACCGTTCACTTCATAAATGATAAACAAACAGTCTATTTTGACCAATTGTTACTTTTCTTTCTAGGTTGGTAATTGATGTTAGTTGGTGCTGCTAAGCAATTGGTTGTAAATTGGCATAATAGGTCTTCTGATGCACACATTGCGAATTGTCTGGTGCTCAATCTCCATTCTGGGCGGTTTGCATGTTTGTGTTGAAGACTCTGTTGACTTTTGATTAAATTTCGGCCGTCCACTTCCTAATTAACAATCAAACGGCCCCCATTTAATCAATTGTCCAAAAATTCATTATTGTTCTTTTTTTTTTTCAAAAAATGTCAGATTTTGCAACCCGATCCGCTTATGAGTTTCACTTGAGTAGTGTTTTCTTTCTAGATTCATCATCGGACCACCAGATGTCTTGATTCGTCGAGAGATGTTTCATGATCTTTGAGGATTTTGGATATATTGGAGGCAGTTCTGGCACATGACAGTGATCAGGGGAGTATTTCAGTTCCCTTTCCCCCTTTATTTTGTCTGTTTTAGCATAGATTGGGGACAATGTATGAATTAAGTGTGGGGATGGGGATCAATTGAACTGAAATTGCTTAAAATTGGGAAAATTTTCAAATTTTCTTATCATATCCCCCTGTTTTGAGTTGAAATTGAGATTTTTGCCCATCTTTTTGCACATGGAAGTGGGCACGTTGATGTAATTCGTGACGTTTTGCTCGCCTGTGTATACGATGCTTGTCTCTAGTCAAAACCTTTTCTTCGAGTATCTTGAAAAAGTATTTCCAAGCAAATGTTTTTCAAATAAAATCAATAAATGGAATGCTTTACTTAGTGAAACTATCGGATGGGGGATTGATAGCTTGCATCATATCGGTAGCCTTTATCCATCCGTTTCCGTGAGTTATTTGAGCCTAACTTGCATTTTATGTTACATTATTTACTCACTTTCGTTTGGATGAGTGTTATGCCATCATGTGCTTTCGTTTTAGAACTTGTGTTGTTTATACGCGTTGAGATCATGAACTAAAATTGGGCATAGACATGATAGAGGCATTAGGATTACCCCATTTGACTTAGCCTTTTTCTTTGATCTTATCATTTTTCCTACCCTAAAACATGATCCCTTAGGAAACCCGTTGAGCTTTTTTCCTTCTCGTTTGATTTTACCACTTTTTGACCCATTTAGCCTTTTGATTAGCCTTTATTTTTCTCTTAAACCCTTGTGTGAAGAATCCTGATTACTTTAGGACTTTGTGTATATTTTTTTTGGTTACTTATGTAGGATCGATATAAGTCAGAGTTAAACTTAAACAATTTACTTTACTTGCAAATATAACCTTGCGGAATTAAGTTATATTTTACTTTTCTTAAGCAATGTTAGACTCTTGTATAGTATAAAGGCTTGATTTGCAAAATAGTAGAGACAACGAGATATCGAATATTCGGCACTATTTGCATTAACTCAAAGCTATATTATTACAAGTGATAACCTCACCGTTGTAAACTAAGAGATAACAAGCTATATATAGTGCAGATGAGATCAATCACAGCCATTGATCTCATGTGATCTAATCTAGACCGTACATTACAAAGTCAAATCTAAGCTACCAAAAGAATAAACTTCGACATTTGAGACGACTTGCGTGTTGACAGCAACAATCTACTTTTGGAGAGCGGCTTAGGTAGATGTAGAAGCATACGAGAAGCTTTTGCAGGATGTGACTGCAGAAAAGACTTCTCAGGAAAAGTCAGGTTGAACTCATTATCTGATGGATAATCGAGTTCACCCGAAATATTCACTAAGTGACAAAACTGCTTCTTTCCGCTTGAACTTGTTGTTCCGCTTGAAGTTGTAGTTCCGCTTCAACTTCAGCCGGAACTGTCAAAACTTGAGTTCAGCCGGAAAACTTCAAAACTGAAGTTCCTTACAATCTCCCCCTAAGCTGATGCAGTCAAATTATTCTTCTAAGTCAAAGTTCTTCTTCAAAATTGACTTGTACCCAAAAATCTTCTTCACCTTGTTCTACTTGTCCGTAGTTCTGATACTGGCATCAAGATTCTGAGAAAGCTCTTTGGTGTTTGTTTTGGTCACCTTTATGTGTTTAATTGAATCCCAGTCCATTTCGTTCCATTCTTCTTGAACAGAAATAGACTCATGGATTGTAAAGGTGCCATCAGCTCTATGAACATAGAATAGCTTCTCCTCCTCTTCCCAAATGATAAATTTTATTTCACTGGAGGGCATTTCTTCTTCTTCTCCTGCTGCTTCATCATCTAAATTGCTTCGATAGAGCATTCCACATTCCAGCACTGATGTCTCAATTATAAGCCTTAACATGTGCTCGGCTCTTGAAGGATTCATGACTTCTCTGAGTTTTAGAATGATGTCTGTCATTTGCTGCAGAGTGAGTTGAGAAGTTGCCTTGTGAGCATTTACCACCTGAGTTATGCCACTAGCCATAGTAAAAGTGAAATCAAATGTGGCTTCATCCACTGTCCAACTAACAATTCGTCTTTTGCTGGGAGGACCTCTTCTCATTTGTTTTTTATTTCTTTTAGACTTGGCATGCATCAGCTTTCTCTTTCTGACCAATCTATCTTCATCAGAGTCAACAGTGGTTTCTGGCACAATGGGTTTCTTGCCTCTGTCAGATGAAGAAGGGCCAGCCTGGACTTCAGTAGGTTTGGTGATGGTGGTGGAGGGTTCATTGATGGTGAGTGGAGGAAGTGATGTTTGTGAAGGTGGTTTACTGGTTTCAAGAGTTGGGCTAGAAGGTGGGGTAGGTGGAAAGATATCAGAAAAATCCATAGTAGGAGGAGGCTTCTTCTTAAAAGGAATGATGGGAGTGAACTTATCAGCTCTGAATTTTGGATTTGCAAGTTTGGTGGCTACTTTCTTGGAGATCTTAGGAGGTTGGTATGGAATTAATGCTAGATACTGTAACAGGGATGGAACTGATGTGGGCATAGGATTTGGGTCATATGTGAAGGAAGGTGGAGGAGGGATATCTGCATCATCAGTGATCTCAGGTTTAACATTTATTTGAGTTGACATACCTGAGGTGAGCTCTGAGGGTGTAGGCATCACAAGCTTTGGGTTGACAGCAGCTATATCTCCTTTTAGCTTATGAAAAATTGAGTCAATCACTTGACATAGTTCCTTGACTTTCATTTGAGCTACCTCTTCTTCAGTTCTTAAGTTTCTGCCCACAAATGCCCTTTTTACCCTTTTCAACAGTTGATAATTCTCATCAGTCTTTACCAGCTTGGTAGGCAAGTGAGAGGCAATGGAGATTAGCCTCTACCTATCGGCTTCAGTCACAGCATCTAAATCATAATCCTTCATTCTCCAGTTGAAAGACCTGGTCTTTGCCTCTTCCAATAAATTTTCAAAAACAGAATTTTGCATGTAAAGATCAAATTCCTCTTGAATTTCTTTAGCAAGCCTCTCATCCTCTACTATTCTCTTGGCATCCTCTACCATCTTCTGTATAGCTTCAGCCTCTGGAGTTTGAACCACCTGTTGAATTGTTTTAGGTATTTCAGCATGAACAGGTTCTTCCGCTTGGGTTGGTTCAGTACTCCCTAAAGTTATGAGGGTTTCAGCCGTTTCTTCCAATTCAGCATTACTCCTTTCTTCCGGTTGAATAATATTCTTAGCTTCCACAAACACTTCCGCCTGAAGTTCCGCCTGAACTTCCGCTTGGACATCAGATTGATCTTCATTCACCACTTGAGGTTTGGTGACTTCAGATTCTATATCAGCAATTTCCAACACCTCAGTCCCTTCATCTTCACCAATAGGATTCTCGTCTTCTCCCTCAGAGATTGTAGCAACTACAGTGGTTGCAGCGCTATCTTCGGTTGCCTTGCTGTGATCACTGGCTCTTTCAGCCGGAAATATAACATCTTTCAGAAGTGTAGTGATCATGTTGATGTGCTCAGGTAGAGCACCAGCAATCAACATAGAAGATTGGACCAGCTCTGTGAGGTTGGGATCCTCAAAAGGTGAGATAGCAATCAATTGACTGCTTTTGATATTTGCCCAACACTCTTCGACACCAAAGGGATTTATGCCAATTCTTCGACAAGTTGTGGCTCTGACTTCAGCCGGTATCCTTTGATCTTCTTCAATCTCTGTAATAACAGGTCTTGATGGTATCTTCTCCCCCAATTTGACAGTATCAGCTTCTTTAGCTATTACAGCTTCATCATTATCACTGTGAAGGGTTGAAGGACCTGCTTCAGCATCAGTTGGAGTAACATTCACCAGTTTGGCAACAGTTGAATTTAGAGTATCAACCTGTGCTTGGAGAGATAGGTACAAAGTCGTCAATTCAGGTAGTGAAAGACTGTCCTCAACTGGTCTTTTGCCAGCATCCTTGGACGAAACCAAGCTATCAATCCTAGATTGATCAGCAGTGGTACCCATGGCTTCTTGGCACCTGGGATTCTCTTCATCTGTCACAACAACTCTTGGTTCCAATGAAGGAACTTCAGTGCTGATTCAGAGAAGATTACCGCGAATTGGGTCTTATTGATGTTACTGCTAACACCAGGGTCCAGTGGGGATCCCTGAGCAGCAGCAGCCCTTTCCGCATGAATCTCATCAGTACTCCCGAGATTCACCTCCAGTAAGGAGTGTGGGTTCAGTGCAGCAGGGTCCTGGCTTATCAGGATGTTCTCATGTGATGTGGCAGGTGAGTTAATAACGCCTTCATTTAAGCCAAGATTGATAGCACTATCACTCCTGGGTGATTGGGGTTGAAGTGGTGACACATGTTCAGATGGGGATTGTACATCTGCTTCTAATGACTCCCCCTCAAATGAGGGTTCGTCCCTAAGAGAGAATCCCAATTTGACAAGTTTCCGCTTAGACTTTTTTCCTGGAGCGGGGTTAGAAGCTTCAGGTTGGGTTGTGGCACTAGTTGGAGGAGACCTAATAACCACTTGTCTCTGTCTTTTGAAATGACAGGAGGAGAGTCAGTTGAGGAGGTGGCAGTGGTAGATTGATTGTGTGCTTTCCTCTTTCTGGATTGAAAGGTTTTTAGAGTTGAGGAAGCAGGGACAGATGTGGGATCAGTAACTGTTAGGTCTACAGTTCTGTCATCTTGAGCAGGGAGCTCAGTCACTCCTACAGTTTCCGGTTGAACCTCTGAGGTAGCAGGTTCATCAGGAAACTACCTTGGAATTGGTAAGGGGTGGTCAGTATCCCTTCCAAGAAATGGAGATTTGTTTAAGGCAAGGTTTGAAAAAGTTTTCTCATTCAGAAGTTTTTGATGCAAAATTGTACCTAGCCAAACTATGTGGGGGTACTCTTCTTTGAGAATGTAAGTCAAAAATCTAGGACACAGGTAAATATATTCAGAATGGACATTTGATTTAAGGGCTTGAAAAATTAGTTTTGAAAAGTTAAAGTTTTCACCTTTTACAATAGCGAAGAAAGCAGAAGCTTGCTCGCTGGAGAGTTCATCAAATCCTCCCTTCTTTGGGGACAAGCATACCAGAAGTGTATGTGCAAGAAATCTCCACTTGTATGGTAACTGCCCTTTCTTAATGGTTTTGCTTTGCAGCGAACCACCGTAGCCAATATTTCTGAACAATCGTTGATATTTGATGTGATCAACCATTTCATATCCTCCTTCATCCTTTAATTTCAACAGATTTCGCACCTTTGCCTCATCAATTTCTACTTCCTTTCCTTGTACGGATGACACAATCGCTTCACTACCGTTCGCCCTTTCAGTAACCCTAGCGTGTAACCAAAAATCCTCGAGAATTTCTTCAAAAATTTCCGCTTTGACAGTAAGCGCATGATGAAGATGAGAACTTTTGATAAAGTCAATCATTTCGTTGTAGACATCAGTTTTGCTTGGTGGCTCCAGATATGCCACGAGATTGTGTTCTACAGGAAATTTCGAGTCACTGATGGGTCGCTTGCCACTTGCCTTCCCCTTGGGAGCCATTGTTGACGCAGGTTGACGATTTCCGAATGTTTGTCGGAGAGGGTTTGAGAGAAAATTTAGAGTAATTTTGGAATGGGAATGATGGAAATGGGGAAACTGACGGTAAATTAGGGCTTTTTACCTTTTTCAGTGCTGACGTGGAGGAGAGAGGTTAAAAGTTGACGGTTCAGTGACTGATGGGATAGGTGCTTTATAGGTTGGACGGTACAACTGGGTAAAGCGTGTCCTTATCCAAAAGTTAATTTACTGAAACCTCGGATTTAAATAGTTAAAATTCAATGGGTAAATAAATGTATATCCGCTTAGAAATTTGTGCCTTCCGGGTAATTAAATGAAAGATTAACTTTGTTGACCCGGAAGTTCAAGCGGAACCCATTTTCTCCTTTTTATTTTAAAAACAAAAATTCTTCCGTCTGAACATCAAGCGGACAATTTTTCCGCTTGGGAGAATTGATTTTTAAAATAAATTTCCACATCATTGTAAAACATTTTTCCGGTTGAAGTTCACCCGGTGAATTTCAAGAGTTGCCTTTTCAGGTTGAGCCTGAACTTGAACCAGAAATCCAAAACACATGATTTTTGAAAATTTGTGTTAATTATTCATAGTATTATCAGTAGTTACTGTCTATGAACTGAAATGTTGTCTGATTAACACTAAAGATTTTCATTTTTATTTTCTTTTTGTATCAAGAGACGGGCTCTTTGAGCACATGTCTCCCTTTTATTAGAATTGTGAATAATAGTTGAAATTAGTCAAAATTCATCATACCAATGGCACTAATGAGATAGAAAAATCTAGCTTCATCAAATGCTTTGGTAAACAGATCAGCCAATTGTTGATCTGTATGAACTTTGACCATTCTAATCAAGTGTTTCTCAGCACAATCTCTAATAAAATGGTACCTGATATCAATGTGTTTTTCCTTTGAGTGTTGAACAGGATTGTTTGTGATTGAAATGGCACTGTTGTTGTCTGCAAGAATAGGAGTTTCCATGAATTTGATAACATAATCCAACATTTGATTCTGGATCCATAAGACTTGACTGCAGCAGCTTGATGCAGCAATGTATTCAGCCTCAGCAGTAGAAGTAGACACGCAGGTTTGCTTCTTACATTGCCAAGACACAAGTCTTTCTCCCAAAAATTGACATCCTCCTGAAGTAGACTTCTTATCTAAGTTGCAGCCAGCATAATCACTATCAGTGTAAGCTTTGAAGGAGAAATCTGAGTTCTTTGGATACCACAACCCAAGCTTTGGTTGCCCTTTAAGGTATCTAAAGATTCTCTTCACAGCTAACATGTGTGATTCCTTTGGTTGACACTGATATCTGGCACATAAACAGACACTAAACATGATGTCAGGTCTGCTTGCTGTGAGATAGAGCAGTGACCCAATCATTGCCCTGTAGAGATGAACATCTACTGGTTTCCCACTCAAGTCATTGTGTAACTTATGAGAAGTGGAGATAGGAGTTTTTGAGGTTGAGACAGACTGCATATCAAATCGTTTCAGCATATCTTGAATATATTTGGATTGATTCAAGAAAATTCCACTTGCAGTTTGCTTCACTTGCAACCCTAAGAAGAAATTCAGTTCTCCCATTGAACTCATCTCAAACTTAGATTGCATCAAGCTCTCAAATTCTTTACACAAAGCAGCACTTGATGAACCAAAGATGATGTCATCAACATAGATTTGTACCATCAATGTATCTTTGCCATCAGATTTCACAAACAGTGTTTTGTCAATAGCTCCCCTTTTGTAGCCATTCACTAGGAGATAGTTTGAGAGTGTCTCATACCATGTCCTAGGAGCTTGCTTGAGACCATATAAAGCTTTGATCAACTTGCACACCCTGTTGGGGTAATGAGGGTCTTCAAAGCCTGGAGGTTGCTTGACATACACATCCTGTTCCAAAAGACCATACAGAAAAGCACATTTAACATCCATTTGAAATACCATAAAGTTTTTGAATGCAGCATAGGCAAGAAATATTCTGATTGCTTCAAGCCTGGCTACAGGAGCAAAAACTTCATCATAGTCAATGCCTTCTTCTTGTTTGTAGCCTTGAGCCACAAGTCTGGCCTTGTTTTTTATTACAATTCCCCTATCATCCTTCTTGTTTCTGAATACCCATTTAGTTCCAATTGGTTCTTCACCTTCAGGTAAGTCAACCAATTCCCAAACCTTCTGTTTATTGATCTGAAACAGTTCCTCTTGCATTGCCTCTACCCAGCTTTCATCTTCCAAAGCATCATTGATCTTTGTGGGTACTTCTTGAGACAGATATGCAGCATGGAGGCAAATGTTTGCATCAATAGACTTGCTTCTTGTCAGCACAGGAGTTGATAAGTCTCCAATAATGTTCTCCCTTGGATGGTTCTTTCCAATTCTTCTATTAGGAAATAGTGGAAATTCATGGCTTCTTCCATTGTGAGGAATATTGAGTTGAGGTAATAACTCAATATTGTTGGTTTGTGATACAGGATCTGAGCTTTCTTCATGAGATCTGGGAACTGATTCTGAAATCAGATGCTCAAAACTATACTCATTTGAACCAGCATCTGTTGAGTCATTAGTTTCATTGTTCTCAGAATTTTCTGAAAAAGTGTTTTCCGTTTGAACTTTAACCGGAGATTCTACAACTACAGGGCCCGCTTGAACTTCAACCGGAAGTTCAATCGGAAGAACTTCTGTATCAGTAGAAACAATTTCAGAGATTTTCTTTGGGTTGATGGGTTTCATGGGCTTGATACTGATGGATGAGAAGAAAGTAGGTTGCATTTGCAGATCCTTGGTGCTTGTCTTCCAGATATCATCAGCAGATCTTATGTGATTTTGCTTATGTTCCTGTTCCTGCACTCTTGAACTCAATGGCTTCTCAATGGTAAAATTGAAAGCAGTGGTTAGTGCATCTATGTCAAATAGCCATTCAGGTTGTGATACAAAATTGTTAGGAGATTTCTCATTGAAAATTACATTAATGGTTTCCTCAACAATTTTAGTACTTTTATTGTATACTCTGAATGCTTTTGAAACACCAGAATACCCAACAAAATATCCTTCATCTGCCTTTTCAGCAAACTTAGGCAACAACCTATTAGTTATCAGAATAGTAACAGGACAACCGAAAGATTTAAAGAAGTAAATGTTTGGTTTTCTACCTCTCCAAAGTTCATAAGCAGTTTTGTTCTTACCCTTAACAATCAAAGTCCTATTTTGGACATAGCATGCAGTGTTTACTGCTTCTGCCCAAAATATCACAGGTAACTTGGAATCTGCTAGCATAGCTCTAGCAGCTTCAATTAATGTCCTATTTCTCCTTTCAGCAACACCATTTTGCTGTGGAGTTCTAGGAGCACTGAATTGCCTAAAGATTCCCTTTTCCTCACAAATGAGTTCAAAACATGATTTTTAAACTCAGTGCCATTGTCACTTCTGATTGTCTTAACTTTCAGTTTTACTTGATTTTCTAAAGATATAATTAGTGTTTTCAACAATTCAGCAGTTTCATCTTTTGTTATTAAGAAAAACACCCATGTATATCTAGAAAAATCATCAATTATGACAAAGCAATATGACCTTTTCCCTAAGCTCATCACTCTAGTTGGACCAAACAGATCCATGTGCAAAAGTTCTAGAGGTTGAGTGATAGAAGACTCAGTTTTGGGTTTGAAGGAGGTTTTGTGTTGCTTACCCTTGAGGCAAGAAACACAGTGTTCAGAACAGTTGAATTGCTTGTTAGGAAGACCCTTAACCAAGCGGAGATTCACTATTCTGTTCATGTTCTTGAAATTAACATGACATAACCTCCTATGCCATAGATCAGACTCATCCATTGAGGCTTTGGATATAAAGCATGCAATTCCACTGGCTGGAGTGGCAGCAGACAGATCCAAAATATATAGTCCTTCTCTCCTAGGTGCTCTGAGCAAAACAAGTTCCTCAGGGATTTTAACACCAGGTTTCAAGACTATGGTCTTTTTGTCAGTAAACATTAAGTTCAAATTCTTGTCACACATTTGTGAGACACTAAGTAAATTGAAATTTAATGTGTCAACGAAATTTACCTTGTCAAAGGTAAGCATCCCATTACTGACAGCACCTTGTGCAGTAATGTGTCCTTTTGCACATCCAAAAGCTACAGGACCTCCATTTATGATTTTTGGATTTTCCAATACTTGCTTGTTTCCAGTCATGTGGCAGGTGCATCCACTATCAACTACCCATAGGCTCTGTTGGCCTTTATTATGCTCCTACACACAGAGAAAATAGATTAATTTCTAAAGGGAACCCAAGCCTTTGAGGTCTTAGGCTTCCCAGAAGCATCATAATACTTATACTCTTTAAGTATTAAAGTATTTTGTATTGGATCCTCATTTAACAGGTCATCTTGATCAATGTTCCAGTGTTCAGACTGTTCACTTGATTCACATTGCCTGTTTGATTTGCTAAGCCTTCTTTCAGCAATCTTCCTTTCTCTGTATTCCCTATATTTCTTCTGTTTGTTGGTCAAGGCCTTTGGCAACTCACTGGCTGAGATGTAGGTCTGATCAACACTAGTCACTGGTGAGATTCTAGCATTAAGTTTTGAAAATTTGTTTGACTGGCTAGATTTCTCACTGCGAAATGCAAAAGAGGCATTTCCGCTTGAACTAGAGGGAATTTGAGGTTGAAAATTGTGTTTGTTTTTCACAAAGTTTTCTCTAGAGGTGGTCTTGCCTCTAGGTGGATTTCTCCTTCCTTGACCTTCAAAGTGGTCATACTCATCAGCAAACTGAACTCTGGGTCGTTGTCTAGGTGCAGTAACTGATCTGAGTGTTTTAGAGTTTTCCGGTTGAACTTCTCTTCCGGTTGAAAATTTTTCCGGTTGAAGTTCAGCCGGAACCCTATTTGATTTTAAGGCTGAAAAACTTCCATTTTTGTTATTTCCAATTAAAACCTTGTTTGACTCAGTATCAAAATACTTCATTGTGTTACTTCTTACAGGTGATATTTTACCTGTAGATCTTTTCTGAGTAACAACAGTTTTGGGTTTCAACAGGTTTTGAGCTTTGCTCAAAGGATTGAATTTGCACATGTTAGAACCTATTTGTTAGCAACACAAACTTATTTTTGTCTTATCATTGTAATTGATACTTTGTTTTGTATTTCTCTTTTAATATGTACTTGGACAACTTTATATAAATCTCAGCGTACTTGTCATGCTTATTAGCGTACTTGTTACTTATGATCTTAACAGACTTGATTTCACTTTTAGCGTACTTGTTTATTTCCTAGCGTACTTGTTTGCTTAGAGTATGTATTAATGTTCCTAGCGTACTTCCTTTGTTGATAACAAACTTGTTAGCGTATTTGTTAGCGGACTTGTTGATGCTTAGCGTACTAGCTAGCGGACTTGTTTATGCTTAGCGCACTTACTAGCGTACTTGTTAGTGCTTAGCGAACTTGTTAGCGAACTAGTCAATACTTAGCGTACTTGTTAGCGGACTAGATAATACCTAGCGTACTTGTTAGCGAACTTAGTGATATCTAGCGAACTTGATATAATGCTTAGCGGACTTCTTTTACTGTTAGGATATTTTTGCTGAATTCTATGGTAATGATTGTGTCGTGTCAAACATTCTCTTTGTCTCCATCACACTGGTAGTATAAATACTACTTGGAAAAACCCTATTGAACACGCATCAAGGTTTGCCTACTGGAGAGAGCCTCTTGTGTGTGTGTTCTTGGTGTTAGTGTGTGTTTTTGAGTTTTAGAGATCACCCATGGGTGATCGTTGAGGCGAATCCAACCCAAATCAATCATCACACATGATTTCCACACTTGTGTGATGAATCGTATGAGAACAAGATGCTCAAATATGGTCCTGACAAAAGGTATCAGAGCGGGTAACCGATCAGATTTCATCTCACGATGAATCTGGTCACTCGAATCTGGATTTTGAGCTTGAATATGGTGAAGATTTGAAAACTCATTTTTGAGACTTTTTCTTCTATTTTTCGTGTTTCTGGATGGATTCTGATGATATGGATGCTTGATTCGTGTTTGGGAGTTCATCTAGATGCATATTTATGTTCATCTTGTTCAAATCAGTGAAAGAAATGATGATCCGAGCTGTGTTTGAAGCTATTAGAGTTTTTCCCGTATTTGGGATTTTTGAAGAATTTGAGCTTTGATTCTTGGTTTTCTGGGCATTTCTTCATATTTTTGGATGAAGTAAGGTATGATTCTCAGTGGAAAAGGCATTCCGGATCCATTGGAAGCATCCATTTCATCTGAATCTCAACTGATTGGGCAGATCTGGAAAAACACACACTGGTGTGTGTTTCATGGTGTTCTTCGTGTTCTTGAAGATTTCCAGAATTTTGAAGACTGTTTTGATCCGATTAGTTACTGTTTATGGGTTGGTGGTGGCCACAATAGTCTCGTGAATGGTTTAGCTTCTCATTTCATGCATCATTACGGGTTTTCCTTACGTTTTTGGGCAGATTCAAGTTCACCAAGTAAGTTCTTCATGTTCATCATGTTTTCCAGATTTTTCTAAGTGTTTTGAAGATATGAAGATGTGCTTAACGGACTTGTTGAGTTCTTTAGCGGACTTGTTCTCCTCTTAGCGGACTTCTTTAGTTTTAGCGAACTTGAAGCATGCCTTAGCGAACTTGAGTCCTTAGCGGACTTGAGGAGTGTCCTAGCGGACTTCTAATACCTTTAGCGGACTTGTTCGAGCTTAGCGGATTTGTTTTTCGTTAGCGGACTTGTTTTTGGGTTTTCGTTCGAGACTTTATCGATGGATTCTGAGGTTACAGGGTTGTAGAGGACTGAACCACGAGTCCGTTGATATAAAATTCGAAGATTTTCGTTAAGTTTTGAGCGAGTTATGGGCTTTACACGGTTTTCCGGCGGTATTCTCGCTTTTCCGACGACTGATTTGTTTCTCCGGCGAACATTAGGGTTTCGGGGGCGGTAGATGATTTGAGGATGATGACGATGACGTGTCACCTTGCTGTTGGTTGATAGAGAATTATTTCTCTCTCCTATGTCGGTTTGACCGTGACATGCTCTCTGGTTGTCGATGGCTGATTGGTGGAGAAATAGGCGCTGGTCCCACCTTGGTTAAAGAATCCGTTGGAGGCCTTCTTGCTGTCGCCATCTGATTGGATCAATCATCCCTCACGCGTATCAGCCTCCTTTGCCGTCAGATCTCCTCAATTCTAACCGTTGGATCACTTTGAATCTTTATTCTGATTGGCTGTTTGCGATAGCACACGGATCAGCATCTGATCCGTTAAATGTCTTCAACTGACAGCCGTTGGATCGATTTTTTGCTTGAATCTGATTGGTCCATGGATTTTGACAAGGATTGTGCTTTCTCCCAGCTAAAATCTGATTGGTTGATGATTATTTTCAAGGATTAAGGTTTTTCTTGAGGGATTTAATTGATTTAATTTTTTTTTCTACATAATTCGTTAAATGCAGGCTTTTTCTTATCGGGTTTTAACGAGACTTACGAGATAACGCCCGAACGGAAATGCAGAAAATTTTTATTAGTCTTGGATTTATTTCGTTTTATTGGGGTTCTCGTTTATTGACGTCGCGCGCAACGTTTGCTATCGATCACTGACGGGTTAGCTTTATTATCCGGTTAATTACTCAGCTTTCTCGTTATATCTCACAGTTTTTTTTAGTGGATGCAGCGCGGATGTCAGCGAACCGGATTAACTGGAATCTTAGTTAATTATTGGAATTTATCCGTTAAATCTCTCAGAGAGCCGTTACTTGTCGAAAATTGACGGAATTTTTCGGATTGCGCCGTTTTCGCCCGTTTTACTCATAAATCTTCACGGAATTTTATTCCGGGCTCAGTTTTCTTCGCCCAAAATTACGAAGACTCCGGTTTTGATTACTTTTCGCTCGGGATCTCAATTTTTCTCCGATTTGATGTGTATTTTCGCATCCAGACTCAGTCGCGCGGATTATTCACAACTGTCATCCGATTTCCGGTTTTTCGTAAGATTGTCCGATTTCAAGATTATTTATCTGGTTTCTCTAGGCAACCGATCGCGACGGTTCGACTCTCCGCATCTGATTTTTACGCTTCCGACTAGATTTTTTGGAGAGATTTAGAGAAATAAGAGAAATTATTATGGATTTGGATATCGGGTCGATTATTCGGAGTTGGAGCATTTTCAGTGTTTGATTGGTTTATGTGATTCAGTTTGTTGTGGTTTGGATTCCGATGTTCAGCATTTTCTCAGTATTGTACCCGACCTTGTGAACAGAGTGAGCGGAACACTTGGATCTCGAACTGGAGCAACGAGAACAGAAGAAGCTTATTCAGAGGGGGAATCTCTACGACAGATTGTCTCCGGTTTATCAGTTTCTCATTAAAGATGTACGAAAAATCGATTCTTCAGCAGTTGAACAGATTTGAAAACATCAGTCAAAGGGGGAATTGTTGGAACTTAAAATCTATGTGACTGACGCCATCAAATTTGTTTACCGAAGCATTCTACTGAAGAATCCATGTGAATTGATTCAGAGACGCGGGTTGTGATGCTCGAGGCTTGCAGTTTGGACCGAAGACCGTTTTCCGGAAAAGTCAACCGTTCGGGTCAACGGTCAACGTAAAAGTCAACGGAAGATCGGTTCGAGCGAGTCAAGTTTCGGATTAATTAAATCAACTTTGATTTAATTAATATTTACGTTATTTACCTTTCTTGTAATTTTCAGTTATGTTATGTTTTTTTGTTGTTAGTCACCCTCACTATATATATAGTGAGGGTGCCCATTACAACAAAGAGTCTCTGAGTGTGGAGATGATGATTTTCTTATAGAGTGTGAGATTTCCATTCTAGAGAGAGAGAGTGAGTCATGAATTTTCTAGAGAGAGGGTGTGTGTTCTTCATGATTTCTTGATTGTAATCATTCGATTAATGAAATCATTCGATCTAGTTCATCATCTTTCTTATGTTTATGATTATCCTTTGATTCTTCTCATCTTCATCTTCATCTTCATCTCATTTTTTTTTGGGTTTTTCTCATCCGAACCTTTGTTCTTGCTCAAGATCAGGATTCTTGATGTGAGAATCGGTCTTGACAATTGGTATCAGAGCGGGTATCCGATCAGATTTCATCTCACGATGAATCTGGTCACTCGAATTTGGATTTTGAGCTTGAATATGGTGAAGATTTGAAAACTCAACTTTTGAGACTTTTTCTTCTATTTTTTCTTGTTTCTGGATGGATTCTGATGATATGGATACTTGATTCGTGTTTGGGAGTTCATCTAGATGCATTTTTATATTCATCTTGTTCAAATCAGTGAGAAAATTGATGATCCGAGCTGTTTTTTGAAGTTGTTAGAGTTTTTCCCGTTTTTAGGGTTTTTGAAGAATTTTTGGGTTTGATTCTTGGTTTTCTGGGCGATTCTTCATGTTTTCGGATGAAGTGAGGTATGATTCTCAGTGGAAATCGCATTCCGGATCCATTGGAAGCATCCATTTCATCTGAATCTCAACCGTTTGGTTAGATCTGGAAAAACACACACTGGTGTGTGTTTCATGGTGTTCTTCGTGTTCTTGAAGATTTCCAGAATTTGAACACTGTTTATGATCCGATTTGCTACTGTTTATGGGTTGTTGGTGGCCACAATAGTCTCGTGAATGGTTTAGCTTCATAATTTCGTGCATCATTACGGGTTTTCCTATCATTTCTGGGCAGTTTCAAGATCACCAAGTAAGGATTCTTATTCTTCATCATTTTTCCAGATTTCTCTAAGTGTTTTGAAGATATGAAGATGTGCTTAGCGGACTTGTTGAGTTCTTAGCGAACTTGTTCTCCTCTTAGCGGACTTCATCAGTTTTAGCGGACTTGATGCATGCCTTAGCGAACTTGAGTCCTTAGCGGACTTGAGAAGTGTCTTAGCGAACTTCTCTACCCTTTAGCGGACTTCTGGAAGGCTTTAGCGGACTTCTGGGGTTAGCGGACTTGTTGCTGGGTTTTTGCTCGAGATCGTTTCGGTGAATTTTGTTCGTCCAGGGTTGTAGAGGATGAGCTCACGAGTTCTGGCATATAAAAATCGTCAATTTTCGTTGAGTATTCATGGAGTTATGGGGTAAACACGATTTTCCGGTGTCACCTTCGTTTTTCCGGCGAGAAATTAGGGTTACGGAGGGTTGAAGAAGATGGATGGGGACGACGCTGACATGGCGTGAGTTGATTGGGCAAAAGGGAATGATGCAGCTGCCCTCTCTCTCCTCTATGTCGCATGTTTCCTCAACCCCTTTATCCGCTGTCCCTTTCTGATTGGTGAAGCAGAATTTCTCGTGGGCCCCAGGCTATACAAAGGGAAAGTGAATTCTTTAAAGGTTGTCGAATTCTTATTGGAGGAGCAGGGCGCGTGGGTCCAACTGGATATAAGAGCCGTTGAAATGCACTTGGGTGCTGTGCCGTGATTGGCTGGAAATAAAGAATACGTGGGCCCAGCTGCACATGAATTCGTTGAAGACAGGTCTCGCTTCAGTTCCCTTCTACGCGGATCAGGCCTCTTGCACCGTTGGATCTCCCTTGTTTCAGCCGTTGGATGGCTTTTCAGATTGAATTCTGATTGGTTGTTGGAATGGCACATGGATCATGGCTTTCTTTGAAGATTTTTTTTTTTGACTAATTAAATATTTTAGCAAATTTAGTTAATTGCGTGTATTTCTTATCAGTCTTTTACAAGATTAACGGAGATGACGCCTCAACAGAAATGCAGAATTTTTTATTAGTCGTGGATTTATTCCGAATTTATTGGGGTTCTCGTTTATTGACGTCACGCGTACGTTAGCTATCGACCACTGACGGGTTAGCTTCCTTAGCCGGTTAATGATGCAGCTTTCTCATTATGCCTCATGGTTTTTATTTTTTTGGCTGATGCAGCGCTGATGTCAACTAACCGGATTAACTGGAATCTCAGTTAATTATTGGAATTTATCCGTTAAATCTCTCGAGAAGCCGTTTCTTGACGAAAATTGACGGAATTTTTTTTTATTGGAGCCGTTTTCGCCGGTTTAACTCAGAAATCTTCACGGAATTTTATTCCGAGCTCATTTTTCTTCACCAAATTTACGAAGACTCCGGTTATGAATATTTTTCGCTCGAGATCTCAGATTTTTCTCAGATTTGACAATTATCTTTACTTTCGCATCCAAACCAGTCACGCGGAACACAAGTTTATTTATGGATCATTCATAACTGTCAGCATCCGATTTCCGGTTTTTCGCAAGATTGTCCGATTTCAAGATTATTTATCTGGTTTCTCTAGGCAACCGATCGCGACGGTTCGACTCTCCGCATCTGATTTTACGCTTCCGACTTGATGTTTTTGGAGAGATTTAGAGAAATAAGAGGAATTATTATGGATTTGGATATCGGGTCGATTATTCGGAGTTAGAGCATTTTCAGTGTTTGATTGGTTTATCT
>JBCNJP010000017.1:93469780-93487899 GCA_039602395.1 Deinandra increscens subsp. villosa
ACCTACCAGCCCTACATCAGCCCACCCTCATACCCCCAATCCACCCAACTGCCTAACGTCATCACCTTTGACGTCACCTACCCCTACGCCATCAACTCCTACCACCTCTCCTGCTCATACCACTAGCCCCTCACCGCCCACCCCGCCACCACCACCCCCTCTTCCGTCCCACCCTATGGTCACTCGTTCCAAACTCGACATCTCAAAGCCCAAAACGTTGTTCAACCTTCACACAACTTCCATCTCTCCGCCTTCCAAATCCCACATCCAAGCCCTTTTCGATCCACACTGGGTTGAGGCTATGACCAATGAGTATAAAGCTTTAATGGATAATCACACTTGGGAACGTATACCTCGTCCCTATGGTGTTAACGTTGTTCGCTGCATGTGGCTTTTTTGCCATAAATTTCATGCTAATGGGGACTTGGCTTGCTACAAAGCCCAACTGGTAGTTAATGGAAAATCGCGGCAGGTCGGTATTGATTGTGAGGACTGTAACACCCCAAAATTTCATAACTTGAAATATATACGTGTTAAGTAGCTAAAACGCATATTGATATGACATATGGATTGATAAATGGGTAAAGGGTAATGATTTGCAAAATACTATACGTGTTTGTGTTGTAGATACATATGATATATGTGTTAGATAGCAAAACGTGATAGAACGAATGAAAAATGCATGTTTACCCTTTATCGGGTAAAGAATTAATAAAGAAGAACATTACACGTATGTTATACATAATGGGATAAGGAAATGTGATAGATACGTATTTTATAACCATAATAAGTGATATATATGGTGTTAGCATAAAATACATGTTTTGAAGTTGATATGATAGAAATAGATGGTAACCAAAAGAAAATGCATTTACACGATTGTATTTGTGATTATATACATATATATATTCTAATGGCTTAAATAAATGTGACATATTCATTTGATAAATATATATGTGGAAATACGTGTTAGAATAGTTAAACATGTGAAAAATAAGTAAGAACGTATCCTTACGTTGAAATGATGGTTAAAAATGAATAAATACGTAACGTATATGAGTATTATATGTATTTATATGAACCCGAGGCTTAGGGGTTATTATAAATATGTCCTAAAGTGATTCGGGACATGGAATGATAAGTATATAAAAGTACGAGGGGCTAAAATGCAAATTAATGGAATATATGTAAAAAAAATATATATATATATATATACGTATGTATATAAACATTATCGAACGTATCCGAGCCCTAAAAATATTAGAAATATGTCCTATAGTGTTTTGGTGCATAAAATATTAAAAGGGTAAAAGTTCAGGGGTTAGTTATGCACAAAACCTAACTAAAAGGACTAAAAATGTAAATTTCAAAAAGCTGGCCGGAACTAGGGTGGCTTGCGTATCGCACAGCCCCACCCTACCTTTCTCGCGATACGCGAAGATCAGCAGCAGACCAGAAACGAGTTTGGCTCGTTTTCAGCCACGTAGTCTTGCCTTGTTCTCCAAAATTCATCATCTACGCGTCGTTTTAAAGGGGCTAGTCACCATGGACACCTGGAGGACCCTTAGACGCTTCAATTGAGTATAAATAGCGGCCATAACATCGATTCAATCTCACTAATTCACTGATTCTTCCTCCTAAAAACCCTTTTTCGAACCAACGACTTCTTCTGCAAAATTAGAGCAAACGACGAGGAGTTTGAAGCTAAATTTCTGCAGTCACTCTTCATTTGATAATATTGTCTCTAAGTATGGTTTCTAAAGATATATAAAAACTAGGGTTCTTGGGCTTGTTTTGCCAAAATCGGGTGATCGGGTAGGAATTAGGGTCTGAATTTTTGTTGGTAATCCTAAAATAATGTGTTTTAAGAAAGCCCTAAGTTTATTTCACAATTGGAAAAGGTTTGGTGAAGGTTTTGTCAACGGGTCAAAGTTAGGGTTTTCATAACGTTGTTCTGCCCAAATTGAGTAAACGGTTTTGAATTAAGATTTAATATTTTAAAGAGTATTATAAAATGTTGTAACGGATAAAACCCTAAGTCGGTTTCGAATAAAAACGAGTTATGGTCAAGAAATGAGAAAAACGGGAAATTAGGTTTCTAAGGGGTTGTTTGGTAGGATCTATGACATTAAGTGCTGAACCAGTAAGGGGTCTGATTGGGTAAGAGACTTTGAACCAAATAGTGCTGAACCAGTAAATGATGTTTGGTTGGATCTCTGAATGGTTATTTAAAATGACTATTTTACCCTTATTAACTATTTCTTGCTAAAAAAAATGTACATGTATGATGAATAGTTATTAAAGAAAAAAAATACAAACCATCATAGATTGTTAAAATTGTTTTGACCGATTACAAGTTACATCTTTATGACCAAAAAACGGGCGTATCTAGTCATAGAACAACAAACCAAAAGCCGAATATAACGATGTTGTAACAAGTCAAAAGAACACAAACAAACAAACGATGCAAAACTCCAACCGTCAACTAACAAAAACCTATGATTTAACTATAAAAAAAATGAGACCTCGATTCTAGTCATTTGCAGACCCGTCATCACCATCATCTTCATGATGTGCTATCACTTTCTCAATAACCCTTTTCCTCACCCTTCAAAAACAACTTCTCTATAACCTTCATTTTCACTCTGCCCATCATTAAGCACAGGATCTGACTTGCATAGAATCATAGCAATGGTCAAACACATATTTCGAGCATCAAATCACACCAAATTGTAACCACACAATTACTTTCGAAAAAAAATCCTAAAAAAGTTACCTTGTCGGAGCAGGGCTCAGGCGAGAAAGGGAGGACGGAGCATTGAGTTCTGAAGCAGACGAGTCGTGGAGGACAGTTGCCGGAGCAGGTGCAATCGGTTGCCGGAAGAGATGGCTAGATGGGTACAGAAACTTCAAGGAGTCAAAGGGTCGAAGGGGAAGGGGGTAGCGCTGGTCATTCTTTTCTTTCTAGATGGTTCAGATAGAATTTTATGACTGACCGATTAAGTGCCTATTAAGACCTCTAGCGATTAAGAGGTGAACAAATATAGCCTAACCAAACGCTCTGGATCTGAGCGATTAAGAGAAAAAAATTATTCAGAGGCTATTAAGAGGTAAACAAACACCCCCTAAATAAGATTATTTAATATAAAATAATCTGGAGGGTATGGGGACTTGATTTTTGGTATAGTACCATGTCTACATATATAATAAGTATATATAAAGTTAAAATGGATAAATATTAAAGTATTGAATATACCGAATTAATCGGATATTTAAAAGTTCGTGCGGATTGGAAGGGTAAGCGCCTGTACACTAGGGTTTCTGGCAAAGTGGGGGTGTCGCATAAATCCCAACTAGGAGCTGGCATACCTCACTAGGCGATCCCGGAGTGAGCGTTTACTTATAGGAATGCGCGTCTTCGTATTATCGTTAAAAGAAAAGGATAATTGCCTAAAGGGCATTTTGATCATTTTGACCTTTAAGAAGGAATGAAATTAATAATTGTATATTATTAAGATAATAAGATGTTAAAATAAACATATGAATGTTTATTATATTAAACCTTGCGTTAATGCCATACAATACGTGATTAGGTTTAATTGGAAGGCATAGCGGAGGTTTTACCTGAATTAACTGCTTAAGAGTATAAGGTGAGTTCTATGAGCCCACTTTTAAATGTTTTAAATATTTTAATGTTTTAATGTTTTCGGGCTGATATACATGGAATGATATATATTTAATTGTTTACTTGAAAAGTATTTGAGTTAAATATTTTTACGTGTTACTACACATACGTGGAATGTTTTAATGCCTATAACTGTTTAAAAGTGTTATTACTTGTTATAAACTCTTTTCGGAAAAGTTATAATAAATGGGTAATAAAGAAGTTAAACTTGTGAAGTAAAGTTTAAAGAGTAGGAAAATATGTTTTGAAGAATCGAACTGTTTTTCAGAAAGGTTATAATAAATGGTTATTATAAAGATAAACCCTTTTTAAAGGTTTTAAGTAAAGAAAATGTTTTGAGTCCAAAAATACGAAGGTTATTTAAATGGACTTTTGAGTTTGTTTTGAAGAGATTTTAATCTAAGCACAAATTGTCTAAGATGAGGGGGGGGGGGGGGTTGTACAACCAAGCAGTGGAAATGAAGCCACTGGGGTAATGACGGTTACTCAAGAGGTCGGGAGGCGACGGCCAACCGAAAGGGACTAAAGTAGTCCCAGAGGTAGACAATGCTTAGTAAAAAGATGTTTTGCTTATAATATTCCGTATGACTCTTTTATACGTAATAATTATTTGCACAGAGGATGGGTCCCGGAGACCCAAGGTATTTTAGAGTATTAAATGATTTTTAATACTGATGAGTTAAATGTTTTGGTATAATCATGTTATGCTTTATACCTGTTAAATGTTTATAAAGAGGGGGCCATTAGGCTCAAACGTTTGAGGCATGTTAGAGTATTAAATGATTTTTAATACTGATGATTTAAATGTTTTGGTATAATCTTGTTATGTATTATACCTATTAAATGTTTATAAAGAAAAGGGTCATTAGGCCCAAATGTTTGAGGTAACCTTTCACGGTAAAGGTAAAAGTTTTAAATACTTAGAAGTCACCAGCGTAAGCTGACCTTTCCATAAATGTATGTATGTATGTTAGGTTGTGGTGATGTTTAAAGTAGCAAGGGAAGGGCTCTAGCGAGGGCTGATTAGATGGGCAAGCTATCAGGACGGACTCAGTAGTAGTACTGGCATAGACATAGATAAGAACTAGCTATTAGATTATGTTGTTATCTTCCATACTATTGTACTTGGCTTATATATAAATGAAAAGTTTTTAATTTCCGCTGCTTAGTTATCTCTGTTGTACCATGTGTTCATGAGTAAATCCGACACGTGACCCCTCCTGGGGCCAAGACTGGGAGTGGGTGTCACAAGTTGGAATCAGAGCCTTGGTTTAAAGAATTTAGATACTAGCACGGTATCTTGACTTAAACTAGGACTCTTGGTAGACAAACTAAGGTAAGATAGGGAATGTAAATGCCAGTCAGGATAGTTATGCCCATAGGAAAGAGGTTGCACAAGGAGCATAGGAGGTAGGACTTAGGGTATGCAAGTGCGGGGAATACCCGATTGCAATTAGCTACTGCAATTTGGTATTTTACCCAAATGAATATATCATAGGTTCTAACTGTTGTGTGTCCAAGTGCGGGGTAGGTTAATTTACTGTAAGATACATGGTCTGTTACTTGTAAGAATGTCTAGAGGAAGTTAAAGGACTGGTTTAGAGTTACCGGTAAGGAAGGAAAGGTATGGACGCTAAGGATGATTGTGATGAAAATATCTGGGTTTTGAACGCATCATAATTATATAATTTTATGGCACCGTGCACTTATTTAATTATCATGAATTCAAAATTTGGAGACTTCCCATCACATGAGTTCTGAAATGTCCGGCTATTTTGATTATAGGATCAGAAGATGAATAATGATAATCGTAGTCACGATAGGAATGCGAATAGGGCGTCCGATGCCAATTCAGATGTTAGCGATAACGAAGGGACGAGTACCTTCAGCGAAGAAGAGAAGATCGCCACGATGGCAGAAACATCAAGGGCTACGTTATTATCGATTGCTAACCAACTCCTGGAGGCTCTGACAAGAAAGGTGCCCAATGAAGCCGCCGCAAGTGGAGCTTGTCCCGAAGAAATGTCTAGCAGAAATAGGTTCCCGACAGAAGGAAAACGGAAGCCGTCCGAGGTTGAAGAAAGTCTTGAAGACAATGAAGGCAGGTGCCACAATAAGGCGAAGGAAGCTACTGAAGAAGGAAAGCCAATATGTAAGGTGTACAAGAGACGTCATCATAGGAATTCCATGTGGAGATCAAACAATTGTCACAACTGTGGCCAGAACGACCACATCTTCTGTATGTCCCCGGAGCTGAAGAAATCTTTCAAATGTGGGAATTTAGGACACAACATAGCAGACTGTCCTAAAAGGATGAAGGATCGGGAATCGTTGAAGATGAAAAGAAGTAAGCCTAAATGTCACATATGTCATAAGAACCATCTTGGAATTTGTCGAGCAGGACTCTTGTCTGTTATACGTGTGGAAATGAGGGTAGCTGTCCAGAACGAAAGAAGTGCTATGAATGTGGAGAAGCGGGACACCTGAAACCAAATTGCCCTAAGTTGGCAAAGAATACCGAACCCAAGGGAGCATTCCGAGCTCGGGAGAATAAAGTCAGGACTCTCAGTATTGTAGGCACAGATTACACCTAATGTAGTTTCAGGTAAACTTACAACGATAATATGTCTACATATGTGTTATTACAACTCCAATATTATATTACGTAGGTTATACATATTTGCTTACGGAAGAACGAGGAGATCCCTTTTTAGACCAAAATGGCCTTAGGGAGAAATGTTATGATTACGTGAATTACCTATTAGGTTATTCCCGATAACGTTAGATAATTTTAGAACGTTGGGATGAGAATGAATTGACTTACGGAGCGCTACGCATAAATCGTCTGTAACCAGAGGAAGGCTCGACTTCATGTGCAAGGATCACGATGGCTCAGCAGTAAAGATTACTTATGTAATCAAGACGTGGATGTTTATGGGTCAAGAAATAAGTCATACTCGACGTATGCCATTAACTCGGAGGTGGAGCCAAGAAGCTGAAGAACGTATCAATGACGTGTCAAATTCCGAACGAATTATCCAAGCGATCCAATGAACAGCTCGTCAGATGAAGAAATGAAGTTCCAAAATCAACTCAACGTCAGAAGCAACGCCAGGAGCAACGCTAGGAGCAACGTTAGGAGCAACGCCAGAAGCAACAACGCTAGAAGAAAAGCACTGTACCAGTTATCTCCATTAGAAGTAGGGAAATTTCTCTATGATAAGTACCTCGCCTTAGGATACTCCAGCATTTTCAGAAAGAAGGACGAAAGCCAAGAATATGCGTAGACTGCAAGAAGATGAGAAGTTGTCGGTGAGAAGCAGATATCCTCTGCCAGGGATCAGCAAACCATTCAACCAGCTACAAAAACGATTCTCCAAGACCAATCTGAAGTTAGATTAGCACCAGCTAAAGGATTAAAAGTGAGCCTATAAAGAGAATGGCTTTTCGGAAGCAAAATGATCATTACAAATAGTAATGTAGACTAGACTGACGATTGCCCCTACAATCCCAAAGATCTCGTGGCTAAGCATGCAGACAAATGACATTCTAAAGTTCTAGAGGAATGGGGAAAAATGCACGAGGCATTGGAAGAAAGTGCTAAAGATCAGGAAAAGAAGAAGGCTATATAAAGGTGCAGATCGGCAAAAAGGAAGTTCATACGATCAACGTGAGAAAAACCCTAGTAGACCCCTTAGAACCAGAAGTAGCAGTACATCGGAAGCCACTGAAGACACTCTAATAGATCTTAGCTTCCTAAAGGTTAGCAAAACAATCTACCGTTGAAGTATCCAATATCTTTCCATGGATCGCAACGCCATTAGGTTGACTAAGAAGATGTCAAAAACCTTTTGGAATCCAAACTAGTAGCGGGTATGAAAGGAAGTAGCGAACAGATTAGCTCATGCATCGGTACAATCCTGACCGATTAGGCCTAGCTGGAGGTTGCAGCAGGATTATTTATATTCAAGGAATAAGATTATACGCAGGATGTCCAAACTAGTTATTTTAAGTAAGTAATAAATAGTCATGAATTATACTGATTCTGTTGTGGTTAGAATAGTAACGTCGTCTTACACCAGACTAGTAATAGTACGCCTCTAGTTGTATCAAAGGTGTGGTGGATACGCCGCCAGTACATCCTATATATATACACCTAAAGTACAACCAGAAGTGACACTAGAATTAGTCTTATGTAAGTACATATTACGGGCCACTGTGGAAAACGAAGCAGTAGCATTCATGGATATGTATCACTTACTAATGAACAAGTGAGGGACTGTTGATGCGCAGAAGTAAAGTTTAAATCTTGCAGCAGGCATATAAATGTTTAACGTACGCAAAAGGTTAAAGCTGAGTAGCAGAAGCTTCACAATGAAATTCAACCTTGAGGAATTTCGAAGCATATCCCGATGGAGTTCATAATCAAGCTACCATATATAACTAAGAGTTATGACACCATCTAGATTATATGAGGTTAATTAAAGGTAGAGTTCCTTTATGTTGAGAGATGTATTCTCCCAAAGCGTTAGCAAGATTATTCATTTGAAATTCTTGATTAAAAGTGTTAACATCTGTTATAGAAATGCGGTTGATATTCTAATTATGAACAAGATTTCGTGGGTAGAATAGTTGACGTATTACCGTATATAGGTAATAGAGATGAATGATAGATTATCATAGAGAGTTTGTTGCGATTCTAAAATCATAGCCTGGGAACCAGATGGTTCGTAAGATACATTAAATGCATGAGAAAATGTTCCGGATTAATCCCGGAAAGGAATGTAAGAAGTAAGGATCTCATTGTGAGTTAAATCACAGTTTGAACCGGTTTCGAGGACGAAACCCTATTTAAGGGGGGTAGAGTTGTAACACCCAAAAATTTCATAACTTGAAATATATACGTGTTAAGTAGCTAAAACGCATATTCATATAACTTATGGATTGATAAATGGGTAAAGGGTAATGATTTGCAAAATGCTATACGTGTTTGTGTTGTAAATACATATGATATATGTGTTAGATAGCAAAACGTGATAGAACGAATGAAAAATGCATGTTTACCCTTAATCTGGTAAAGAATTAATAAAGAACAACATTACACGTACGTTATACATAATGGGATAAGGAAATGTGATAGATACGTATTTTATAACCATAATAAGTGATATATATGGTGTTAGCATAAAATACATGTTTTGAAGTTGATATGATAGAAATAGATGGTATCCGGAAGAAAATACATTTACACGATTGTATTTGTGATTCTATACATATATATATATTCTAATGGCTTAAATACATGTGAAATCGGGTGATCGGGTAGGAATTAGGGTCTGAATATTTGTCTGGTTTCCAAAATGTATAAAAACTAGGTTTCTAAAAATGTATAAAAACTAGGGTTCTTGGGCTTGTTTTGCCAAAATCGGGTGATCGGGTAGGAATTAGGGTCTGAATATTTGTAGGTAATCCTAAAATAATGTGTTTTAAGAAAGCCCTAAGTTTATATCAAAATTGGAAAAGGTTTGGTGAAGGTTTTGTCAACGGGTCAAAATTAGGGTTTTCGTAACGTTGTTCTGCCCAAATTGAGTAAACAGTTTTGAATTAAGCTTTAATATTTTTAAGCATATTATAAAATGTTATAACGGATAAAATCCTAAGTCGGTTTCGAATAAAAGTGAGTTTTGGTCAAGAAATGAGAAAAACGGGAAATTAGGCTTTCTAAATAAGATTATTTAATATAAAATAATCCGGAGGGTATGGGGACTTGATTTTTGGTATAGTACCATTTCTACATATATAATAAGTATATATGAAATTAAAATGGATAAATATTAAAGTATTGAATATACCGAATTAATCGGATATTTAGAAGTTCGTACGGACTGGAAGGGTAAACGCCTATACACTGGGGTTTCTGGCAAAGCGGGGGTGTCGCATAAATCCCAATGGGAACTGGCATACCTCACTGGGCGATCCCGGAGTGAGTGTTTACATATAGGAATGCGCATCTTCGTATTATCGTTAAAAGAAAAGGATAACTGCCTAAAGGGTATTTTGGTCATTTTGACCTTTAAGAAGGAATGAACTTAATAGTTGGATATTATTAAGATAATAAGATGTTAAAATAAACATAGGAATGTTTAATATATTAAACCTTGCGTTAACGCCATACAATACGCGATTAGGTTTAATTGGAAGGCATTGCGGAGATTTTACCTGAATTAACTGCTTAAGAGTATAAGGTGAGTTCTATGAGCCCACTTTTAAATGTTTTAAATGTTTTAATGTTTTCGGGCTGATATACATGCAATGATATATATTCAACTGTTTACTTGAAAAGTATTTGAGTTAAATGTTTTTACGTGTTACTACACATATGTGGAATGTTTTTAATGCCTATAACTGTTTAAAAGTGTTATTACTTGTTATAAACTCTTTTCAGAAAGGTTATAATAAATGGGTAATAAACAAGTTAAACTTGTGAAGTAAAGTTTAAAGAGGAGGAAAATATGTTTTGAAGAATCGAACTATTTTTCAGAAAGGTTATAATAAATGGTTATTATAAAGATAAACCCTTTTTAAAGGTTTTAAGTAAAGAAAATGTTTTGAGTCCAAAAATACGAAGGTTATTTAAATGGACTTTTGAGTATGTTTTAAAGAGATTTTAATCTAACCACATATTGTCTAAGATGAGGGGGGTTGTACAATCCAAGCAGTGGAAATGAAGCCACTGGAGTAACGACGGTTACTCAAGAGGTCGGGAGGCGACAACCAACCGAAAGGGACTAAAGTAGTCCCAGAGGTAGACAATGCTTAGTAAAAAGAGGTTTTGCTTATAATGTTTCGTATGAATCTTTTATACGTAATGATTATTTGCACAGAGGATGGGTCCCGGAGACCCAAGGTATTTTAGAGTATTTTTTTAATATTTATGAGTTAAATGTTTTCGTATAATCCTGTTATGCTTTATACATGTTAAATGTTTATATAGAGGGGGCCATTAGGCTCAAACGTTTGAGGCATGTTAGAGTATTAAATGATTTTTAATACTGATGATTTAAATGTTTTGGTATAATCTTGTTATGTATTATACCTATTAAATGTTTATAAAGAAAAGGGCCATTAGGCCCAAATGTTTGAGGTAACCTTTCACGGTAAAGGTAAAAGTTTTAAATACTTAGAAGTCACCAGCGTAAGCTGACCTTTCCATAAATGTATGTATGTATGTCAGGTTGTGGTGATGTTTAAAGTAGCAAGGGAAGGGCTCTAGCGAGGGCTGATTAGATGGGCAAGCTATCAGGACGGACTCAGTAGTAGTACTAGCATAGACATAGATAAGAACTAGCTGTTAGATTATGTTGTTATTTTCCTTACTATTGTACTTGGCTTATATATAAATAAAAAGTTTTTAATTTCCGCTGCTTAGTTATCTCTGTTGTACCATGTGTTCATGAGTAAATCCGACACGTGACCCCTCCTGGAGCCAAGACTGGGAGTGGGCGTCACAAGGACACATTCAGACCGGTGGTTAAACCAACAACCATCCGCACTGTGCTTAGTCTATTTTTATCCCGTTCGTGGCCTATCCATCAGTTGGACGTCAAAAACGCTTTTTTGCACGGTGACCTAAATGAAACTGTGTATATGTTTCAGCCTCACGGGTTTGTTGACAAGACCAAACCCAATCATGTGTGTCGTCTACAAAAATCTTTATATGGCCTCAAATAGGCACCTCGGGCGTGGTATCAATGCTTTGCCACTTACATTTTATCGTGTGGATTAAAAACATCGGCAAGCGACAGTTCTTTATTTATTTATCGGCGTGGGAACGACATGGCTTACTTATTATTGTACGTTGATGATATTATCTTAACAGCCTCTAACAGTCAGCTTTTGCAGCATTTTATTCGTGTTATGTCCGGGGAATTTGCTATGACAGACCTTGGTCGCTTACATCATTTTTTGGGCATTGAAGTTTAACACCATAACGGCGGCCTTTTCCTTAATCAACGGTCCTATGCTGCTGACATTTTATCACGTGCCAACATGCAAGATTGAAAACCATCTTTCACTCCCACGGATACTAATGCTAAGCTCGGTGCGGAAACAGGTGACTTACTCCCGATGGCACTTTATATCAAAGCCTGGCAGGCGCTTTACAGTATTTGACTATCACCCGGCCAGACATTTCCTATGCGGTACAGCAGGTTTGCTTGTTCATGCATGCCCCTCGAGAGCCTCATTTTAATTTTCTAAAACGCATTCTACGGTATCTCAAGGGGACTTTAGATCATGGGTTACATCTTTTTCCATCCCGAAGCTCTCCCTTACGGCTTATTCTGATGTTGATTTGGGCGGGTGCCCAGATTCCAGGAGATCCACTTCAGGGTATTGTGTTTTTTTTTTGGTTGATAACTTGGTCTCCTGGTCGTCTAAATGGCAACCCACCATCTCCAGGTCTAGTGCTGAAGCAGAGTACAAAGGGGTTGCCAACACTGCAGCTGAGCTTACATGGTTGCGTAATCTTTTAATGGAACTACATGTCATTATTTGTCAAGCCTCCATCATTTATTGTGACAACATTTCTACAACATATTTGTCTAATAACCCGGTTAAGCATCAATGCACGAAGCATGTTGAAATCGATATACACTTTGTTCGTGAAAAGGTGCGTTTGGGGTCCATACGTGTGCTTCATGTTCCTGCGGATTACCAGTACGCAGACATCTTTACGAAGGGCCTTCCTCGGGTTCTCTTTCTCCGGTTCAAGTCCAGTCTTTGCATTCGACCGGCTACTGATTTGACTGCGGGGGACTATTAAGAGATATATTCTTCTAGAATTATCTCTTGTATAATTTATGTATTTATTTGTATTATTTGGTAGATATCTCCATTTGTTTAGGACATCTTGTTTCCATTGTTAGTTATCTTGTATCTTTATATTGTACATTTGTCATGAATGGAGGTCGTGGAAATTCAGTAAAATAACACACGCTTACTTAAATGTCATCGGGACTAACGGGTTATTTTGAACAAAACGTTTCACTAAAAGTTCATCGGAATTTAATATTGGTTCTAAATTGTAGAAAGTATTATTTTCCAAAGTGATTGCAATTCATTCACATCTCTGAATATATAGCATACAAATATACAAAGGAAACCCTATACATTTGCTAGAATACAAAATACATCCATTACATATTATTCCAGTCTATTACACCCCTGCAGTCGAAGCGGGAGGAGGTCGTATGCTGAGACTGGAGCAAAATTCTTCGAACAGAACACGCGGTAAGCCTTTTGTGAAGATGTCGGCTATCTGGAAACGAGAGGGCACATGTAGGATACGTACTTTATCGCGTTGAACCTGTTCGCGTACAAAATGAATATCCAGTTCAATATGCTTCGTCCGCTTATGTTGGACAGGATTGCCAGACAAATAAATGGATCTAATGTTGTCACAATAGACGATAGAGGCTCGAGACATGGGACGGATGAAGCTCCAACATCAAATTCCGCAACCAGGCTAACTCAGCGACAACGTTAGCAATACCATGGTATTCTGCTTCAGCACTGGAACGGGAAATCGTGGACTGACGTTTCGAAGACCATGAGATGAGGTTAGATCCAATATACACACAGTAGCCAGAGGTGGAACGCCGGGTGTCGGGACAACCCGCTCAATCGGTATACGCCAGCAGAGTAGCTGAAGTGGACCGACCGAGCGAAAGACCAAGCTGATGGGTTCCCTGAAGATATCTCAAAATGCGCTTCAGCGCATTCCAATGATCAACACGAGGATCGTGCATGTGCATGCAGATCTGCTGAACGGCATAAGCAATGTCTGGTCTGGTGAATGTTAGGTACTGAAGGGCACCTGCAAGACTGCGGTAAAGAGTAGGGTCTTCGAAGGGAGCGCCAGATTCAGCACCCAATTTCGGACTGGTGTCAACGGGCGTGGCAACCGGATTACAATGCGTCATGGGGGATCGATCAATAATGTCCCGACGTGTAGGCGGACTGAGAGAGGAACATCTGATCGCCTTTCCGGGTAACCGCAATGCCAAGAAAGTAACTAAGAGGCCCCAAGTCTTTCATGGCAAATTCCGCCAAAAGAGATGCCATAATGTGAGACTGGATTGCAGTAGACGAGGCGGTGAAAATGATGTCGTCCACATAAATGAGCAGATAGGCAGTGTCAGAACCGTGCTGGTAAATGAAGAGAGAGTTGTCGCAGCGGCTCTGTTTGAAACCCAAAGATAGAACAAAGTCGGTGAAACGTTGATACCACGCACGGGGTGCCTGCTTTAACCCGTATAATGACTTTTTAAGAAGACAGACATGATCTGGAAAATCCCGATGCCGAAAACCCATGGGTTGATGCATGTAAACAGTCTCATGAAGATGTCCATGTAAGAAAGCATTGGATACATCGAGTTGGTTGATGTGCCAAGACTGTGAGAGAGCCAAAGAGAGAACGGTCCGGATAGTGGCCGGTTTCACGACCGGACTAAAAGTTTCACCACAGTCGATGCCAACCTGCTGAGTACGACCATCACAGACCAGTCTCGCCTTGTAACGTTCCAATGTGCCATCCCCCTGTATTTATGTTTAAACAACCAAATACTCCGAATAATATTCATATCATCACGACGTGGAACCAGTTCCCAAGTCTCATTCTTAATAAGAGCACTAAACTCGTCAGCCATGGCATTTGACCATTCAGGTGAGGAGAGGGCGGCTTTCGGGTTTTTGGGAAGAGGTGCAACGGATGTGGTCATAAGAAGGATGGCCATGATAAAGAAGAAATGTAGGGGTTTGATAATGGCGAACTTTTGAAGGTAGAATGTTTAAAATATATGTGGCCATGTCAAGCGCATGATGCCAGAAGGTGGGTGGTAGAGAGGCATGAGCAAGTAGAGTTCGAATTATGTTGTTAATCGAACGAATGGTGCGCTCGGCTTTTCCGTTTTGCGAGGACGTGTAAGGACACGAAAAACGGAAGAGCATACCGTTTTGACGACAAAAATTTTCAAATTGAGCATTTGCATACTCTTTCCCGTTGTCACATTGAAGCTGTTTAATGTTTGCGCCAAATTGGGTATTAATTAATTTCGAGAATTGAGAGAACATGGCAAACACATCGAATTTTATGCTTAGTGGGTATGTCCACAAAAAATTCGTGTATTCATCAATAAATAAAACATAGTAACGATGACTAAGAGTGCTCAAAATGGGAGAGGTCCATAAGTCACTATGAACAATGTCAAACGGATTACACACCACAGAATTAGAAGAAACAAAAGGTAATCTAACACTTTTCCCAAAAACACACGATTGACAAACATCATTGTTTCTTTTGCCAATACTTATTGAATTAAAATTCTTTAGATGAGATAAAATGTCCGGGCCGGGGTGGCCGAGACGTTGATGCCAAATGGTGTGAGAAGATGCAAGAAAGGTGGAAGGAGGCTTCAAGCGGCTAAGAAGGTGCGGATGGAGCGGATAGAGGTCGCCCGAGCTATTGCACCGTAGGATAGGCACCTTGGTCTTGAGATCCTTGACACAAAAACCAAAGGGGTCAAATTCAATAGAAATAAGATTATCAGAAGTAAGACGACGAACATATATCAAGTTTTTGACAATATTTGGTGCCAAAAGAATATTTTTAAGGTGCAGAGGTGGGTAGGGTTTTTGGAGAGTGTGGTTACCCAGTTCGGTCACGGGAATGGTCATGCCATTACCAACTGTTATAGAACGTAAAGTGCTAGTGTTAAGAACAGACGAGAGATTACCTGGATCGTTGGTCATGTGATTGGTGGCTCCCGAATCCATATACCAATAGTTGTCTAGCGGAGTGAGAGTCACGGACTACATAGCCGGGTCCAGAACTGTAGGAACTTGAGCCGGATAGGTGGGGTATACCGGAGCCATGGAACCGTATCCTACAAAGAAAGACTGATTTAGGCGGGGCCCAAGTATACCCTGAGTCGGTGTCACACCCCGAGAAATGACTGAATGTGGGCATGTGACTGATTGGCATCATGGTCATGGTTACGAATGATTGACGTCACAATGAACATTTTAATTAACCATTTGTCTTTAGAAAATAGAAGTCTCAAACATTTATTTAAAATATTTAAAACCATGGCAGCGAAAATTAAGTAGTGGTTACATGATAAAGTTTTCAAAAGACAATGTCATGAGATTTATAAACATAACTACCCTAAGGCGTAATGCGTCTAAATCTCCAAAATGATATGCATGAACACACGACAGGCAGACCATGATATGACAAGCAGGATCGGAACAGAAAAACATGGAGTTGCAGTCTTTAATCACCTGAGGATTCAAGAATTTAAAAAGTCAACAGAATTGTTGGTGAGTTCACAAGTTTTATGACACTAGAACTGTTGGAAATTATGTTTGAAAATGTTTAGCCTGTCAAGATATTAGTTTATTTGACACTGTTGTTGTAAAGATCAATCATGAACCTTGAATTCAAAACTAACTGTTTACCCACTCGTGATGTTCTTCCCCAAGAACACCGAATGACCAGAATAACAAATGTACCCCTTGACTATAACCATGGACTCATGACTAGAGCGACCAAGTCAGGGCAGGGTCATCAACCCAAATAGATCTAGTCACAAGCTATCGTTTCGAATGAACTAATTGAATTCAGTTAATAGTGGGACTTAGGCATATAACATGAATCAACATGAATACACGGATTTTGGGATATGAAAAGAACATGAAATCAATATTTCTTACAGTTATCATAATATCTAGACAAAATGAAACTAAAAAGCAATCACTGAATTCTCCCCCAAGTTAGAAAACAGAAATGTAAAAGGGGGCGTGAAGACTCACTTGTTTGAAGATGGACTGACAGGTATGATTGGTTGAACTTAGCCTAGCAAACGTCTATAAGGTAATGTTATGACGTATTAGGGTTTGGCTATCTTGAGTTTGTGAATACGTCACTCAATGTTCAAGGTTAAGTCTCGACTGTTATTACCCGATAATAGTGATGGAAATCCTAGGATATTATTTATTGGCTAATAAATAATATTGAAGTTGATGTAATTTATTATTTATTTGAATAAATAAATAATAGTTAGATTTTACGTTTGAAAAATAAATATTGAATAATATGGATTATTTTTCATTAAACGTTATGAAAATTATAAATATTTAGAGTAAATTACGGCTTTCGTCCCTGTGGTTTGCACGTTTTACGTCTATGGTCCTTAAACTTCACTTATTACGGCTTTAGTCCCCAAAGTTTAACGGCTCGTTACGGCTTTGGTCCCTGATGCTAACAGGCGTCTATTTTTAATGTTAATTTTTTTAAAATGACATTTTTACCCCTCATTTAAATAAAACAAAAAAAAGATACTATTTTCCAAACTGTGTGGTTACACCTTTCCCCGGCAGCACACTCTCATCTTCTCCGACGATCCCGACGGTCCCGGTGACACCAAATGTGTTCAGTCGACCATAACTTGATCAAAAATCATCGAATCACAAAATTAATTATACCATTGTGCTCGAAATCGAACAACGATTCCGTCTAGATCCATTGTTAATATGTTTCGGTGAAAATTGAAGATTTTTAATCATGCACGTTGTCGGAAACAAGATCGGAAATCTGAATTGCAATCTTTAACGACATTAACGGCTTAACCACATACACATACCTTAAAAACCCAAACTTTCATTTGATCACCTGAGAATCTTCCCCTCCCTAATTGCTTATCCTTCACCGATGCTTGCCGCCATTCCCGTTCTCATCGTCTGATCTAAATACCAGACGCCATCAATTTCTGGAGCCACACCACAGTTGAAATAAGATATGTCAAGGGTCAAGACAAAAACGACGGTGATAGCATGAGTACCGGAGATCGGAGATAGTGGTGGAAGTGCAATGGAGATCGGAGATGGTGGTGATAGCAAGAGTAGAGTAAATTACGGCTTTCGTCCCTGTGATAACAAGAGTACCGGAGATCGGAGATGGTGGTGGAAGTGCAGTGGAGATCGAACCGGTTCCGACTGGGGCTGAACCACCAGTTTACGAAGGCGGCGTTGTTGTGGAACTCTAGTGATGATGGCGGCAACCTTGATGTGTAGATTCGGCGTCGGCGTTGATGACCGGCCAAGGGTGATGGTGTGGTGGTTCTCCTCCGCGGTGTTGGGGTTGATGATCGGAGAAGATGAGATCTGGGTAACGGGTGTTGGGGCTGAGAAGATGAGATCTGGGTAATTTACTCTTTTTTTTTCTTTTTCTTTTTTGATTTGTTTTTAATTTATTTTTATATTGGTTTTTTTTAAAGGAGGGTATAATGGTCTTTTCATACACACTTAACGGAATTTATTAACGTCCGTTAGCCCCAGGGACGAACGGTGTAACAGACCCCTAAACCTTGGGGAC
>JBCNJP010000017.1:93488399-93577574 GCA_039602395.1 Deinandra increscens subsp. villosa
GATCATAATTGGAGATCTAGAAGGAATAAAAAAAGTAAAAAAAAACAAGACTGGTGACCGTGATCTGATGACGGTCTTTTAGATCAGTAGATCTATAAAAGAAAGAAAAAGTTAAGAAAAGAAAAGATAGAGAGCCCGATTGTGGATCGTGAGCCGATGAAAGTAGTGAGTAAAAACCCAATGAATCAGATAGAGTTCTTGATATAGTGGAAGGAAAAATTCTTCTTCTCTTGTTTAATGTCCACGTGAAGGAAAGAAAAAAAAAGGAACAAGAAAAGGATTTCTCTAACTTCTCCACGTAATGACAAGAGAAGAAGTCGTCTAGGGGAATTCCGTGAGATTGCCGCTGTGGAAATTTTCGATGTTGGTTAGAAGGGATTTTTTTTTGTATTATAATTCAATTAATTAACTAAAAGAAACATACACGACTTAAGTCAACACGCAGGCCGGAAAGGCGGGCAACAAGCTGCGCCGCCAACCCTTTTTGAATAGCAAACCCTAGCCGTATAAAAACAACATTCTTCAATCTAGAGGTCGCACTATTCCCGCGCATGACTTTCTGGATCCTGTTCAACATGGCCACCGCCTCTGTCTCAAGATGGCCGAAGGTGTCAAAGGCGAAAGGAACAAACACATGTTGATTGTCAATGCACGCTTTCTCATGTTTGTTAACCTTTCCAGCGGCTGCCCTGGACGCCGCCTGACCTGCTGTGAAAGTGCTGGCCCTTAGCCCCACAAGAGGGGAAACCCCCGTCAAATCAACACAAGCGTGTTTCCCATTCTGCCACCCAAAAACAAGTATGTCGGCCGGCCGGAGAGTGGAACGCCCATCCCTGGGGTCAGACATGAAGTTAACAGGAGCCTCTTTCCTGGCTGAGATCCCAGCCCGCCTGAAGATGTCGAACAGAACGTCCCTTACTACATCATGACGATATTTAAAACCTGGGAGCTCTTTACAGTGTACGGCGTGCTCCCCGAACGAATCCAAACATACCTTGTTGCAGACGGGGCATTTGAAAAATTGCAAAGATATCAAAATCTTAAATCGAAAAACAAAGCTTTATTCAAACGTAACAAAAAGTAGAAGAGAACACTAAATGAAAAAACAAAGTTGGGACAGGGCGGCGGCAGCGGCACACCGCCCTGTCTAGGGTTTGATCTTGGTGGCGACGACTAGAGTTTGGATCATTTAGGTTGTGATGCCATGTAAGAATATGTAATAGCTTGATGAGTATTATTGATAGATAGGTTACAATATATAGAGTTCACGAGAAACCTTAGAAACCTAACTGAACCCGTGGCTATTAAACCATAATAAAATATTCCATTAATATAATAACATATTCCAATAAATAGTCCCGGGGTGTGTAGTGTATGTGTTGTAGATGGAGGTTATAATTGAAGTGAATAGTTAATCATTTCGGAGTGCAGATCAAGTAGTATGAATATTTGTATAACAATGATTTGATTTTTTGTAAAGTAAAGCAAGAGCTAAAAACGGGAAAACTAACATGCTATAATGCAACCAATCTATTTATGTATAGCATACCGTTTGTACACTACAAAAAAATGCCATTTAGTGGCACATTCTTTTAGTGGCATTTAGTTTTTGTGCCACTAATATAGGGTTTTAGTGGCACATTTTGTGTTGACTCATAGTTTTAGTGGCATTTAGATTTTGTGCCCCTAATATAGAGTTTTAGTGGTACTTTAAATATGCAACACTTAATTAACATACATTTTATGGCTTTTAGTTTATACCACTAAATCAATTTCCAAGAAATTAACTTAAACGCCAAAATTAAAATAATTCCCATCAAAGTAAACTAACCCTAAAATTCCCCCTACTAAAAAAAAAAACATCAAACAGTTGCAATAGGGGTGGCAATCTCAACCCGCCAATATAAGTTTGGGTCAGAATGAGTCACTTAATATTGTATGAGGGTTAAAATGGGTCGGTTAGTATTATTTGAGGGTTATAATGCCTAACCTCAAAATTTAAAATATAAGTTTAGGGGTCAACATGGATCACATAACAATGCTCGAGGGTCACAATGAGTAATTTCAAAAATAAATACAAAATCTGTGGGTCAGGCGGGTCGAATTCTCGTAAGTCCTCACGATTGACAATTTCAGTTTCTTCAAATCGCCCTAAATCACAGCTCTCCCAATTGCTGAAGCTGCCGTCGCAACACCGCCGTTCGCCGCCCTGTTAGTCATCTTACAAGCTATTTGATTTCGTCTCACAAGCTAATCATCTCGTTCCTCGATCTATTAGGTGATTCAAGTTCAAGATTTAAAGCATCGATTCCTAACCGCGCGTCCTTGTTCAAGTATTTGAGGTAACATCTAGACGGAGTCCCCCCTTCACCTTGTTCTTCATCTATGTGGTGGGTTTTGAATGCTTGTGGTGAACTGTTGATGTTATTGAACAATTGTGGTGATAGGTTTTCTATGGTTTGGTTTTTTGATGAACACCTGTTGATTGTTTGAATGCATTTCCTCGTTCATATAATATCGTGTTTAGTATTATGATGTTGTCCATATAATATTGTATTGCCTAATTAATGCAAGCGGTATACTGGCGTTAAAGCCCAGTATAGCGCCGTTAATCGGCGCCAACACCGCCCCGGCCTTGCGCCAAACGGCGGCGCCAAGCCTCTTCGCCAACTTCTCCGCGGCGTTAAAGGGAGAATATTGTGGCCATTTGACCGTTCAACGGTCCAAAGTATGACCGTTGGCCATATTTAAAAAAAAAAAAAAAAATTTCTTTTTCTTTCTCTATTTAAACCCACAAATACTCAAATTTTTTTCACACTTTAAATTAATCTCTTCTCAAATCTCTTTCAAAACTCTTAAAAAAATTATCATGGATTTCCTCTCGTCCAACGATTCATCCGACTCGTCCTCCGACGAAGCCGCGGAAATGTTTTTCCAGATGATGGTGAACTATCAACAACGTCGGCTAAATAGACGAGCGCAACAAACGCTTACACGAAGAGCTCGTCTAAACCGAAACCGTGAAATGGGGCAAACGAGTCTTCTTAGAGACTATTTCAACGATCCATGCGTCTACCCGGCAGAAGCGTTCGAACAACGTTTTCGTATGCGACGTTCACTATTTCTAAGAATTGTGAACGATTTAGAACGAGAGAATTCATGGTTCCCGCAAAGAAGCGACGCAAGAGGAAGGATCGGTTTCACTCCATTGCAAAAGTGCACAGCCGCAATTCGAGTTATGGCTTACGGTGTTACGGGTGATTCATTCGACGAGTATCTGAGGATGTCCGATCGGACAATTAGGACGTGCATTCAAAAGTTTTGTAAAGGTAATACTTATCGTACAACATTTGTTTAGTTATTTAATTTACATACCATGTTTGTTTTATTCTCATACATAGTTTTAAAATTAGGTCTTTACAACTTGTATGGAAGAAAATATTTACGCCGACCCACTGCTAGTGATATTAGACAGTTGTACGAGTTTCACGAGCAGAAATGGGGTTTTGTTGGGATGCTCGGTAGCATCGACTGCACACATTGGGAGTGGAAGAATTGTCCCAACGCTTGGCGGGGTCAGTATATGCGAGGTGATCATGGGCATCCAACCATAATGCTCGAAGCCGTTGCTTCGTACGATATGTGGATTTGGCATCAATATTTTGGTGTCGCTGGGTCGAACAACGATATCAATGTGTTAGATCGATCACCCTTGGGATGATATCATCGAGGGACGTGAGCCCGATTCATCGTTTGAGCTACGTGGCAACACGTACAAGCGGGGATATTATTTGGGAGACGGGATTTATCCCGAATACTCTACGATTGAGAAAGGGTTTACGGCTCCCATCGGAGAAAGGCGCAGGGTTTACACGAAAGCTCACAGTGCGGCTCGTAAAGACATAGAGCGTACATTTGGAGATTTGAAGGATAAATGGCATATCATAGCTCACCCCGCTCGTATGTGGCATCGAGACAAAATCGCTAACGTGATGCGCGGTTGTATAATTTTACACAACATGATTCTCGAGGACCAGGGTGCCGCAATTTGTCAATTTCACGAGGAGGAGTTGGATACGGAGTATGAAGAAATCGACGAGGATCACAAACGGGCAATTCGTCAAGAAATAAGAAATGGAGACATCCATAACCAATTGAAGGCGGACTTGATCGAGGATATCTACGAGCGATCACGATCACATTGATTATTTTATCAAGTATCTGTATGTTTTATTTTGTTTCTCAAGTATTTGTAGGTTTTATCTTTTTAATAAATGTATTTGTAGTGTTTTTTTTTAATTTTAAATAATTGTTTAATTATTTTTTATTTATTTATTTATTTTCGAAGACAAAAAAAAAACAAATTTTGTAGTCATTAAAATAATTCGAAAATAAAAAGAAAAAAAATTTAATTAAAAATAGTTTAACATGGCATGGAGTATCCCCCTCTGGTGTCAAGTGGTGTTAAAGCTGATGTTGCGCCTACGTGGCATGCTTAACATGTTAAGTTAACATGGGTATACCCCATGCCCTTAGACGTTTCATTGAACATTTAGACCAGAGGAACGCAACTAAAAGCATATATGTTTTTTTCTAGAACCATTGAGTATTATTTGCCCCAACTTACTTGTCATTTCACTGTCCATAAATCAGGGGTGGTCATGTTTGATATGTATCATCTTTCTTTGGTCTAGATCAAGTCATCAAGCTTAACTGAATGGTAGCTTGGGCATATGGGACCGGTAGTGGCTTGAAACAATTTTGATTGAACTTTATATGTTTGCAAACTGTGTGAAGAAACCTTGTGTAATTGTGTTAATTTGTTAGATGCGATCTCTTTGGCAAAATGCTTGATGAGTTGGTACTTTGATAACCAAAGATGCTCATAGTAATACACTAACATAAACACATGCTTTTATAAATGATGTCATCTTTATGTGGGTGTTCTAAAGGGGTGTCAATAGTGTCGGGTTGGTTGGTTGGTTGATGGATTTCGTGTTTTTGTGGTACCTATTGTTCATGTTAATTGTTATTTTCTAACCGAACACAACCCATATACTTACTCAGTTATTTGTGTTGTATTGTATTTTGGGTTGACCCGTTTACTGATCATTTGATATAAGTAGTTATTGAGTTTGTAACAATGTACACCATCAACTATTCTGTTTCAAACAATACATTTTTGTAATTGGTATCTTTCTAATTGTTTTTTCCTTTGTCACTCGTTAACAATTAACAAACTTGGTTCTAATAGCAGCACCATCATGAACATAACGTCACAAAGTCATTTGCAACCATAAAGAATAAATAAACACATGAAAAAGGAGCCTAAAGTTGTAGCATATTACATTTATAAGAAGAAATTGTCATGCAAACCTACACATGCTGATGAACTTAGGCATATATTCCTTGTTGGCATGATAAAAGAAACCACATCAACTTTGTGCAACCAATCTGTGGAGGAATATATAACTAAAAATATAAATCCACATGGGAACATTCATATGTGAATTATAAATCTGTAAAACCAAACTAGTAATATTTTTTAGTTGCTTTATCTATTTTGGGAGCAACAGGAATGGAGTTGTTAATCAAGTGAAGTTACCAAAAGGTTCCATCAAATCAAGGCAATAAAGGAAAAGGAAAAGGAAGATGGTTCTGGTTGATGTGTATGATGACGAGGATGATGATGGATTTGAAGGTTTTTTTTTTGTTAATCTTCACACTTTCAATTCATGAGTCTTTATTCCTGATGATGCTTGATAAAAAAATAACTTGAACACTTTCTTGAAGGGACTGATGTTAAGTAAGCTCTCTTTAACAAAAGAAACTAAGGCCATGTGTATGAGAAATTAAGTTTGATATCATGATCAATGGTTCAAACCTTGTTTGGCTTCTATTTGATATATGTCGGGTAGTTATATCTTATCATAACTTATGATTATTTAATAATTTGAATTATATTTTAGCTACTTTTTTTTTTTAATAAACAACATAGATTTTGACCCAACTCTCATCTAGGGATTTTGAAACAACAACACCAGTCAAAAAAATTGCATCCAAATAAAGGGTTAAACCTATTTGAAAACTCGTTTGACCAACAAAAGTCAACAGTACTCTCTTAAGATTCATTCACATATAACAGTATTAATAAGATTTCGATTTGTCTTATCTAGCCCGTTTAATAAGTAGGTCGTGTTTGGTTTGACCCGTTTACATGTTTACGTAAATGCTTATATAATTACGTTAGGTGAATTTTAATTTGTACTAATGTTTGTTTATATGGTTGATGATCACATGGGGATATAATGAGAGGTTTTGAAGCTATCTTTCTATGGTTGATGATGACATCATAGCTAGGTTTTAATGTTTAAACGATTTGTGTAAACATTTAGAAATTGATAGATGCTTGAATGTTTAAACACTACAAGAAACTAGACTATTCCCGACTACAATTTAATCATTTCTATTGAATTTCTACTGAATTTTTATTATGTATTTTATATTGTAAATAATGTGGTTTTTGTAGCAATGTGTCATTAAAAGTTATATAATATATGTGTGACTATAATAATCTTCTAGTGACATAAAAATAAGTGCCACTAAAACTGCTATAGATAGATAAGTATAGAAACCTTTTAGTGGCAAAAAAATAGTGCCACTAAAGCCTTACAAGTTTGTGTGGCACATTGAAAAAGTGCCACTAAAAGGCTTTAGTGTCACCATTTCTAGTGGCACTTTTCTTTTGTGCCGCTCATTCCTAAAAGGGTTTTTAGTGGCACTTTTTTGGGTTTTAGTGGCACTTTTTGTGTGCCACTAAATGGCTTTTTTTTGTAGTGGTATTAATGTAATTCAGAACCTGGTAGCTAATTTATGAAAACATGACATGATACATCATAAATTTTGATCAGTTTTTGGGTCATTATAGTGACCAACTTTGCATTGTTGATCGAATCCTGAATCGTTAATATAATAAACAGATAATAATGATAAAGATTACCTGTAAGCATCTGGTTGAGATCAGCAGTAGTTAGGTTGTCCATCCTGTGAGTAGCCTTGGTTCCCCTTTAGGGTGTATAGCTAATGATGGTGTAAGGTTTCGTGAGGGTTCACGAAACAGAGAGAGAGCCGAGAGAGATGAGAGAGAGGTCGAAAGTTTTGTGGTGGTGATTAACCTTTTAATCTCTCCCTAAGGGCTCTATTTATACACCTAAGGGGAAACCCTAGTCTATCTAGAAAGGGTAATTACGTCCATCAAGTAATACCAGATAGGGTCAAGTACGTAATTGATTATTTAAGATAAATGATTAAAGGACATAAATAAGATTTATATATACATATATATATACGTAATATATATATATTTAGATATATATAAATTATGTCTAACATTCTCCCACTTGGCCGAATGATCATTTATATGAGGTATTAGATAAGTCTGATCAGAATTTAATACTCATTTCAATTTTAAACCAAAATTGCAGCAGAAAAATACAGTCATAGAGTTGATTATCCAACTCAAGACCCCCATTAATCATACTACAATCCCAAATTTAAAATTCAACATAAATTCAGAATCAATTACCAAAGTAAGCCCTTTCCGTTGATTTATAATAAAACTGTCTATATGTCAAAAGGCATGCATAACATATTAAGAGACAAAATCAAACGTATGAGGAAAATTTATAATTAGTCATTCATATTATGATATGCTTGGTCATTAGTAAACCTCGTCTTCATTATGAGCTCTTAGAAAGACTTATGAGGATAGACCTTAAATTATAGGATCCTTAAGCATATCATGAATGTTTTCAATACAAGAAGTTAGTTTCCTCAATTTGTTCTTGAATGAACAAAACTTGTATCGAAAATTTAATGCAGCTCCGCTCAAAACTGTTACTGTTTTAAGAAATTAGGGTAGCTGACTTTTATCACAATGAGTCTTCAATATGTCATTTATCTGGAGTTTAGGAGTCTAATGATGAATTTAGCAACAATGACTTGTTGTTATCATTTTCTTATGACTCTTCCATGATTTATTAGACAAATCTGTCCACAGACATAAGGATATACCCCTGAGTTGACTTTTAATATCTTTTGAATACAATAAAGTCAAAATTTAGAGATAGTCAACTGCTTTAAGTTTCTCACTTCTTCTATAGTTCAAATTATAGTCTTTCGTTTCTTATAGATATTGAAATGCCATTTTAGATGCTTTATAATGAACTACTAAACTTAGGAAATGATTTTAATCTTTTATAGTATTTCAGCAATGTAGGCAATATCTTAAACGGGTATAGACTTGAACATAAGATTTAATTACTTGAACCTTTATTATTAGTCTCCTAGAGTTACAGATTGAGAGTGACGTTGCATGTTGTAATCTAATGAGACTTAATTAACGTCTCGTTAGGTTAATCTTGATGTATTTTGATGCTTATTGCATAAGAAGCATCTTCAAGATTTTAATGTCAAAAATTATGCGAGAATAAGTCGCTTTGACTCATGCAACAAGACTAATATATTATTTGCCTATAAGGGCAAATGCAGTATTAGTTGCTCCCACTCATCTTAAGGTAGCTCCATTTATCCACTTATTCTTGATGAAGAATGATTACATTTGTAACATCATCAAAATTTAAATTCACTTATGAGTTTTGCTTACATTAACCCTTTATTTGAATATACTCATCTTAAAGACTAAGTGTTCTTTAACTTTCAGGCTTGAACCTTAAGTTTAGTTTATGAACATGTCTTTATGTTAAGTGAGTATTAAGGAAAGATATTTTATAGGTCCGTTAAATGTCACTCATAATTATGAGTGAGTAATAAGGACAACGATAATCTCTCAAAGAATCATTTAGAAAATGAATTCTTAACTTGTTAATAGCCTTTAGAAAACAATCACAATTTATAACGTTTAATTTCTCCTTTCGGATTTCAGTTTAGCTATGGAAAACTAAACTTCTAACGTTATTCTGATTTAGGGAGTTAAGCTCATTATAGCTTTATTCCATCAGATGATTGATTGTTAATAATGGCTCTTAAATCAGAGATACGATTAGTAATCTTTCCAATATCCATGTAAGCTTTATTAAGGTAGGTTCATAATCATCAAAGTTAATAGGAAGCTTCATGCCTTGATGACCTACTAAGCTGGATCTAACGAGTTGAAGCAAAACATTAATAGTTTCATAGATTTCCTCTTGAGCATTTAAGTCAGGTATATTAGGAGTAACATTATTTTCTAAGTGTGTGGAAGTGGATCAGTGTTATCGCAGTGTGGTGTACAAGAGGTGTAATTAGAGTTAAATTCAGAGTTACATTTAACTTTATCTCTCCCCCCGCCTTTTGTACTTCAGGCAAGTCATGGATAAGGACTTACACTGCTCCCACTGACCTTAAGGGACAAGTCATAAATAAGGACTTGGACTACTCCCACTAATCTTAGAATTCCTTAGGAACTTGGTATGCAACATGCTTAGTGTGGAGGATTTTTAAGGTTTAATTACGGCTAATAACTAATCATATGGTTAATACTTGGTTGTCTTCATGTCAATTTTAGAAAGAATTTTAGGGACATTTAAGTAACCTCGTTTAGCATATGAGTCGTTATTTAAAGAGCCTTGGTATATATAGGAGTAGATCTATAACTTTAGATGACATATTTATTATCATGTTCATAAGGATACTTAGATGCATAACTTAATTATGTATCTTTAGAAGTATCATACATGAGCTACTGGTTCACACTATTATAATCCTAATGGATTGAGAGCGTTACCATTATTTGTATGTCAATCTTTAGTATTTAATCTATTAGATCTAATCTCACAACTTTCATTTTATGGTTAAGTTGATTTTCAACTTTATCCTTGAAAGTTTTAGGTGAGAAAGACGTTTCTCCTTAATTAGATACAAGAATAAATAATCAATTATGTGAGTGATAAACAACTTATGCCCAGATATTCCATTTGGGATAAGATCAACTAATATGCTTGAGTTTTGGTAAGTTAGAACTCTAGTGGAACCTTATTTATTCCCTTAACACATGTATTTTCTTTGTTAAGTTCTCACTTATGTGATAACAAAGATTGTGAACATTTATTATCTAGTTATAAGTTATAAAGATTTCAATCCACGTAAGGACAACTAGATAAGAAGAACCAACAACTTTGAGAATTCAAGGTAAATGTGACATTGTCATAGCCATGTGAAAACTTATAACCGTCAATGTCTTACTTTAGTAATGATACTAAGTTCCAAGTGATGTTGGATCATGATAAGGTATCATAAAGTGTAATACAATGACAGTTTTTCATGGTTTATACAACTATGACATTTATTTTGTCACTTACTCTCATTATAGTTGTTTTAGGGTTTATTTCTAGTGTATTGATTGTAACAGATCTTTATAATACTAGTTTTAGTTCACTGTGTTAGTTTGAAAATTAATGGGCACAATTATCATTATTGATTATCCTTTTTAGCCAGTTGTTCCATTAAGGAATTAGAACTGGAAGCTTTCTTGTATCTTATAATAGAAATTAGAACTATCCTCCTTATTTAAGCTATTTTATTGTATAAGGGTTAGTGATAGTGAGGTGAACAAATCTGCTTTTCTAGTTTAAGGCATTATTCATCCTTTATGCACAATGCTATAAAGCACTCATTTTCATGATGACTAATTTTAAGTAGCATTTAATTGTGCTAAGAAAGAATTCACTAAGAAATGCACTAGAAAAACCCGAAACATGTGTAAGCCCTTTAAGGGTCATGTTTTTTATTATGATATGTTCACTAAATCATTAACCTAATTTACATTTTGTAAAGTGTTTGCATACATTTAAGAAGTCCTTTTAATTTTATTACTCACACGATGTTTAGATTAGGAAATCTGAAACATCTCCCCTGATATCCTTTGTATAAAGGGATTTTGATTATTATGATGAGAGGAAAACATTATCGAAACGTTTAGTGATTAGATATTTAGAGTGGATAATTTTATGGAGATTAAAGGTTAAATTAGTTCAAAAGAAGATCTAAGAGTGAGTCTAAGGGGTACTTAAAACTAAGGCACAATAATAAAGAATGCACAATTTTAAACTAAGGCGCAATAATGAGGCATTCTTATAAATAATAATGTGCAAATATAAAACAAAAGAAGATGTGATATAGTCCGTTATATCACCAAAATAACAGACTAGTTAGGTTCTACTTAAATGAATCAGCTTTCGCGTTGGTTACTTGCCTATCACCTAAGCATTATGAACTAGATAAGGGTATGTGCATAAAGTGATGTATCACATCAGCGTTGGCCAGAAATGATACACCATAAGCTTTATGTACAAGTTAGTTTCGCTGAATACAAATACAACTCATCAGCGTTGGCCAGAAGAGAAACACTCGTATATGAAAGGCGAATGCTTAATTCTTAGTTGATAATCATTGCAAAAACAACGAATCAGCGTTGGCCAGAATCGAGGTTTTAAAGATGTTATCAATTTAAGCAAATAAATTAGTTTAATTTAAAATAAGTTAACTAGTATTAGAAATAATAATGACATTGATTAAGGTAGCAAATCAGCGTTGGCCAGAATTACTACATGTCAATAACTAATACGAGTTAATAAATTAATCTAACTTGATTTTAAATCAGTGATAATAAGTTTACTTGTGAGAAGAAGTTAAATGACATTATGTAGGTAACAAATCAGCGTTGGCCAGAATTGGAACCTTATTAGATGTCTATTATTAACTATGAATTACACAAGTTAATTAGTTATCTGATTTAAATTGGTGTTAGGTTTTGTAAAACGTAAGTTTGTAAGGTTTTAAACAAAACAAAGTTTTAATATTAAGCCCCAAATTTAGCAAAAAATTTCTGAGGGTATCCGGTCGGAAAAGGGATTTTTTCGATCGAAAAGGTGTACCCTGATCGAAAAGTGAGCTTTTCGATCGAAAAAGGGGTACCCGGTCGAAAAAGGGTGTCCGATCGGAAAAATATACCCGATCGAAAAGTGTAATTTTCGATCGAAAAGGGTATCTGATCGAAAAGTGAGCTTTTCGATCGAAAAGCCGACTTTTCGATCGGATCGAAAAGTCGGTCGAAAAACCATATGGCCCGATCGAAAAGCCGATCGAAAAGCCGTATGGTCCGATCGAAAAGTATGTCGAAAAGCCACATGGCACGATCGAAAAGTCGATCGAAAAGGGCCACATGGTCCGATCGAAAAAGTAGGGATCCAAGCCACATATTTCGATCGGAAAGTAAGCTTTTCAATCGAAGAGCAGGGTCTAAGCCACATGATTCGATCAAAAAACCAATAAAAAAGGCCGGTAGAAAAGCCGGTAGGAAAGCCAGTAGTAAAGCCGGTAGGAAAGCCGGTAGTAAAGCCGGTAGTAAAGCCGGTAGGAAAGCCGGTAGTAAAGCCGGTAGTAAAGCCGGTAGTAAAGCCGGTAGTAAAGCCGGTAGGAAAGCCGGTAGTAAAGCCGGTAGTAAAGCCGGTAGTAAAGCCGGTAGAAAAGCCGGTAGTAAAGCGGACTTTTCTATCGGATCGAAAAGTGGACTTTTCGATCGAGATTTGGTATCTCGATCGAAAAGACAATAACCTCTCGAAATTAGTGAGGGTTTGATTTTAAAACCGATTTAATTTATTTGCTTAAAGACGAATTAGGGTTTAGAGATTTTTAGACAGAATCGAAAAACCCATATTGATTTCGAGATTAGGGTTTCTTAACGAATTCAGATTAATGATTCGATTGAGCAACATATGCTCTGATACCACATGTTGATCGAATCCTGAATCGTTAATATAATAAACAGATAATAATGATAAAGATTACCTGTAAGCATCTGGTTGAGATCAGCAGTAGTTAGGTTGTCCATCCTGTGAGTAGCCTTGGTTCCCCTTTAGGGTGTATAGCTAATGATGGTGTAAGGTTTCGTGAGGGTTCACGAAACAGAGAGAGAGCCGAGAGAGATGAGAGAGAGGTCGAAAGTTTTGTGGTGGTGATTAACCTTTTAATCTCTCCCTAAGGGCTCTATTTATACACCCAAGGGGAAACCCTAGTCTATCTAGAAAGAGTAATTACGTCCATCAAGTAATACCAGATAGGGTCAAGTACGTAATTGATTATTTAAGATAAATGATTAAAGGACATAAATAAGATTTATATATACATATATATATACGTAATATATATATATTTAGATATATATAAATTATGTCTAACATGCATTACCGTAGAACGTGATGCAGTGAGAAAGACGAGAAGAATGGAACGGATGATGGAAGGAGAAGATAAGCGCTGTTCTTCGTGAGGTGGGATGTCTATTAGGGCTAGAAGCGGCTGAAGATGCCACATAAAGCAGTTGCACGTGTAGCGTTTAAAAGAAAAAAATATATTTAAGGCGGCGGTTACAAAAATAAGCGAACTGTGACATCAAACTCAAGTGGAATGGAAATGCGTTAACAGTTAAGAGGTATAACCACTGGGGCAAAGACTCGTCTCTTTATGTTCTTTGTTGATGTAGTATAAATATATATACCAGGTCAAAGTAGGCAGCCAAGCACAGGTGTTCACTACTTTGACTAGCTTAAATATCTTTGTCAAGGATTAAACCAATTACAAAATTAGAGGTCTTGGGTTTATGTCTCACCTTTGACAAAAAAAAAAAAAGAGTTCTAGGTTTGGCCAAAGAGTTTTTTCACATATGGTTAGTTCCCTCGTGAGGGTGGTCTTCGGGTCTTGTACTCGGAGAATGGAGATGATCAGGTGGGTCTGTTTCTCGTCAGTGATTCAAATTTCCCGTTGAAAAAAGTTTATTAAAAAAATTTCTTTAAAATATAAAAATAAAAGGGTTATACCAAACATGTTAAGTTATTATAAGAAGCTTATATAATCTAAGAAGGCTATAAGAAGGAATTGTGGTCATTAGATTTGTTATTATAGTCTAATCAATGGTTAAGATTAAACCGGTGGAGAAGAAAATAGAGTATTTTAGTCTTGACCACTTTTGTTGAGTTTTTTTTATCATGTTCCCTTATTACGTGCATAACTTTTATATGCTACATTATGTTTAAAAAAATATACTATAAAAACATGCGTTTTTTGTTAGGACTCATTTCACGTCAAGAATCTCGACCGTGAGCGAGAAGAACGTGAGATGCGAAGACGAGATGAACGAGAATCTAGGATATCAAACAACAAACATGATAAAGCAAATCGATTCATTGACAGTCAAATGATTACAACGAGTCGAATGCTTACAATCTCATCATGGACCGAATAACACGTCTCGGACATCATGAATTTCCGATAACCAATATGGCATAGCATAAATCGAACACAGAGCGAACAAAAGAGAATATTGAGTACAAATCGAACCCACAAGTTGAATACTCATAACACAAATTGCATCCATAAATCGAATATGAGTTTGAAACTATAAACTGAATAACGAACAATACAAGTTGAGTTCATAAAATGATTGTTGGATAACACCAGACATATTCGTAAACTGAATATGGAATGGTGCAAGTCTTATCAATAGGCGAATATTGAATAGCCCAGGTTGACTCCATAAATCAAACTCATTATTAAAATGTCGAAGGTCGAATCCATGAATCAGACAAGGCCGAATTCGTAATTCGAACATTAATTGAATATCGAGTATCCTTAATCGAAATCACAAATTGATCAGCACAAAATGAGCCCATAAATCGTGTATGGAATGACACAAGTTAGATCCATAGATTGAACAAATCGATCATTACATGCGTCTAAACCACAAATAGAGTATTAAATGTCGAATTTGTGAATCGAACAAATGTTGAAATCACGTATCAAACAAAAGTCACATTCATGAACCGATTATTGATTTAACAACAGCCGGATCAATGAGAAAAGAAATCAAATGTATGAATTTGAACAATAAAAGTTAATTCATGAATCGACTATTGAATCACCAAGAGTCAAGCCCATGAGTTAAATAGACAAAGTTCCTCGGAAGTTATTTTTTGAGTAAAGATGAGTTCCATGATTTAAAATAAAAAACGAGTTTAGTGTAAATTCGAATATCGCCAGTGAAAGCGATCACGAATTATGGATTGTAGATAGAGTTCGTGAATATCTTGAAAATGCATACTGTTATGACCAAACACAAGTATGGACTTGAATAAGATCTTGACATAACTGTGAGCCAAAACATTCATACCTCATGAGAAAACAAGTTTAAGAACATCGTCACCACAAAGGGGATAAAACCCAAAGTGAAAGTCGATTTTACAGGAGTGAGTGACTCTCAAGGGTTTAAGCACGAAGGCAACAGACTCAATACATGGGTTAATAGTACATGGGTTTCTGTGGGTGCGGAGCAATAAGATGACTTGCAATGGAAGTACACCAGGCATAGAGTAGATGCGGAAGTCGATTCGACGAATGAAAGGAAGACCGGATATGTTGTCGGGAAATTTCAGACATGTCCCGAATGACTGAGATGTCTTCGATTCCCCTTTCTATATCACGAATTTCCATGATATGGAATATGAATGCTACGTACTCCTTGGGCAAGTATTTGTGGGCTTTGGTGTCAGACATGAGCTTGAGCCCACCGACTGGTTTATCACCATGGAACACAAAGATCTGACCATGCGGACGGGGTTAAAAATGATCTTCTTGGAATGTACAATTTAGCTTTAAGAATCTTGAGAATAAGTTGAGATTAAAGAAAAATATATGGAGGTACCAGTAGGGAATAACACCGAGGCATAACTGCTAAGGGTTTAGGGCATAGTGTGAAGAAAACTCGGGGACCACGTAAAAATTAAACTCAAGTTAAAACTTTTGAATTTGTCCAAATATAGAGTTGTTTACTTGTGAAGTCGGAAAGTCATAACTCGTATACATGCAATCCCGTAAGCACGTGGACTTATAAACTCATAAATTCCCAAACAAGCAGGTTCCCATACATGCATACATTGAAAATGAATATGTGATCTTAAAACCTGAAGGTTCAAAATGGACAACTTGAAAATTCTGCTAAGACGAAAGATCATATACGTGTAGGTTCGTAGACTCGTTAATGTGCAAACTTGTTAACTCATAAGCATGGGATCCCGTAACCATGCAAAGTTATAAACTCGTTAACCCATCAACGGGGACTCGCCAACATGTAAATAAGTCAAAATGATATGTCTAGATTTTTGGAATGTTGGACGTAAAATATTTTGGACTTTCTTGCTTGAAATTTATTTATCAAAAGAGCATAATATATCAAACGATGAAATTTCAAGATGCTAAAATAAAAATTCATGGATGCTTGAAAACAGAGTGGCTAGATTTACGAGGTAAGTTTAGGTTTGGGGTCGAGACACGACTAAGTGCATCTTGATTGATTGGTTTGACTGAAACGACGTTTGCAAATGTGAACTTAAGACACCCATTGCGTTAATCACCATGCGGAGTGTGTCCATTGTCATTGATGCAATGGTTTAAGCTATGATGTTGAACAACATGGGGTAGTACCCTGATAGTATCTTTGTGGTGATGACATGTGATAGTCAAGCATTTGAAAACATAGGGGAAGTATATGAAGGGATTAAGGACGTGGAAATGAGATAGTAACGAATTGACTTTTTAAACACCATGAAATGCAAATTAGGAATAGGATTGTGACATCATGGAACTCGAGTTATCGATAAAACACAATGGGGAACATATAACATTGACTTTGATGAAAATAGAGTTATAAGTGAATAGTATAAATCATAGTAGAGTAGAGATACAATACGACACTAGAGTGTCATATGCAACCATGATATCGTGAAATAAGAATCACAAGGAAAACATTAAAGGTGATAAATACACAGGAGATTGCATATGTGAATCTCGTAAATAAAGTGATAAATCAATTGAATCAAGCATGAGGAGAGAATATGTAAAATCGTGAGAGTAATAATCCAATATCGAAATCACAAGAATAACGTGTCATCAAAATAATGAAAATAACGAGTCAATAGAATACGAGATTTCATTATGTAAAACATGTGAATATGATATTCATGAGAGTGTAGAATCAACTAAAGCATAAAATATCAAGCATCATTGAAAACATAAATTTTGCAATATTATGTAAAACAAGAAATCATGATGAGTTGGTAAAACATAATGGAATGGTCCTCATCTCCCGATTAGGAACCTACAACCGTGACTAATCAGAGTTATTTTTGGTTCCTAGCAGTATATGGTGACATGTTTTGGCCTAATAGGTTTCTAACACACTCATCAGGGCGTCCCAAGTAGGCATCCAGGTCCGACGGTAGGTCTGGATTATACGCAACACCCACTGTAAGGATCTGTGATGATCTTACTACTTGTACATTGATCTAATTCTAGTAACAAGAAAGTAAATTAGCCTTGTTTATTGAAATACTTGTAGAAACAATGATACAAAGACTCTGGTTCTCTCTCTCTAAGAACACACACACAAAAAACTCAGAATGCTCAGAAGTTCTGAAGGTTACAAACCAAGTCAACTATTTATACTAGTTGACTGCCAGTGAACCAAGCAGCAACGAACCGTTGGTTTGTTGCCCACGAACCCATGGTTCATTGCTTGGTTTGTAGAACCCTAAACTCACACTTTAGCTCTTGATTAGATACAACACACGAGACACACTGTAGCATACAGTTTATGACCTAACTGACTCCCCCTTAACGTGTGGTGTATCTAAACTACCTAAATCTCTAGTATCTAATCTTCAACATTGCTGCATCAGATCTTCAACTTAAAATTTCTTGTCAGTTGTAAAGCTTGCATGGCTTGATTAATCTTGAATTATCTTCTAATCTTCAAGATCCATTTTGTAGATATGACAATCTCCCCCTTTCATCATGCTTGAGTCTTGACAACACATAACCTGCAACTTTAGAAGATAAAAGTGCAGTTTTTCCTTTTTCATTTTACCAAAATTAAATTAATCTTGGGCAAACTCCTTCGGAGAACCAAGATATATTGATTTTGAAATCATTTCGTATGACGTGTCGATTGGTCGAAAAGAAATAAGAAACAAAATATTTGTGGCCTTTTGAGACTTTATATCAAAACACACCTGAAATCTTTCTAAATTTTTTTAAGATGAAATGTGTTAAAACACATTACGGATCGTTTCCAGATCATAACAAAGATAGAGACGTAGAATATAGTCATTAATTGTGTCGAATGGTTACAACAGGGTTGTAAAAAGCGGCCCAGGCGGCCGATTAATCGGCGCCTAGGCGCTATGCGGGCATCGTCCGTAGTGCTTTTTGGCTAGGCGGGCTGTCTAGGCGCCCTGGGTCAAAATCGGTCAAAATCGGTCAAAGTCGGCTAGGCGCTAGGCGGGTTTTAGGCGGGTTAAATTAAAAAAAAAATTTAATTTCCTTATTTTTTCACTTAGAATTCTTTCTTACTACTAGTTTTTGAAGTGTTTTTAGTATTTTTTAAGTTGTATCCTTTTGTTAGGACTTATGACTTAATACTAGTAAGTGCTAACTACTAACTACTTAAGTAGTAACTTTTGATATTTGACATTTAGACATATTACAATATATAGTCTCTAGAAAATTTATAAATCTTTGTAATTTACTAGGACCGATTAATCCCCGATTAATCCCCGCATAGGCCGATTAATCCTAATTCCCTAGTCGGCCGCCTAGGTACCGCCTAGCGTCTTTTGCAACATTGGTTACAACCGAAGAAGTATACATCAATGAAGCTCTGGGAGAGGTTGGACAGACCTCTCCTCTTAACACAAGACCTAATGACCAGAAGTCTACATTGCAAAGCTAGACTTCACCTATTTATAGGTGACTCTGCCCAACGTACCATCCTAATCCACAATCTAGACAATTATATAATTCGCACAGTAACGACCACACCCGGAACATGCTCTAACAAAATGAAATTGACAATACAGAAGCAAACACTATTTTGATATTTTCCGAGAAAGATCATGGTTTGGGATCATATTGAACATAACGTCTAAACTACACTTCAATTTCATTTAATTAAGCACATAAGCCATGTTGATTGCTGGTATATTTTGTCCATCTTAAACTCAGACACAATCATACTCATAACATCTGGATATGTTAAGGTATTGATTAATCTTCTTTGACCAGTGTACCCTACACTATCAGTGATATACAAACATTTCAGTATATCAATATATCTTGTGATATCACTTGTGAATTATCACACAGTGATTTGAATTTTTAATAATGCCAACTGTGTTCCATACAAAAAGAAATAAGAATGTTAAATCATTTACCTTAAAGTTGATCTTTCGATACGCACATAAGGCCTCAGATTGAACAAAAATAAGAAAAATAAAACAAATTGAAATTGTTTAAACAACAATTGTGAGGTCGATATTCACATATACGTAGAGAGAATCCGATGTTTAAACGAAACACTAAAGAAAATAAAACAGAACCTTAAATGAGCAACTATCAGGTCGGTCTTGTGAACACGCGAAGATAGTCTGATCATTTAAGAAAATAAAGAAAATCAAACAAGTTTAAATTTTTGCAAAATGAACACATGTTTACACAGTGACTTCTCATTTTCTTTTTCACATATCTTTTGATATATCATCTTGAAATATGCGTCAAGATGTTGTCCAATAGGTCCAACATAGTATTTAATGTATATCACATTTGAATACTTTCTGCTTTGTCGAGCTTACTAAGCATATCAAACAATGATCTTATGGCTTTTTCATCTACTTTATCCACGAGACAGACACGTAAGCCAATGTACCATCATTTCCCAATTTCTATTGGATACAATTTCTCATTTTCCATTTTTTGCATGTATTTACCTTCTACTCCTATTCTTCCCCTTAAATGAAATCTCTATTTTTGGATTTTTCATTTTAACGAAAACACAAAAACTCTATGTTTGGCTTTCTCAGTTTTCTCCCACTAAACTACATACGGAACGCAAAGAAAGAAAATTAACCTTTTAACAATGATACCTTTCAGATTTAGTGTTCAGAAAATTTTAGCTTTGAAATTTGAACCATTGTAATTTAAATTAAGCAGAATACTCCTCCATCAGCAACTTTTTAATCTCTAATAGGTCTTCTAGAAGTACTTGCACACTGGTCAAACACATTAGTTCATAAAGGACACGAAGCGAATTCCTTCTGGTCGACCAGTGTCTTGGTTTGCTTCGAAACCTACTTAGGTTTCCATTGTTGTGATGGTAAACTAGTTTGAAATGAACCAACTACTTTAGAAGTAGATGCCACACCTACATTTTGATCAGTTTTAGATTTAAAAACATATTTGTTTTTAGTATGAAAACTTGCAGGTTTTGGTTCATTAAAAACTTTGCCATATTGATCCATGTATTTGGTAGTTTTACCAAGAAAAGGAACTTTTTCCTTTCGCTGTGTAGAAGCAGCAGTAGTATGACAATCTTGTGTCAAATGTCCCTTCTAGCGACATTGATAACACAAACGATTGTTTATGTTCTTTCGTTTGGTACCCTGCAAAGCTTCACAAAAGTTATCAACTACAAAATGATCATAAAAAGAGTCATAAACCTAAAATCTATGATCATGAACCCATTTTGATGTCCGGCTTCTTGGAGTCAAATTGGAACCACCAAAAGAAGATCTAGCAGATGGATTTTTCTTAGTCTTTGGACTACCATTCTTTACAAAAACTTCTCCATTTTCTTAGCATCCACACAATGTAGAGGAAATTCCTTGTCAGAAAATATTTGTTCCTAACCCTTAAGTTATTAAACCTCTCAAGTTGAACCTTTTCAACTTTAATAACATCATTTTTGACTTATTTTAAATTCAGATTCTTCAAGTGTTGTTGACGCTGTTCTTTCCGATCATCAACTTCTTGCTTTGTGAATCCTAAACCGACTTGCTTTCCATAAATCTTCTCATTTGTACCAGATGATCCATTCCCATTCTTCGCAAGATGAGAAAATCCAGCTTTAATTTTACCAGCATCTTCTTGTTGATAAAGATAGTCTCATCAATATATGTATGAGAATAATCTTCTCAATGGAAATAACTGACTTCTCATTTTCAGCCCACGAAGAACCAGACACAAACTTTGACATTTTAGGAATATCAGATTTCTTGTCAGATGTCTTTCCATTCTTTTTGGACTTCTTTTTCTGTAGATTCTTTTCTTCCCAGCACTTGAAACAGAAAACTTTGAGTAATCACAATTTTCTATTTTGTCTTGCAGAACATTAACTGCTTCTTTAATCACAGTGGGTTTGGAACTGTCTTTTCAAAAACCTTTTCAAAATTCTCATCCTTACACAAGAAATTTATGAAAGATTCCAAATTGGTAATATTGTTCAGTTGTTTATTCACATCAATGACTTGAATTTTCAGATCAGGAATCTTTTGTTACACTAGAGATAACTCTTTTTCTGTTGCGATGAACTTCTTTGAAACTCTATTTGTTTCAGATTTCTGTAGCCTTAATTTAACCAACTCATCAAATAATTCATTCATAATATTTTCTTCATTCGCTTTTGAACTTCACAGTTCTCCTTCAACAACTTGTCTTCATGAACTAATTCTTTATGCTCGTCAAGCTACCTTATATTATCATTCTGATAACCCAAGGCTTTAGTAGCGACCTCATCAAGCTTAATCTTTGATTTTATAAATAAATCGTTAAAATAAATCGTTAAAATCACCTTCAACTTCTTTAGCTTCACCCTTCCATTTTTCAACTTCTTTTGTCAAAGTATCATTTTCTTCAGATAACTTTGCAACTTTATTTGCAAACTATTCAAATTCATTTTGAAACATTAACTCCTTCTCAGCAATTTCATATTGAAGATGTTGAAATGTTCTTTCAGAGATTTAAATTCAGAACCAGATTTATCTTTCTCAAATAACACAACTCTTGATTATAATCTGTCAACTTCCTTTTACACTTTTCCAATTATCTTGTCTTCTTTATGTTCTCAGCAACCGACAACTCATTTTCTTTAACCAAAATTTGAATCAGCTTATCATTTTGTTAACAAAATTCACAAACTGGTTCATAACCACTGGAATCAGATTCATAATCACTTTGTTCAATCTTAACCATAAAAGAATAATGAGCATCAGTTATCTCAGAATCACTCTAACACTCAAATGAATTTATTGGAGCATGAATTGCAGTTAATGCAGCTTGATCAGGATAACTTTAGACCAGTCATATCCTTGACTAGCTTGAGATACCATTGCATTTTACTTTGCATTAATTGTTGTATTCTTTGAAGTCTGAGCTTGATTACCAGAATTGGACTTATCATTTGCTGACTGAGAACACTCTCGAGCAAAATGACCAAAAATGGAACACTTAAAACACTTTACCTTTGATTTGTCTAATCCGACTTTACCATCTGGGTTTATACTTCCTACTCCTATTCCCTTCCTGATTTTTTTAGCTCTTTGAACTAACATAACAAGTTTCCAGTTAAGATCCAATTTTCAAGATTATCTGGATCTATCTGAGCTATATCTTCTTCTAACAGATCAGCAGTTGGTGTACCACCAGTCAGAAATCCATAATATGAAGATAACAATCTAGAGATCAAATCCAGATATTCATCACTTATTTTTGCAGAAAATGCAGTTTGACTTGAATGATTTGGAATTGTAAAACTATAACCTTTTGAATAACCAGAATCTTCAACATTTCCAGAAACATTTCCAGCAATAAATGATGTTGAAGGAGATAAACCAAAACCAGTTGGTTCAGACTTTGCATTGATGCTTGCTGAATTCTGACCATGATACAATTCAGGATTTTGCAATTGAGCAGTTAATTTGTTAGCATTCAACATTTCCATATCTCTAGCTGAGTTTGCTTGTCAAAGCATGAATGATAATGCTGAGAATTCCTTATCATAAGTAAGTAACAAAACATAATTCTCCCATTAAAGCTTCCAACAACTTTTCTTTTAATTCTTCTTCAGTCTTTTCAACATCAACCATCTTCAGTTCACATATCAGATGTGACAATCGAGACACTAGAGCACTGATGTTTTCTTTTTCATAATGTTGAAAATTGTTGATTTATTTATTCAACACCTTTCTCCAGCTCTTCTTATAGTGATCATTGCCTTCACATCGTAACGCTAATGCATCTCATAATGTTTTAGACTTTGTGCACGTGTTGAACTGATGCAACAGCTCCTTTGGCAAAGCCATGGTAAGATAACCATAAGCCTTCTTTTCGAGTTCATAACTAATTCGTTTACCAGATGTGAAATCTTTTAACTCTTTAAATTCTCCTCCAACATTATTTGGACGCTTGTAACCATATTCAATCGAAATCCATAGATCAATGTCATTCGTACTAATGTACACTGAAAATATTGCTTCCAATTATGATAATCTTCTAGTTGCAACAACTTGGGAACTTTCTGATTTGTTTCAGTTTCATTATCATAATTGATCAAAGTTTGCATTGCGTTTTGCATAATGGCAAGTGCTTAAAAATTAGACATTTTGAAAATGTATTATCGGTATCGAAAACTAGAAATGCAAAAACGGAGGCCTTATAAGTGGAATTAGGTGGTTAAAATGGATGATACTGGTCGTAAGGCAAATAAAGTGGTCTCGTAACTCAAAACAGAACTCAAGTTACGTCAGTTATAGGGAAACCCACTATTCTGCTCAACGAACCAAGACAATTCCAACTTCAGCGAACCAACACCTTTGACGAACCAAGAAAGTCAACACAAATAGACTAGAAAACCAATAATCCTTGAACAGACCGCAAATTCCTTAGCGAACCAGATAATTGAGCGAACCAAGATAGTCAGCGAACCAATGGTTCGGTGAAATAACTGTCACGAACCTAGGATAACCGTCACGAACTGGAGGTTGAAGATTGCCTGGGCGAACCAAAGAACAAATGAAACTAACAAACCAAAGAGACGCGAACCAAGGATGAATACAAGGGGTGAACCAAAAAATTTTAACCCACGAACCAACACATTTAACTGGCGAACCAAACTAAAAAATTCTATTTTGAACTTGAAGGAATTGGATTGTGATTTGCATCAGTAAGCAAGGAAATCACACTACGAATGTTTAGAAACAAAAACTTTGACCAAAAACACTCAGATTTGAAAAAAAAAACGAAAGAAAATCCACTTTTTCTCACTAGAGTTTGTGAAAATGGTCAATCCTGGACCAGCAGATCAACCTGGAAGGCTCTAATATCACTTGTAAGGATCTGTGAGGATCTTACTACTGGGAGATTGATCTAATTCTAGTAACGAGAAAGTAAATAAACCTTGTTTATTAAATCACTTCTAGAAACAATGATACAAAGACTCTAGTTCTCTCACTCTCTAAGAACACATACACAAAAAACTTAGAATGCTCAGAAGTTCTAAAGGTTACAAACTAACCAAGTCAACTATTTATACTAGTTGTCTGCCTAGGGAACCAAGCAGCAACGAACCGTTGGCTCGTTTCCCACGAACCCATGGTTCATGGCTTGGTTCGTGGAACCCTACACTCACACTTTAGCTTTTGATTAGATATAACACACGAGACACACTGTAGCATACGGATTATGCTTTAACACCTACCTAGATAGACACCCTAACTACCGGTATCTTCCCCCTTCCAGTTACTACATGTATACTGCCAGAAACCTAACTCCGAAGAGAATTCAAAATCATAAATCAATTTCCCAAAATGGCATGTAAGACACAATTACTAAGGAAAGAGGCTAGGAAGCCTCAAAAATTAGTATACGAGGGTGTGCCAAGTGTTAGTGAAATGCGAGATTGAGAAAGGCAAGTCTAAGTAGCATCTAAGGACATATTGTAATAGTAGACATACAAACATAAGTTAATCATGTGGGACACCTAAGGTATAGTGTAGGTCATCTAGTTCTAGGTTATCCAGTTCTATTAACCTAGATCCCTATAGCCAAGGCTCTGATACCTATTGTCACACCCCAGCCGATGGTGGAACCTTTCGGGGCACAATGATTGTCCATATGCTAATGATAACTAAATAAAGTTGCAATATACTTAAATATGTCAAATTTCATTTCATAACAAAAGAAGTCTTACAAGGAATCAAACAAATACAAGCATAGAACATAAACTGAAATAAATGATTAACTAGGTCCTATAGTCCTATCGTGATCAAATAGGCCTTAAGTCCAGTTACTACAACATGCACAAGATAAAGTGTCAGCTACAAAGTAGTTGGTGAGTAAAAAAGAGTTAGTGTATATCATATGTGTAAAATATGCGATCTAAGAGTTACGTGGTAGTTCAAAAGTATGATAAACATGCAATGAGATAAAGCAAATAGCATAGCGTAATGCAACCCTGGACATTTAGGTTTCCAATCACGCGACACCAATTACCGGTTAAGTCAGGTGCGTTCTCACACCAACAGATCTATTATTGTTACCCATGCTTTTTAATGTTTACACATGAGGTGGAGCATGAGGTAGAGATAGATCACAACACAACAATAGATCACATAAGTTTACATACTGAATTTACACATAAAAAACATAGAATCGCATATGACTTTTGAGTAAAGTATATATAGAGAGATGGTAGTTGAGATAGTGTATATGTTACACCCCCAAATTATAAAAGCATAAGGGGGCTATGAATACTCACATGAAGAGTTTGTGCGAGAATCAAGACATGCACTGAGAACCAAATGAAATGGCAATCCAAGACTATGCTAATGAAGATTAAACCAAATAAATACGAGATACAAGACAACTAAGAATTAATTTCTTAAGGAATTGGGGGAAGTTATATTTATTGTTTAAAAATATTTAATTTAATTGTATTGGTACTTTAGACGTTTTGAACAAGTTTTGGCATATAGGTTAGAACACTCTCATCAGGGCGTCCCAGGTAAGCATCCAGGTCCAACTATGAGATTTATGCGAACACTTATCTTTGATAGAGACCCCGACTGCCGGTGCTTTCACTATTCCAGTTGATATGTAACATCCCAAAATTTCATAGTACTATAAATACGTTATTATAATTTATATATTCATGTATATATATAGATGTATATACTAGAAAGACGTGGTTATATGAATACGTGTTTAATAATTCCATGTTAGAACATTAATGCATACTTATTTAAGGTAGATGAAACGTTTTTGATAGTTAGCGGGAAAGAAAAAAGTAAATACGTGCTATATATATATATATATATTTATATTTATATGCATATACGTGTTAATAATTATGCTTATATGTGCCTCAGGTTAGAAATCATTAGAAATATGTTTTAGGAAGTTTTTGGGCATAAAATCATAATTATGTAAAAGTTCGAGGGGCTAAAATTCATTATATAGAAGTAAAGGGGCCAAAAATATAAAAAGGTCAAAGTTTGTCAAATGTTGTGGCTCGCGGACTGCAAGCCTGGTTCTCCGGTTCGTTCGCGGTTCACAACGAAGTGCCAGTAGCGAATGTTCGACTATATTTGCTTCAGCCGCAAAACTAAACCACCTGGATTAAACTCTCATCGTAGGACGTGTGTGGACCTTATGGCGCTCCTAATGCATATAAATTGCAAAGCAGATCAATCCATATCAATTACCAATTTCATGAATTAAGATTAGAAAACCCTAAAACGTCCAAGAACATTCAAGCAAGCAATTTGATCGATTTTGGAGTTCAAATTTCACAGACAAGCTTTATTTGGTATGTATTATAAAAGTCCTCAATCAATTTTATGATTCATAGCAGTTTGAATAAGTTTATAGAAATCATAAAAAATTAGGGTTCTTGATGATGTTTCTTCAAAATTGAGCAATTGGGTTTGAATTAGAGTCTGAATGTTTGTAGGTAATCATAAAATAATATTTTTAAGAAATCCCTTAAGTTAATTTCATGGTTTGGAAAGGTTTGGTATTAATTTGAGAAGCGGGTCAAAATTAGGGTTTTCTTAACATTGTTTTGCTATAATTGAATGATCGGGATTGAATTATGGCTCCATATTTTAAGGTATATTATAATATGATATTAGAAATAGAATCCCAAAGTATTTTCATAATAAAAGGAGTTTTGATAATTATTTGATAAAAACGTCAAATTAGGGGTTTGAAAGATGATTGTTTAATATTAAACAAGTCGGGAGGTATTGAGGTTTAGTTTCTGATATTAGAACATGTTTATATGTATAATAAGTATATATGAGTTGAAAATTTGATAAATAATAAAGAATTAAAAATACCGAGTTAATCAGATACTTAGAATGTTATTTTGCCTATAAGGGCACTTTGGTCATTTTGACCTAAAAAAATTGGTTAGTCTTGTAATTTAGATATTATTAGGATTATAAAATGTAGAAATAAACATAAGAGGTGTTTATAATATATAGTGTTGCATTAATACATTCGATACGCGATTATGTTTAAATTGTGGAACATAACGAAGATTCTGTGGAAGTAAACGAACATAACCATACATGATTACGAAAAATCCAAAATAGACTCTTCATGATTAAACCATTGTGAAACATTCAATTGATAAACTGTATATAAAAAGCCATAATTTTTATGGGTTATTAATCAAAGATCTAAGCTTTATGATAAAGATCAAGTTTTGGCATTACAGAAACATTATAATAACATTATTAGATCCTTTAGAATGAACAAAGATTAATAACATTATTAGATCCTTTAGAATGAACAAAGATCAGCAGTGAAGTCTTTAATTCGATTAATTGCAATATTCCCAATTATAATTAAGAATAAACGGTTGACTTTTTTTTATTAAACCCTCTTGAACAGAAACGAACAGTAGGGTTTTAAAGGAAATAGTAAAATAAACAACTTTCACGAAGGAACTTACTTGAAAAAGTGTACCGAAGGTCGAGAAATCGGACAGTTAAACATCGGATAGTTGGCTTTTGAAATCACGAACGAGGGCCCAATTCACGAAATTGGCGGAGGGGAAACGTCGAGTAAGAGTTCTAATGACAATATCTAATTGTATTAATATATGAGGGAAGCTAGGGTTTGTGAATTGGACTCTAGAGAAGATAAGATAACTTAAATGAACTTGAAAAATATTAATTGGATGAAATCAAATCGAGTTATAAGATGATAAAATTTTCCAGAAGGTTCTAGGGTTGTTACTAGTGATAAGGGATCGAAAACTATTTTTGATTTGCATTTTAAACGTGTTTAGGACAAACTTTGGACCCAAAATTCAAGACAAATCGCAATCAGCAAAAATACTGACATGTTGGGCGGTCGTTGCAGACTGTAATAACAACCCCTCAATAGCCTCTAATCTTTATTTATCAACGAACCATAACAAAACTTATAAAAACATCATGGAACATCAGAATGTGATTTTTGAATTTCGTGAGTACTCTGGTTACGAACCAAAATCGTGTAAGAATTGCAAATCGTTGTATTTTTATTTTAAACCAATCGAACATCGATGCAAACACACCAATGAAATATTTTATTTTGGAAAATGATTATGAACTTCCAAATTTATTTTAAATTAGTAATTAATCAAAATTCATCCAACAGTTACAAAATCGAAATCCGAGAACGTGCGAAAGTTCAGATCGGGGTTGGATTTTACAAACGGGTCGGAAGCAGATGTTACAGTCTCCCCTACTTTAGAGAATTTAATTCTGAAATTAGTAGAGACCTACAAGTTTAGAGAATAATAGTATGAAGGATTTTACTAGAATAAAATACATCTAATTAACGAAATAGAGGTATAGCGAGGACATAAAAGATTCCACCAAAAGTAAGAATACGCTTCGGCTACTAAATCAATTACACCGGTACCTTTTTTCACCTAACCTCAAGGCGAAGCTACAAACGGTACTAGAGAGTTCTACATAAGTTTCGATACAACCAACAACTAAGAACAGTTCTCGGTCCAACTCCTAGTCCACCCTTTATATATAGGGTACTGTAACTAACCCACCATATCTTTGATGCTCAAAGGTGTACTATCCGCCTACGAAGAGCCACCCATTCCACACAACAACCAACTAGTTTTTGCTAAATGATTTCGACATTGCAATAGGGCGATACCTAGTCTCCCCTACTTTAGAGAATTTAATTTTGAAATTAGTAGAGACCTACAAGTTTATAGAATAATAGTATGAAGGATTTTACTAGAATAAAATAAATATAATTATCGAAATAGAGGTATAGCGACGACTTATTGCTAAATGATTTCGACATTGCAATAAGGCAATACCAAGTCTCCCCTACTTTAGAGAATTTAGTTCTGAAATTAGTAGAGACCTACAAGTTTAGAGAATAATAGTATGAAGGATTTTACTAGAATAAAATACATATAATTACCGAAATAGAGGTATAGCAACGACATAAAAGATTCCACCAAAAGTAAGAATACGCTTCGGCTACTAAATCAATTACACTGGTACCGTTTTTCACCTAACCTCAAGGCGAAGCTACAAACGGTACTAGAGAGTTCTACATAGGTTTCGATACAACCAACAACCAAGAATAGTTCTCGGTCCAACTCTTAGTCCACCCTTAAAATGTCATCGATGTTTATATATAGGGTACCGTAACTAACCCACCATATCTTTGATGCTCAAAAGTGTAGTATCCGCCTACGAAGAGCCACCCATTCCAACAACCAACTAGTTTTTGCTAAATGATTTCGACATTGCAATAGGGTGATACCAACTAAATGATAACAGATAGCATAATCAGTGGGTTATCAACATATGGTGAGTAACACGAATCGTAGCTTAGACCAAAAATTGAGACTGCATGAACAACTCGGACACATTAACCAAACTTGGATATCCATGTCTACCCTTCTTTAGGAGCAGACTAGAGGAATACAATACCAGAGGCGGGTGTAACATGTATCCCGTTGAAAACTGAAATAATATCTTATTATAACATTAATGAAATCGTTCCACTTGATAAACATAATCTTGAGGTTGCGGATTTCTTAACAAGAGAAGGCATCAAGTTCTTGTAGACTAGATGGGTCACGACCTATGATGCCCGGGAACGGGTACGGGAACGAGAAACGGGTACTGGTACGGGAACGGGAAACGGCAAAACTCAAAATCCAAGAAGCGGGCACGGCAAGGGTACGGCAATAAAAAATATATATATGCTATAGATAATGTAACACAAACTTACTAGATATATATACATATATATATATATATAATATATATATATATATATATAAATTTTACTATATTTTGTTTCAAATATATAACGTTATGTTTTTGTAATTGGGCTAGTAAATAAATATTTTCCAGAAGAGAGCCCACTAACCCACATGTTGTACATTTAAGGCCGGTCCACCGTCAGAACCATAAGTACATTTAAGTCTTTATTCTCTCAAGACTCCACAATTTCGTCGGAACCCTAAGCAGAGCCACTGGGACTCCACCGCACCGTGGATGCGCCGCCGCACTAACGATATCCTCCTCTCTCGCCCACCATTTTCTCCTTGAGAGTCAATTTCACCCCTTGTTCGTCCATCTCTCATAAACCCTAAATCGACTGGAAACGTTTAAAAACCGTCCCCAAATTTAGATTCGTTAAGAAACGGCCCCTTGACTTTTAGAAACGGTCAAGAGGCGTCCCTAAAATCGAGGAATCACCGGCGAAACGTTTCTCTGCCGATTCCATTGCCGTTTCTGTCCCCTGGACGATTCCGAAGCGGGGTACGGCGGGTCTCAGTCCACCTACGTGAAAGTTCAGATGTTACACCACCTACCCATTATCGGCTAAAAGTCAAATAACGGTTAGCTAACATTAAAGGCATCAGAAACAGATAACTGAAACTGAATCATAATCAAACCAACATCATGAAGAAACCAAGCCTCAAAATCATCAGAAAGTATTAATTTTATCTCAGTATAGCAGTAATTTAGAATATTACCAAGCCATGAATGAAATAGGCACAGATAAAGAGCACCAAGCACATGTGTATTCTAATAGACAGTCCTAGTTCACCGCCGAAACAGACGAAGAGAAAATGAGAACCTGCTATGAACAAGTTGCAACATAAGAGAACACGTAAGTATCAAAATATTATCTTTGCTTACATCTAAAGATCAAAGACCTGCATTCGGAGAGCAAAGATCAAACAGTATGGCCGATTCATCACATATTACTTCTGCTTGAACACCCTAATACCCCAATTACATATTAAGCTTTGACTTCAATAGTATCTCTTAGAGTACACGTAAGAATTTCAAAACCGTATATAAGGAATAACCGTTGAAGTGATGACCGCAAAGTCACTTGTAGATCCAGCTGGGAAAACGTAGCGACGGTCGTAAATGAGAGGCGTTATAAGCAGCGAGATGATAAGAGAAACCCAAAGCCACGTCTCACCGGCCAAAAACCCCAATCATAAAATTAGATTTGACGATGACCTCGATCGGCGATGAAGAAGGCCATACTACACTTCTAGAGAGAGAGGCCGGGACGAGAAAACCCACTGTTAAAATGATGAGGGTTTAAAATTCGATAGTAGTGTGAGAGGAGGAAACCCAGGCCACGTCGCACCGCCCAAATACCCCAATCACATACTTCTGGCTTCTAACATCCAAATTACCAACACCCACTAGCTTAGTCTATTGGTAAAGGTGTTTGACCTCTAATCTTTGGGGTCTTGGTTTCAAGTTCTACTTGTCAATGTTTTAAAGCCCGGGTCGAACCGGGCGGTTCAATCGGTTCGACCGGGGACCGGCCACCTTTCCGATTCTTTAATGTCCGGTTTTTTGGGTTGAACCGACCCTCTTCGAACCGGCCGGTTTTCCGGGTTTTTCCGGTTCAACCGGTCCGGTTCAACCGGTTTTCTGATTTTTTATTTTTTTTTTAATTTTTTTCACTTTTTTTTTATTTTTTATTATTTTTTAAAGTTTAAAACTTATATTTTCTTATGAAATACATATTTGATATTATTTTTTAGTGGATTATAATTGTATTTTAACTACTTTTGTTGGAGTGTACAAGTTTATTAGCATTTTTTTAAAAAAATATATATAAATTCCCTAACCGGTTCAACCAGCCGGTCTAACCGGTCCGACCGGTCGAACCAGTCCCGAAAGGTTTTCCGGTTCAACTAAGAAAACCGGTTTTTAAAACATTGCTACTTGTAACAAAAATAATAAAAAAATTGAGGTTACAAGCTGAGTCAGAGAATTTTCTCACCAGTGATGAGTTTTCTCTTAACGAAGATTGAAAATGATCGGGTGGATGATGTAATATCCCTGTCAGTGATCCAAATTTGCCGTTAAAAGAAAACATCCAAATTACCTAATCACATATTAATGGTTGGCTTCAACAGTACTCTTTTAGAGTACACGTTAATATTCAGAGAATATAAAGTTTTATATTTGTTTTAGTGAATTTTATCAAAATATAGTTTTATTTAATACAAAACTATACATCGATTATGTTTTTTAATGATAAATATATTCTACTTCTATTTCTAAACTACTACACCAACTAAATTACACTAATTACACTGTTGTACAACTAAAAGGATAATACCTCACTAAGTGGGTAGTCTCACATTCACATAAACTGATTATGTAATTTGGACTATCTATCTTATATTTATATGCATAATAAAAGACTATAATTTTTGTGTTATATTTATATGCATAATAAAAGACTATAATTTTTTACACAAGTCAGTTTCACATTCATTTTCATCTTCATTTTTCTGTCTCTCTTTCTTATTTATATGCCAACCCTTTTTCTTATTAAATAATTTAATTATATAATTAAAAATCGTAAATATATATCTTCTTCTTTTAGTAATTTATCAAAACTTAATAGATTAAAATAAGATTTCAATATCTTCTCATAAAATATAGTTTTATAATTTTTAAATCTTTATAATTTTTTTTTATAATTTTTAAATATATTCATTAGTTCTTATTTAATTAAAGGATGATGACATCTACAATATAAATCTTTATAGAAATCATTGTCTACAATAGGTTGTATTTATTCAACACATGTAATACATAAGTTTCTAACCTACTTAAAATAATATAGCAATACACTAATTTAATAACCTAGTCTTTATAAACTCGAATCTTATGTTTGAAAGTAATCGTAACGTTTTTCTGTCTCCATAAAGATTACAATCAAGCCTTAATATACAAGATGTCTTCCTAACCAAGAAATAGTAAATAAGGAAATACAATCACACAAAATCAAACTAATTATATGATGAATATCTCTTCGCTAATACTCCCCCTCAGTGCGAACGTGAAGAAGCAGTCACGTTCAAGCTGGATCGAAAAGTTTCAAAAAGATATCTAGGAAGACCCTTGGTGAAGATGTCAGCATACTGATAGGCAGATGGCACATGAAGAACCCTGATGTGTCCAAGTTGAACCTTTTCACGGACGAAATGAATGTCCATCTCGACATGTTTGGTCCGTTGATGTTGGACCGGATTCTCAGTGAGGTAAATCGCTGAGATATTGTCGCAATACACAACTGTGGCTCGATGTAGCGGAACGTGTAGTTCAAGAAGAAGATTACGAATCCATGTAGCTTCAGCAACAGCATTGGCAACCCCCCTGTATTCTGCCTCGGCACTTGATCGAGACATAGTTGGCTGACGTTTAGATGACCACGAAATAAGATTATCGCCCAAGAAAATGCAATAACCTGACGTGGACCTGCGAGTGTCTGGGCACCCCCCCCCCCAATCCGCATCAGTGTAAGCGGTTAAAGAATTGCACCTGGAGGCCGAAAGTCTAAGGCCGAAATGTAAGGTTCCCCGTATGTAGCGGAGAACACGTTTCATAAACAAGAGATGAGGTTCACGTGGTGCATGCATAAAAAGACATATTTGTTGGACCGCGTAAGAGATATCTGGACGGGTAATCGTGAGGTACTGTAATGCGCCTGCTAGACTTCGATAATGAGACCCATCTGCTAACAACTCCCCCTCGGTGGCACTAAGTTTAGAATTGGTATCGACAGGTGTATAAGATGGCTTACAAGCATCCATATTGGCACGATGCAGAATGTCCCGAGAATATTGAGCTTGTCCGAGACACATGGAATTTTGATCCCGCGTAACGGTTATGCCCAGAAAGTGATGTAAGGGTCCAAGGTCGGACATAGCAAACTCGCTAGATAACCGCGAAATAATCTGCTGAAGCAGGCCTGCGTGATTGGCGGTGAGCACGATGTCGTCTACATAAAGTAACAAGTAGGCGATATCCTTTCCTTGCTGATAGGTGAATAAAGAGTTATCACACATGCTGCCACGAAATCCCATAGTTTTAATAAAGTCTGAGAACCTGGAAAACCATGCTCGAGGTGCTTGTTTCAATCCATATAAAGACTTGCGAAGCCGACAGACATGATTAGGCAAGTGGGGATCGATGAAGCCCGGTGGTTGGTACATGTATACGGTTTCCTGAAGTTGCCCGTGCAAAAAGGCATTTTTGACATCCAGTTGATGAATTGGCCAAGCACGGGAAATAGCCAAGGATAAGACGGTTCTGATGGTGGCGGGTTTCACCACGGGGCTAAATGTTTCCAAGCAATCGATTCCAACCGTTTGCGACTTCCCATTACACACGAGTCTAGCTTTGTACCTGTCAAGTGTTCCATCGGCCTTGAATTTGTGGCGAAAAAGCCACATTGATCTGATGATAGGGCGGTCCATAGGCCGAGGAACGAGTTCCCAAGTTTCATTTACCTGCAAAGCACTAAATTCGTCGTTCATAGCACGAAGCCAATTAGGGTCCAATAAGGCTTTTGTATGGGATGTGGGAATAGGAGAGATTGTGGAAGTGGCAGCTAAATTATATTTGGGATTAGGTTTAGAAATGCCAGCTTTGGATCGAGTTTGCATGGGATGGTCATTGGTCTGTGGTTGAGCAATGGGTGGTGATTGAGGTTCGGTTTGCGAGGAGGTGGGTGAAGGTCCGACGGGTGAGGACGGTTGGGTCGATGAGGGTGGGCTAGAAGAGGGGGTGAACTGTTGGACGGGAGTAGGAGGGCTAGCGGGTGTTGGGCTGGTGGGTTGCGGGCTGAATGGAGGAGTGGGCTGAGAGGTTGGGCCGGCGGGTTTAGTTGGGCCGGTGGAGGGGAAAATAAAAGGGTAATCGGCAGTGGGGTCATTTAAGGGAGATTGAGGTGTCGGAGGGGTTATGTCACGGAACGGGAATGACGTCTCATCGAAAATGACGTGACGCGAAAGGTGAACACGCCCCGTGAGTGGATCGTAGCACCGGTATCCTCGGAAGTCGGAAGGATAACCCAAAAAGACACACCGAATGGATCGAGGTGCGAGCTTATGGGCTTGGACGGCAGATTTGTTGGGATAGCAAGCGCAACCGAACACACGAAGGTGGTCGTATGTCGGTTGGCGGTGATAGAGAGCCAAGGCCGGTGGTTGGAATTTTAATCGTTTGGTTGGCAAAATATTATGAAGGTAGGATGCCGTATGAAGGGCTTCCACCCAAAATTGGGGTGGAAGATGGGCGTGAACAAGGAGGGCCCTGATTATGTCGTTCACACGACGGATCATACGCTCAGCCCGGCCGTTCTGTTGGGATGTTTGGGGGCAAGAAAATCGAAACACGAGGCCGTTTTGTGATGCAAAATTTTTGAAATTGATATTATCGAATTCGCCCCCCATGTCACATTGAAATGTTTTAATTTTTGTTAGGAATTGGGTTTGAATCAAGTTGTGAAATTTGATAAATGTGGTTAAGGTTTCAGATTTATACCGAAGAGGATAAACCCAAAGATAGTTGGTGAAATTGTCAACAAGGACCATGTAGTACTTATATCCACTGTTACTTAAAACCGGAGATGTCCACAAATCGCAATGAATTATATCAAATGGTTTAAAAGTATTTGAAATGGATTCAACAAATGGCAATCGTTTGCTGTTTGAAATTTGACAAGAAGAACAAACTGTAGCATCAGATGCGTTATTACATTTAAATGAAAAATAAGCACTAAGATAGGTTAGCGTGGTCGCTCCGGGGTGTCCGAGACGATCATGCCATGGAGCTGGGACGGATGATGTTGACAAAGCATAGGCCGGTGGTGAGAGCGGGTACAAGTCTCCGCTGCTATTGTGGCGGGAAAGGAGCCGTCCATCCTTGAGGTCCTTCAAGGAAAAACCGTAAGGATCAAACTCAATAGACACTTGGTTATCAGTAGTGAATTTGCGGACGGAAAGTAAATTTTTGATAACTTGTGGGGAATGGATTATATTTTGAAGGTTGTAGGTTTTATTGGGTAGAGTACAAAAGCCATGACCAGAACCACTAATTTTTAATTCGTTACCATTCCCGACAAATATAGGATTAACCGGTAAAGAACTGGAAACTGTAATATTACCTGGATCAGAAGTAATGTGATTGGATGCACCGGAGTCCATGATCCATTGCTGATCTGGGTATTGGCCCTGCATGGATGTCATCGCCATTCCAATTTCCTGCGGGTTCAAGGCACTGTATTGGGTCGATCCATATGGGGTATATGCAGGAGGCGGGCCTGGAGCAGCAGCAAAATGGGCCTGTGTTGGGCCGTAAGTGGGTGGCAGCGATGGATAGGGTGTGGGTGGGGGAGCCCAAGTGTTGTAGTAGTTGGGCTGTTGGTGTTGTGTAGTGAAAGGGCCACGAGGAACAGGGCCGTAGCCTGGAGGTGGACCAGTTTGAGATGGTGAGGATTGCTGCTGCCAGTTACTGCCATAGGAACGATTGGAAGAATAACGTCCCCCTCCCCCCCCCACGTCCCCGATTGCTGTAATTCCCGCGACCGGCACCGCGACCACGGGCTGCGATAGCGGGGTCATAGTTATTACCTTTGTAGCCATTTGGGTAAGGAGAGCGAGTCTGCATGTTGTGGGGTACGGGAGGTTGTTGCGAGTTGACGAGGACAGTGTCGCGAGAGGAACCGGGGCGGGCCTTTTGTCGTTGTTGCTCAGACTCGATCATTCCCCGAGCCACGTCCCACGAGGGGCATTGTTGGTTGATTAGAGCTCCGATAGTGTCGTACTCCGGCGGTAGGCCGCGAACCATTTGAATCACCAAGCGGTTGTCGGAAACCGGTTCGTCCAAATCTGCAAGTTGGGAAGCCAAATCTTTTAACGTCAAACAGTAGTCATCGAAGGAGGAACAACCTGCAAGAGTCGTGTTGGTGAATTTTTGCTCTAACGTGGGCGCCCGGGCATTCTTATTGTTGACGTAGATTTGTTGTAAGGTTAACCAAGCAGCCCGGGCCGTTGTGGCTTTATCAAGAATGCGTGGAAGAATGTCGTTGGGGACCGTCGCGAATATCCATTGAAGGATAAGGGCGTCGAGTTCGATCCAATCAGTGTACGTGGGATCTGTGGTGGCTGGGGGTTCTTGCGTACCGTCAATATGATGAAGAACACGGTACGCAATAAGGTGAAACCGGAAGAGCTTCACCCAGTTAGAGTAGGTCACCGTTTTTCCATCGATGGTGCGAACTTTCTGATGTATATTGCTAACGGTGTAGGCTTTGTGAATGGGAGGAGGGTTTGTCTTGTTATCGGTTTTACCAGAGGAGTTGGGGTTGGTTTCGTCACCCATGGATGGAGATTTGGCCGGATTTTGGTGACGAGAGGGGAGGCCGGCCGGCCGGAATTTTGGGTAGGGTAGGGTTTAGAAAAAAAAGGTGGCTCTGATTACCATGAAAGTAATCGTAACGTTTTTCTGTCTCCATAAAGATTACAATCAAGCCTTAATATACAAGATGTCTTCCTAACCAAGAAATAGTAAATAAGGAAATACAATCACACAAAATCAAACTAATTATATGATGAATATCTCTTCGCTAATAATGTTTTCCTCCTCATTTTTATTTTCACCGCTTTGTTCTTTCATTGACAACTTGTCATTACTACTTAGCTTCTGGATGTGTTTTAAACTATACATATAAACTTAAAAAAATTAACCCATATTTAGATTGGTTTATGTTCTAAATTTTTTATGATGGCACTTAATTGGTTTATATTTAACTTTTGTAGGCTTCAAGGAATAATAAGCTAAAACTGTATACTTGAGCTAAATTTGAGATCATGAGTGGAACTTCAAATAAATTTTATAAAATCCCTATGGAAGCAAAATGATGGATGAGAATATATATTGATCCCGAGTTGGGCTAAATCTGGGCTGTTACTTTTCCTTCTTTTTTTTTAATTTGGATTTACTAAAAAAGAAAAAGAACACGAAAGGAATATCAAATATGTGGGCTTGAGAGAACAACACATAAACGTGGACATGCAATTGATGGCAACAAACAAAATATGGATATGTGGGCTGTGTTTCTTGAACTACATATCTTTTGGTAGAAGCACATTTCTCACGGCTGGATTATTCTGAATTCGAATAAATTTGGACGGAAGCATTCGATTTTGTTATTTAATTTTTTAATATTAGTCTTTTTAGTTTGAATTTGGTTTACATCATCTCAATCAATTTTATTATATGAGTAAGTAAACTTTTATATCACGTAGATATGGATTAAATATAGGCATGACTTAGTTATTTTTAGGCTTGCTTAATGTTATGGCTCGAGTGTTATTGTTAAGATCTATCTAATTTTGATTTATGATGTGTTTAATTGAATACTAATTATATTATGAATATGCATGCTAAATTTCTCTTGTGATTCTGTTTGATTGATTTTGTCTTTTTCGTATATAATTAATGTTTAGGTTACCGGGAAAAGATCTACATAAAACCAACAATTATCCAGAAAACCAAAAAACCAACATTTTTTTTCTCTATAACTTCTTCATATATTAATAATTTTAAAAAGAATTACACCAAAAAGTCTATAATTTTATTAGCTTTATTTATAGAAAAAAATTTTAAAAAATAAAAAGTTTAGTGATTTTTTTAGTAGTGCGTCATACAATCTATATATATATATATTGTGACACCCGAGAATTTCAAGGTTAACTTCCGTTAGACAAACCCGTTAGTTACGTTATAAGTAGCTAATGCATAACTAGGCCGAATACGTCCACGACCTTTGGTTGATCACCGAACCCGTCCATATGTGTTATGTGTTTATCATTGATTATCCTTATGTGCAATGTGATTTAAATACATGACTTACTATTGTGAATAGCATGAGTAATTGTAAATACTTGATTATGTGAAAACTTGCCCTTTTTGGTCTCCAGCGAAACTACTGGGCGAAACTATAATGTCGCCCGGTAGTTAGCCAAGACAATCCGATAACACGAGACCAGAGCCAGTTTCGCCAGCCAGCGAAACTGCCAGCGAAATTAGCTCCTGATATAAATAAACTTAATAAACCCTAAGTAGCCTCATTTGCTACATCTCACAACAAACACACACACACACTCTTTTCTCCTGGAGATTCTGGTCAGCCAAGAAACCATCAAGAATCATCATCTCAGCTTTGGGACAACACCCATTTGGATCCTAGATCAAATCGTGAGTCCCAAAACCTTTATTTATGTGTTTTCCTTGGGTTTTCTTAAAAAGTATGCTCAAACCTGCATGATATTGCTTGATCTCTTAATATGTTGTCTAGGGATGCTAGTTTTACTATAAAGTCAGAAACTTTACGTTTAGAAACAAACCATGATGATGATTTATGCAATTTTGGTCATTTTAGGGTTTTATATGTGTTCTTGGTGATTTGATGACAAAATGCGTGTTAAACATGTTAAAGTTGCTTGATTTATGTTAGTAAATGCCCATGGATGCTAAATAATGAATTGCATGTATGATCAGAAGCTGTTAGGTTGATTTTTAGGCAAATCCGTATGTTTTTCACGACCAGCGAAACTGTTGTTCTTTGGGCGAAACTAAGTAGCGAAATTATATATCCTTCCAGCGACACTGACCAGCGAAACTATAGTGTCGCCGGGTAACCTGACCAGACCAGCTCGAGCGAATCTACCGAGCGAAACACCTGAACGAAAGTTCAAACCAGTTTCCCTGCGAAACTAGGCTAGCGAAACTGCGTCAGCAGTTTCGGGCGAAACTAGCCTAGCGAAACTGTGTCACCGGGCACTGCCTAGCGAAAGTGCTGCCCGTGCACCTAGCGAAACTGTCTAGCGAAACTATGCTAGCGAAACTAAGACCTGACCTAATAACCAAACTTGTGAAATTTGCTTAAGTGTTATGCCATGACTTACCTGATAATACCATGATGAAACATGCTTGATATCTGATTTATACGAACCCTTGTTTATGATCAACCATTGGTGTCGTGTGTCGGTATGTCGAGTCATAGTTACAACGTGCTATGTTATGGGCCATAGTGACGTTAAGTAAAGGTTAGACACGAAACTAATACTTAAGACCTAAACGTGTTCTAGGTCCTCGATAAACAACAATACTTGGATTACTAGAAGTGTAGCAGTGCAACCAAAGGTGAGTGTCACTAACCCGCATACCGTGAGTCCGTTGGGCCACACCGAATAACTTAACGAAAACAATGCTGATTGAACTCGAGAGTGCTAGGCACCTCACTGATAAACTTGAGAACACGGGATGCTTGGCACCCACTTGATAAACTAAAGTGTTTTATGGGAACACTTGTGAATTCGTAAACGATTTCTGAAACAAAAACTGTTTTAATATGGCTAGTGTAGGTTAAAGTCTAAACCATATGATATCACATGTTTTCTAAGGATGCCTTATAACTTAAAAGTCCTCAACTAAAATTGTGCCATTAATTGTAAAGCGAGGGGATGTTGGGTAGATCTACTGGAGTTTGACAAACTCCGCCCCGTGGCACGGGGAGTGCACGGAGGTACAATATCAGCCTATTTGACCGTGGTCCCGAGAGGACACGGGGGAGGCAGAAAACGCGATGACTTGGTCCGCACCGTACGGGATGGCTCGGCCCCCACAAATAAGTCAGCTTTGGTACAAACTTCCTTAGAGCATGGAACAACGGATTAGCTACCCGCGATATCGGTTGAGTCCTTTAACTTTACGGAACTAGTACATACCCGATGACGTGGTCACGGACAAAACACTTATAAACTAAGAATTAATTACGAGCATTGCTTTTCACAAGTAAACATTTTGTATGTACCTTTTGATATGAAATATGATTATGAGATTGGGCCAATGCATGACAAGCCCACTGTGAACTCACCAACCGTTAGGTTGACACTTGCGTGGTTTAAACTTTTGCAGATCGCTAAGGAGTATCCGCTGGAGGTTGGCATGGCACAGAAGATGTTTACTTTATTTAAACTAAATTGGGAATTTAAAACAATATTTATGTAAAGCACGCGGTTAGTGCTAAAGACAATTAATTTTCCGCTGCGTATGTAATTGAAGACTTTGATTTTATAATTTGTGTTGAACTAACTCTGATTCGTTTAGTATTTGTAACTTTGGTTGTGGATCCTGGTCTAGTCACGCCCCTTAACGGTAAAAACTCCGTTAGTGGTATTTTGGGGGTGTGACATATATAAGCTAAACAATGGCACTATTTTGACACCATATTAAATGCGAAATCATAAATACGATTTTCATTAAACCAAGCATTTGGTACTACATGCTTAAGCATGGTGTTTTATTAAAAGCATGATACATGTTGATGCATCATCATCATCATCATCATAGTAGTAATTCTTAATCCGTAAACAATAATTCAATTGGTTATTAAATTAGTTATTAAACATGAGGGCTAATCACATTCTCAACTTTCATTGAATTGGTTATGATTATTAAATTAAATAAAATTGAATCCGTAAATCATCATTAATATATCACTAGCTCTTCAACTTTTTGCAACTTCTTGAGTAATAATCTATTTAATAATAATAGCATCATAATAAATAGGTTAATAACAATAAACTTTTGGATTTCTAGGCACTAATAGGCAATAACATTGCAATAAACATGACCCTTTTAAGTTCTTGTAACCCCATTTTAATTAATTCATGACATTTTTATGATCCTATATAAAGGCATGGATGGAGCCCTCCTTTGTTCATCCCCCCAACCGCCATCTCCTAACTTCGTGTAAGTCCTTTATTATTATTATTTTTGTTTATGTAATCTTCGTTGACGACCCTCTCCTTGGTTCCGGCGGGAAGAAAATGTACCGCCGGAACGTAAGACTTTTTTTGCTTTGTCCAACATGAATAAAATGTAACGTCAGCGGCAAACGGGTTGTGTGTTTCTTTTTTTTTTAATTCCTCACTCTTCTCATTCTATCGTACTAAATGTTCTCCAATTTGCATGTGTAGGTGCTTATTTGATAACTCATAGCAATTTCGTTGAATATCCAACTATTGTACACTTGCATATATATACGTATCATTGGAAAAGTGCATTGACATAATTAGAGCTAAACAATATGTAATTGAAGGTTCTTTTTACTTTGGATCTGTAACTTACAGCCAATTTCTATGATGTTAACATGATCCTTTTAGTTTAGGAGCATTAATGAAGATTTTTAAATTGGGTCTTTATTTTGGTTAACTAAACTGCAAATTAGAGATCTTAATATAAAGTCTTTTTTCCATTAAAATCTTTGATTTGTCTGATCCTGTTTTAGTACAGATTGTCAGGAATGAAGCTCCCAAATGACAAATTCTAATGATTCCATAGGTTAGATACATCTTGACCTCCCAACTTATGCTTTTATTTTTACTCGATTCTTTTTCTAACTGGCAAGTTATGTGACATTTGACATTTGGTAAATGTCTATCTTCAATATCTACAAATCAGAGGCTACATTTTGATTGTATGATGATAAGATAATGAAGAATATTACAACTTGATGCGATGAAAAGCTGAGTTTTTAAGATTTATTTTAGTCTAGCAACCTCCCATGTTTTAGTTGAAAGGGATGTGATTTAATCCACTGATTGGGTGTGAGTTTAGGATCTAGCAATCTCCCATCTTAATTCAGTTCATAGTCTGTTGTGTGTCTTTTTTTTTCATATGAATGAAGATGAAATAGGGAACTTCATAAAGTTAGATGCCTTTAATCTCATGAATGTATGTTAATGCGATTAGTTCATACTCTTTTATGTGTTTTTTTTTCTTTCATATCAATGACACTGATGAAGTAGGAAGTTATTAAAGTGCCTATTTTAGATTGGATTTTGGGTCTCTTTTTTTTGTTGTTTTTCATGTTGGGGTCATATTAAGTATGAGTTCGAGGAGGTAATTAAAAGCATGATAATTCATTAGGCATATCATCATATCATATATTTCGTTTGTTTAAAAGTTCATTAGGCTTATCATCATATTATATTTTTCGTTTGTTTAAAAACCGAACCAAAAAGACTTTCTTGATAATTCATTAGGCTTATCATCATATTATATTTTTCGTTTGTTTAAAAATTATGAAAATATTGTATGAAAAGACTCATCGGTCATCTTATAATCAACAAAATTGACCAACTTAATAACCAAACCGGTTAGACAAATTTAAAAAAAAAAATACGTTAACAACTCCAATAACATTTTTCCTGGTTTATGGTTTGAAAGCATCCATATGACTACATGGTTTCTAACCGACGGTTTGCATCGGTTCATAACCGAATCTCTATTTGAGAACCCATTCGGTTTTTAAAATAGTTATGAATTATTCAGATAAATTAATAAGAATCATTTGTGAGTTAACAAATTATTTTCTTTAATGGAGCATGTTAATGGTACCATATCTATTTCAGAACTATGTCCATTTATAACAATGAGAAGAAGACTTTAAATTCATAGCCTACAAGATTAAGAAAAAAAATACAGATTCATAAACTCTCTAAGAACAAAAAAAAAAAACAGCAAATGCTGAAGACATTCGTAGATTAACATACATATTCCATAACATTGCAAAACAACTCCTTACGGCAGACAAATTAGGCACATTTATAAAAAAAACCAATAAAAATTACCTGGAAAACATATAGAAGAATAACTGAAGCCCTAGAACTAACAGCTGCCCATAAGCCCATTAATCATCTCTAATAACCTGTGCACATTGAAGCCAATTGATCATCTCCAAAGAAGCCAGAAAGACTGTGCACACCAATAACCTGTACCAAAACAAAAGGAAGGAAAAAATTCAATTATTCCCATATAAAGCACATGTATGATACAATTAACTCCACAAAGGTTCAAAGCTGACACTTGAATTTCAAAAGAACCCAATTCTGTGCTACATGACAATAAGCTTATAAACCCATTTCAAGAACAACTCATAAATCAGCAACCATAAAAAAATAATCAATTTGTATAATAAACTCATAAATAGCATAACAATATCATAAGGAACTGATAACAAACAAATTACAACCATTAATTCAAAACACATTGAGAAAATCAGAACCCTAATTTGAGGGTCGTGCATCCATTGACGAAGATACATGAGAGTGAACGGTGAAGGAAGAGAGGATACATACCTGATCGGATTTTAAATTCGGTGGCAACATATTACTCATCGGTGTTTGAAGATCAAAACGGCTGTAGACGGATATTAGCGTCGGAGGTTGGAGAAGCAGCGAGGTTGCGATATGAGTTTAGCGGCGGCTTAGGGTTTAGAATGAATCGTGGTGCACAATCTGAACAATATATATATCGGGTTTAAAAAATCCGGATCATGGAACCGGGTTAAGAGGATCTGCATGCTTTTGAAGGTATTTTCAAATATTTTAATTCCAAAATCTATAAAAGTTACACGTAAGGAGATCCTACGTGGTTGAATTTTAAGAGAAGACTAATCCTATCTACGTGGTTGAATTTTAAGAGAATACTAATCCTATGTGGTCACACCTTAAGATGTGTCACCTGAATAGCAAAAACTTGTGTTTATTATATATATAGATATAGATATAGATTTCTCACGTGAAGCTTCTCACATCTAGAGATAATGAACAACTATATTGTAAACTGACTGGTTTACTTGATTTGTTTAAAAAATAATACCTTTTCACTTTTCTTCATTTAGTTAATTTTACTTATTGACTTAGGTTTACATCGTATACGATGTACATTTTATATCAATTTTTGAGGAATTGAAGCATTTAGATGGCTTATTTTGATAGTTATTAAAAAACCTCTAATAACTAAATGTGTTGTCTTATATATTACTCATAACATGTTAAGTGGTCATTTGTTGAATATCATTTATGCATCTTAAATTATATTCTGCACCTTTTCCTTTAGAGATGCATTACGTAATTTTATATTTGTTCTAACCAAAAGTTTTGTGTAATCCTTGCAATGAGGCACATCAGCAAAATGAAGATGAATCACAATAATGTATTTCCTCAAGCTAAATGATATAATAGGTCTTCATCTGTACTAGTCTAATTCTGAATCACTAATAGTCCTATGTGAAATTTGGTTCCTTATTGTATGATATAGTATATAATCCTATGAAATATAATGCTAAGTATTTTAGAAGCTAACTTATTTATTAAGTCATTCTAGTTTGTTTATACAAGGAATAAAAGCTGGAGCATAAGATCTCTAATGTGTACATATTAGTTTATATGGATATAAGGTTTTTTGGGTGTTTCTTCGAATGATTTATTTTGTATACAGACGTAGTATTTTAATAAAATTTATGCGTGTAAGTCATGAAAATTTTTAATTTTGTGTCATCTTTGTTGACACCCCTCTTTGAGTCCGGCGGGAAGAAAATGTACCGCCGGAGCGATTGACTTTTGTTGCTTTTGCCGGCGTGAATAAAATGTAACGTCGGCGGTAAACGGGTTGTTTTTTTTTATTTCAACTCTTTTGTTATTTTACTCTACTAAATGTTCTTCATTTTGCATTTCGTTGTTAATTCGTACTTCATACCAATGTCGTTGGATATCGTTCGTTGCATGGTTGGAGAAGTGGAGTGCTATGTCTTCGTTTACACAACTGATACGGGTGCATTGGTGCTTAGCAAATAAGTCACAAAAATGCACCACCAGAGTAACTATTAAAAATGTGAATCAAAAGAACAAAAAAATTATATATATTTTAACACTCTTCTCCGGAAAATTCCACATGTTACAAAACAGGCCTCTGTAAAAATTGAAAAGTTACAATGCGATAAATGTTATGTAAAATTGTATTTGTATCATAGACTGTTTCAAATAATAACCTAAGCATAAATAAAGACACTAAAATTTTCTTATAAATATTATTTTTTGTGATTATAAATATATTTAAATAAGTAAAAATAGAAAAGAAAAACTCATAATTAAAATAAATGGAGGAGAAACTAATAAGGAAAAAAACTAAGTTGGATTCAAACACAGAGAACATAATTAGCTAGAAAAAAAAGATAAAAAAAACTCTATCTTGGATCCAAACCTTGGATAACGGTAACTCAAGGACCTTTCTGGCGGAACCACAGGGGGTCAGAGGGGTCAATGGACCCTCCGGCGACTCTCCGGCTACCATATATTTCGTGATTTTTCAAGAATAGGCGCCTCTTACGTAGTCGTTTTCTTTTAGCGTGACCCCTCATATCGTTGTAGAGTTATTTAAGTGAAGAAAACATGATCGGAAAAACTTATCGGGCGGAAGAAGTAGAGATCGCTGCCTGTAAAAATAAGAGTAGAGATGCGGGGGAGAAGGAAAGAAGGAGAGGATACTTTATTTGTTTTGATGAACCTAATCTTCAAAAGTCAAGCTCTATTACTAATAAATAATATTTAATATTATTTTTAATTATTATTTACAAGTTTTTATATTTTTTAAAGAGTGATATACTGATATGTCAAATCAACATTGTAAGAGGCACCTGCTTTTAATGATGTAACTTTATAAATTATATTTTTGAAATAAAAAGAATTTTATTTTCAACTTATATATTAGAAAATATTAAATAAGTGTTACGAAATTATTAATGTTATTTTGTGTTATTAAACTATTCTGTATGTAACGTTATAAATTGCATTTTTAAAATATAAAGAATTTAAATGTTTATTTACTTCTAACTTATTTACTACAAAATTTTAAATAAGTGTTACGAAATGATTATTATAGTTATTTTATGTTATTGAATTATTCCATTCAAGGACGCATGATATTACGCTACTGGATTACATTGATAAAGAAAATTAGAGTTTGAACTCCTATTGGTCAAATTAACGGTTGAATTATAATCAACTAATGGGTCGTTGGTCGGATTACTATAATCCGGTTTGTCTAAAAACAATAAATGATATTTTAAGTGGGGAAAAAAATTAAATTATGACCCTCCAGTTAAAAATTTCTGGTTCCGCACACTTTATGCTAACAATTAATTACGTCTAATTTGGAATTTCAATCTTCCAGATCTGAGATTGAATCGACGTGCATAGAGTACGCCACCGAAACAACATCCTCATGGAAATTCACGTCAATATCACGTCTCGATGGCTGATCTACAGGAGGGTCAGAGGGTCCATTGACCCTTCGGCCGGCCAAATTTCCGGTGTTCCGGAGTATAGATCGGAAAATCTTTTTATGGTTGACCCTCCTGATTTTGATTTGTATGTGACAAATCATTAAATATTTGAAGCCAAAAGAGAATAGCGGACTTATTCTCCGGTCAACTAGCAATATTCCGACAACATTAGTGAAGTGGAGAACCAGAGTACGACAACCCTTTCAAGTGTAGAAGAAGATGAAATAAGGCCACATATTCGTTTTATTGGGTAAATAATTGTGGTTTTGTGGGCTTTTCTAATAAACGAGTAAGTTGTCCCATTTATCAAAAATAAAAACCTAATTTTTTTATTCATTTATTTTCTTTTTTGTGAAAAAGGTCTTTGGAAAAGTAAAAAAAGCGAAAAAAAGTCTCTGCGCCGCTGCAAGTCTACAACCCTAAACTACGAATTTAAACCCCCTTTGTTGACTTCTTGCTTTCTCTATGTCTTTGCAATTCTTTATCATGAAGTAAGTATAATATATTTACTCTAATAAGCATTATTTAGGGTCGGTTTAAATTCCCTCCGGCCGTGCATCGCACGGGACTGCACTCTAGTAGTACTAATAGTATTGCATAATGCATTATAATTAAAACTACTTAACAAGAAGAAACTTAACTTAAATATGGACGTGGTTTATACGAATAATATAAAAAATAAAGAATTGACATTTATAAACCAATTTTATATTATTGTTGCATAATGCATTATTAATTTCAAGCTAAAAATCCAAATTTATTTTATTTTTTGAAAAAACTCGAAAATGTTTTTAAAGTTTTACCTTTTTCCAGTATTCTTAAAATAATGAAAGAAACATATAAAGAAGTTTTTAAAAAAAATAATTTTTTTTTTGGTTTTTTGGTTTTTTACAAAATATTGGTTTTCTATAGAACCCAACCCTTAGGTTACCTACTTTGTGTTCGTGGTCTTTATGCGGCTAAGCTAGAAAGTCATAGGAATTAGTGTGATTATTAGTCTAAATTAGTGTTCTACCAATCTTAAGACCGAGAGGAAATATGTTGTTAATTTCGTCTTGTATCATTGGTGGTTAGGATTAGGGTTGCACAAGAGTGAACTTTATCATTTTCATGGTGATATCTTGTGATTCTAAGGTGCTGTTTGTTTTTTAAGAGATAAAATGTCTGCAGTCTGCGGACCACATCTGCAGACATCTGTAGAAGAAGAGGTGGACCAAACCTCTGCAGTCTGTAAGAAGAAGACTGTTTGTTTTTTAACTTCTGCAAACTGCTAAAATAAACTGAAATTTAAATAAACTGTTTTTAAAACTTATAGTTAATTACTATTCAAACCTTTTGATTTTCTTTCTGTATATTTTAACAAAAAGTTATTTTTAAAATAGTTTTCGCTTAAATAAAGTTATTTTTATAAAAACTGTTTAATTTTTTTTAACAATTTAAAGACATTAAAAAACTATTTAAAAAACAATTTTTAACAATTTAAAAACATTTTAAAAAATGTTTAAAAATGTTTTTATAAATAACGGTTTAGAAATGTTTTTAAAAAATTGTTTAAAAAGCAATTTTTAGAAATTGTATACAAAAGTTTTTTAAAAACTATTTAAAATATTCTTTTTTTAAAAATAACTGTTAAAAACGTATTTTAAAAATACAATTTTATAAAAAACGTTTTCTAAAAATAAAAATTTATAAAAACGTTTTTAAATATAAATTTTATAAAAAACGTTCTTAAAAAAACTAACATTTTTTTGATAAAATCTTTTTAAAAAACGTCTTTATTAAACGTTTTTATAAAAATTGTTTACAAAGGTTTTAAAAAAAACAATTTAAAAACGTTTTTTTTAAAACTGTTTAACACGTTTTTTTTAACTTTTTAAAAAATTTTGGTTAAAGAAGTTTTTTAAAAGCTGTTTAAAATACTTAAAAAAAATTTTAAAAAGTTTTTTTTAGAAAACTGTTTATAAATGTTTTTTTTAAAAAAACTTTGTTAAAAAATGTTTGTTTATGAAAAAACAGTTTAAAGAGAATGTTAGAAGATGTTAGAAGATGTCAGAAGTGGCTGGGCCACATCTGCACCAAGAAGAGGCCGCGCAGACATTTTTTAAGGAAATGTCTTCGAAAAAACAAACAATCTGCAGACCTAAATGTCTGCGCGTGGTCTGTGCGGCGCAGACATAAGAGGACAGAAGAGTTTTTTCAGTAAAAACAAACACCACGTACCTAAGTTGTAGATCAGTTAAACAGATTTACTCTTTACATCTACGATTGTCAACGATAATTTTTTTATATGCATTGTGATTGTTAAGACCGAGATAAGATACATCATTAGAGTACTTTAACATTTCATGTTAGGTAAGACCGAGAGGTAATCCATTCCTTTATCCCGGTGAGGTTTACACAACCCTTAGGAACATATAGATGTGTTAGTGAGACCGGCCTAGCGGTGATCTAACATAACTTAGTGATTTCTTAGTGTTTCATCCTTACTTAGGCAATACCTTCCCATATCTGAGTTTTTTCCGTGAGTTAGTTGTGTACTTAGTTTCTTCTGATTCTAGTTTTTTTTATTTATATTTTTTCTAGGTTCTTTAGTTTAATAGTTTGTTAGTTGAGAATTAAAATATTTTCTTTTCATCAGCTAGATATCAGCAAATGTCTATTATCGGGTGTTTGTCATCATGTCCAGTTGTCCACTCATTGATATGTGATTTCTTACCAATATTATATTGCATATGATATATACACTTGTCTACGTATGTGGTTTGGTCACTTGGTGAAAAACCTTTATAACTTATTTGTGTTAATCTTAGTTTTTATATACAACTAAAACAGACATTAAGTTTTTAGCTCCTGGGGACATGTTAAATTCTTAGAACAAGCAGAAGATTGTTTAGTCAATTTTTCTACTTTGCATATATAAATATATATATATTTTTAACCTTTATTTATTTTGTATTTAGTTTATTTTACTTATATTTGATGCCCGTGATCTTTTTTTGTTTGACTGTTCTTTGTCACTATTCTTATAGTGCACTACTACAAAAGCTATTATGAGGGTCATATAGAGTTGCGCACACATGGCGCATTCGACGAGTAAATCTGCTACTCATGGTTGAGGATATGGGCACGTTCGATCCGGTTAGAGTCTTGTGCTACTTGTGGTATATCTTTTTCTACTTTTTTTTAAATATCATGTAACATTTGCTTAAAATTGGTTTTAAAGGTCTCAACATCGGTGAATCGAGCCCGTCTTACATAACCAAATTAACAATAAATGTAAAACATTCGGTGTGAAAAATGCGACGTTACAAATCGATTCGTATTTTATCTTCAATTTATCAACTGCGGTAGTATTCTTTAAGGCATTATCATAAGTCTAAAAATATGTCATTTTCCAGTTGAAAAAATGGAACTAAATAATCCTAAGTATTCACTATTGGCCAGTAATAATCCTAACAATTTTTTTGTCCATCAGCAGTCTTATAAATTCACCCCGTTTTTTATAATAATCTTTCCGTCCACAACTCTTGACGCCGTTAACATCTGCTTACGTGGATGTCTATGTGTCGGTTTTTACCCCGTCAGCAGCTAATGTGGCATCAACGATTTCCCCAATCCTTTTAAAACCCTAATTTCATATCATTTGCGTCTTCATCATCATCTTATCTTCTCAAATGAGTTCATCCTCAACATCATCTTCTACATCATCGAGGAAAGCTAAAATCTTTAAGGTCGGATTGGATGGAAATGTCTACTGCCACCACGATTTACCAGCAATTTCACGCATTGCAGGAAGCCACACTACAAGACCAGGGGCAGATTTCTATGGATGCTCGCTATGGAATCCATTTACTGTAAGTGTTTCAATAATCCAGTCCCTTATTGATTAACTTTAACTCGCCCAATTTCTGTTTTGTAGAACAATGGATGCAACTTCTTTATGTGGAAAGAGGAGGTTGACAAAGTGCTTGGACGAGATTTGAAATTGACAATGCTTGAAGCTAAAAACATGGAGTTGGAAATTGCAAAGATGATTTTGGAAGGAGATAACAAAAAGTTGAAATTAGAAGTTAGGAAATTCAAATGTATGAAGCTTATGTTGTTTGCATTTTTAGTAGTTTGTTTCTTTTATGTTTTGAAATGAATGGCATGTAGCTTTTTTGAACTCAAATCACAGTTGTATTTTTTGAGTTGAATGCAATGTAATATGACCTAATTGACTAGTTTTGAGTGGCACAGTTTTGGTAATAGGACCTAATTGTTTTGAGTGGCACAAATTCTGGATTGACACCATTTACACCATTACAAGCATTTACACCATTACAAATTATGGATTGACACCATTACAAGCCTTGACAGCAGCAACATATCCTGCAAACTAACAGCCACAGTAGCCACAAAACCATTAAGAGCAGCAACCAAACTTCACATAACTGCAGTTTCTAAACCAAAACATTAATAGAAAACCAAAACAGAAAACCATTAACCAAAACAGAAAACCATTAACCAAAACAGAAAACCATTACATAACAGAAATAGCATCTAGGACAAGAAGTTTTTAACATCCATTACATAACAGAAATATAAAACCAAAACATTACCAGCAGCATCCATGGAAGCAACTACATAACATCCATTACATTATCAGAATCAGAAAACCATAGCATCTAGGACAGCAAGTTCTTAACATCCAAAATAGAGGTTTTTTAACAAACATAACATAAAATTAAAATAAAAACTAGGATGCTGTGGAATTGAAAGATGCTTGGATCACTTGTGCCTTCCTTGGCTTGCCCCTCTTAGGTTTATCAATTGCTTTTCCACTTGAAGGTCCATGTTCAGAATCTGTCTTTGCAGCCTTTCTAGTGGTTAAGGAATAAAGTTGCAGCATCATTATCCAATGTCCTAAGTTCCTGAATTGCTATATAGTGGTCTGCTTCTGAGTAAGCTCTGACAGCCTTCCAAAAGACCTCCTTCAAGTCAGCACCCTTGTGTTTTTTATGCCAGTTGGCATATATATGCCTAGCACAATTTCTGTGCTCACAATTACCCCAAAATTAGGCAACTCCATTAAGCAATCCCTATTGTTAAGCACAAGTTAGATAATCATAAATGTAATGAAACCATAATTGCAAAATTAACTAAAGAGTGAATCCATACCTTTTGTTGATCTGATATCAAAGTCCATCCCTTACCCTCTTCTGTGACCCCCAAGCTTTTGTAAAGTTCATGCATAAACCACCCCAACTATCATTATTTTCACCTTCTACCACTGCTCAAGCCACTGGATACATTTGGTCATTTGCATCTCTTCCAATAGCTGCCAGAAGCATACCTCCAAGGAATGTCTTAAGGAAACATCCATCCAAACACAAAAGCTTTCTACATCCTGTTAAGAACCCTTTCCTTACACCATCAAAGCAGACAAAGATCCTAAAGAACACCTCATTACTACTATCAATCCCATGGAATGATGATGGAACAGTGACCAGTTCAAATGTTGAAGTAGGGTTCTCATGCCTTAAAATCTCCAAATAAGAACCTATTTTGCCATAGTGTTCCTTCATGGACCCATGCAGTTTTCTATGAGCACTACTCTTAGCCTTATAAGCAAACCACTTCCCAATAAACACTTTGAACTTTTCCTTCACAGCTGCTTGTATCTCCTTAGCAGGCCAGTATGGTTTTGTCTTGAAAATAGGCAAAAATTCAGTAGCCACAAAATCAACAGTAAGCTGTCTGTTCTTAGTCATATTTCTTTGACAAGTGTGTGTGGTTAGTGCCCTTTTTAACATAAAACAACCCTTCTCTACATTAACTGACAAATATAACTTAAATGGGCAACCACTAACACAAGTAACACCTACTCTTCCTTGTCTTTTCCTATCACTTACACTAATCTTTAAATTCCAACCATTATTAACAGTCCAGTCTGTATCTTGAGTAACAACAAGAACATCTAGCTTATACTTATTTCCCCTAATGTTGTCATCATCACTTTCTCCAGGTGAGTTTATATCTGCTTCGGAATCTTCATAAGAGCTATACCCTCCCTCTTTTACAGCTTCATCTTGGTTATCAACTGGAGTTTCAAATGAAGGATCTGTTTTGCTTAATATGTTCTCAACCAATGTCTTTTGGGATAATTCATCAACTTTGTTTACCTTCACTATTGCTTTAATTGATGCTTGCCACTCCTCACCATCTGTATCTGAATCAGAACCAACTACTTCTTTATTGAGATCCTCAGTTGTTTTCACCACATCTTCTTCAACCTCAGATCCTTCACTTTCACTTTCATCTAAATCATCTTTCCCAACCACATACTCCACATCTTCAGAATCTGAACCTGATCCAAGATACTCAACACCTTCTGAGTCAACATCTTCATCAGAGGTAGTGTAGGTTTTGGGTGGGCTAGAATGGGCTTTAGCCAAACTGGGTTAGGCTTTTTGGTTAATGGACCTGGGTTGTTGGATGATGGGCTCTACTTCAGGGATAATAGGATTGACAAAAAGATTCAAAATCCCAGTGAATGTCGGGCCTAATATGTCTAGCATAGCTAAAACATCATTATCATCACACAAAGGTAGCAATCCACCATCAAAATTCATACCTGGAACGACCCAATGTAGGGAAAACCAACCTTTCTTGTATTTGCCATACTCTACAGCGTAGTCAGAAAGCTCGAAAAATGACATCTTGTCCACATCGATACACACTCCAGTTGATAAACCTCCATGGTACCTAAGTTCTGGTTCGTAAAGAATTTCGCCCCCGTAGTGTAGGTTTGCACATATACGATCAATCATTGCTTCAATGGAGGTTTCCGATTCTAAATTAGGGCATGAATCAGCTTGGAAATGGTGCGACTGAAAGAATTAGGGCTAGAATGAGGGTTGATTGAAGAAGTGTTGAACGATTAGGGCTTGAAATCAGTTAAATGTGTTTGAGAAATTAGGGAAATTAAAAAACTTTTAAAAAATTGCCACGTAAGCTGCTGACGGGGTAAAAACCGACACATAGACATCCACGTAAGCAGATGTTAACGACGGCAAGAGTTGTGGACGGAAAGATTATTATAAAAAACGGGGTGAATTTATAAGACTGCTGATGGACAAAAAAATTGTTTGGATTATTACTGGCCAATAGCGAATACTTAGGATTATTTAGTTCCATTTTTCCTTTCCAATTCAAAGGCTTTTATTATATGAATTTCAGGGTAGATGGTTATTTTATTTTTTATTATATTTATCTATTTATTCGAAATTTTTGTGTTTTCTTTAATTGTATTTTTATTTTTTATATATATTTTATCTATTTATATTATTTATTTATATATATATTTTTTATTATTCCCTATCTTTTTTTTTGTAACATCCCAAATTTTAAACAATTGAATTCCTGTTAACGTCCAGTCAGTATAATCTAGTAACTTAAACAGCCCCAAATATTAGTAGAAATTACTTTTATGTGGAACTATGGGGGTATATTGTGTAACATGATATTATTGTTAAAATTAATTCAAAGGCTGAATTTAAGGGGCCAGAATTGTAATTTATTAATAGATGAATAAACAAAAAGGGAAAAGAAAGAGGGGGAGGTCGTATGAACGACCTGGACTTCGACCCCCCCCCCCACCCTTCTTCTTCATCTTTGCTCCAAATTTCTGCAATCAAGGTGCTTATAAGCTGTATTTTTTTCATCAAGAGCAAATTTGATGTGCTTTTACCCTTCTAAACACATCATGGCATCAAGTAAGTAAAACCCCATTATGTTAGATGTGTAAATCTTGAAAATTAGGGGTTCAAATCTGCAAACTTTTGATGTAATATGAATCTAGTGATGTTAGAAACCTGATATGTTGCATAGATTTCTATCTTGAGTAGCAATTGGTGAAGTAGTCACCAAATTCTCATACTTGAACCTTCATGCTAGATGACAACTTAAGAGAGTGGTGAAATTGCTTGCATTAGTTAAATTCTTGCTTGAATATGGTATTATATGATGAATTGATGATGGGTTGGTGATGGATTTCACCAACGCTATGTTAAATGGTTAATTGGAGATTCAAGGGATGGGGTTATGTGTGTGCATATATGTATGCACACAATGTGTTCGATAAAATGTCTAAGTGAGTTTTTAATGAAAGCAAAACAAGTTGCTGTGATAAAAATAAAAATCAGTTTTATCCCTGTTTTAGAAATTCGTAGTAAATTACTCGAGCATCCAACAAGGGTGTGGCTTATATGGTTGGAAAGGTTTTTGAACCTACTTCAATTCATTTTTATAAATCTGAAGCTGATTCGGTCAGTAAGTGGGTCAAAAATAATGATTTCCGCAGCTATGCAGATTACTCAACATGCTGTTTGGAATAAATATAGTTGATGTCCTGTTTTTATAAAAATTATATAAAATCATAGAAACATCGTTAGAAGGTATGCCTTGTATGCCTGGAAAGGTATTTCAGTCTACAACGTTCCACGTTTGAACATGAATGCTGGAAAAATTTATAAAATTGTCAAAATGGACTCTTACCGCATCATTGCTGAAAATGTTGCACAAAATTTATGTTCTAAAAGCTAGAAATAGTGAACAAGTTGAATTGCTTATATATTGATAATTTGTGACATAAACCTAATATGGGTGATAAACTTAGTAGGTAACCAAGTGGAAGGAGCAAACGGAAACCGGGTAGGAATGGTTAAAGCTCTCGAGGTAACATCTATGTTATGTTACATATTTAGTTAATGACTCATAGTTACTATAGTCATTTGAAATGCAAATTTTCAAGTAAAGCGATTGGCTTGCCTAATGTGGCGATCCGTAAGGTTAAGTAAAACTATGAAGTCTAACAACTAGAGTTAAGCTCTAAGTGATTGGAAATGAATTGAAACGAGGTTACATTATGACATCTTAGATGTGTAATGTTGATTCTCTTATGTAAACTTTACATAAGTACTAGGTGGTTCATAGGAACCATAGTCACATGTTAATGTGATGATATATTGTTAAATGGGTCATGGGAACCATAATCATGTACTAAAATGATAATTGTTAGCTAATTGGTTCATAGGAACCTTAGCCATATGTTAATGTGTAATTGATTGATAATGGTTTGTAGGAACCAGTTTTATGTGTAACGTTGTTCATGTTACAAGTAGTACATATGAAAATGTGTAATTTCATACAAATAGAATGAACTATGAGTATAATAAAAGGGTGATGAATGGTTTTAAGAACCATGAAGCCCAATAGCCAAAGGGCTCTCCAATGACTAAATTTGACCAAAGGTAAGATCCGGAGGAATCAGTAAGTGAATAACAAGTTACAATGAGCGGAAATGGGTTTATAGAACCCATGCCATGTAACAAGGAAAGGAGGATCATAAATGGTTTATAGAACCATAGATATTAAATGCATAGTTGTGGTCAAATGGAACATTAGGAGACACCAAAGGCAATGACCTGTCTTAACGGGTCAAATGGGTACAATAGCCCAAATTGATCGAATGAACTGATAGTGACTCTCTAAAAGTTAATTGATGCTTAAATAGGTTTCCACATGAGTTTAGGATCATAACCCTTTATAAAACGGTGTCATTACCAATAGTAACAAGCACACGAAGTGCATAGAATCCATGCAGGTTAAAAGAATGTATGTGACTCATGGAATTGAATGATCTTTGATATATGCCAATGGGTTATAGTAAGATCAACTTGCACATTGGGGTAAAGCATTAGCCTTAAGGTAATGGGTGTCCTAACAGGTTAGACGGGTCGATTGAACCCGTTAGTGCAAAACATGAATTTGTTTTAGTTGAGGTGTGTTAATATGCATGTAAACATGTTTTGAAAATGTTTGTGTGAGTCTTAAAACACTTGAAAAATGGTGGAAAACCAACTGATGAAATCTGGTAACAGGGGAAGAAAGCCAAAATCTTGGCTAAGTATGGAACTGGCCGGAATTGGCTAAATCCCTGGAAAACCAGCTCCAAACATATCGTTTGGAGCATATGATTCAGCAGGCGATACGCCTACATGTATAAGCGTATCGCCTAGAAGTTCTGTCATTGTAGGTGATACGCCTAGAAGCTGCATTTTTTATTTCGATTGTTTTCTTCATTGTTAATGATATTTATTCATGTAAGCAATAGAAACTCACTATTGAAAGTGAGTAAACTGCAGGTAAAGGAAAAGTCTAACGGGGATGCTCATCAAGACGATTGAAGAACCGATCACCCAAAGAACGAACGACCCGTCCTGTATTGCGGTAAAAAGAACTTATGTACAAGCTAACGAACACTTTTGGATGTCAAACTCATTACTAGTATATTTCGTAAATGGGAACCACAATGATGGTGTTTATGATTGTTAAATCATACGTTTTGTACAAAAATTTTCTGGGACAAATTTTTAACGATGTAAATTGTTAAGTTTGGCATCAAATTGTATACGGGTGTTACATTTTTTAATGTAGCCAAGGTTTCTATCTTACCTTTTATATCTATTTATCTATTTATTTAGGGTCCTTATACAATAACCAACAAATTTACTAGAAAAACCCAAAGTATACGATCGTTTTATTGGAAACGATCTCCATATGATCGTTTCATTTCGAACGGTCTATTGGAATTGTACGTCGACATCAAAAGCCTACAAGCCCATCAAATCATCCTTGGCTCGTTGATTTTGGGCCGTTTCATATGAAACGATTGTGGGAATGTTTTTTTTTTAATTGGACAATCAATCAGTGATCAATAACGATAGATACTGATGTGATGTTTTATTCTGTTTAAATCGTATATATATCGATCAATCGATCGATCGTATATTTTCATATTATCGATCGATCGTCAACTTTTCTATAGTTCGATCATTTTCTCAATCTATAAAATTCGTAAGAGATGTCGTGGTTCGATGAATTGTTTCCCAGCAGCGTAGGTGATAGCTACAACCCCCGCCGGTTATGATGGAGGTGATTATTACAGAGGTAATTGCGGAGGAAATTACCAAGGAGACGCCGGTAGTTATGTCGGTAATTATGTAGGAAACTATTCTAGTAATTACAACAACGACAATGACGACGACAACAACAACAATAATAACAACAACAACGACGACGACGACAACAATGACGACGACGATGATAACAACCGTGGGTATTATGAAACCGACCAGGTACAACCTATTCATGTTTTCGTCATATATTTTATGATTTATTAATACTATCGGAATCCATGATACTTTTGCAATAATTACGATGTAGTCTTCCGACATGTGTATATTATTACCACTTTCAGTTATGATAGTTATTTAATAATTTTAGATCTTCGTATCAAAACAAGAGTTGTTTGACTGGGCCTTTGAACAAGCTTGCCCAAAGGATAACTTCCGTTAGACAATCTCCATTAGTTACGTCATAAGTGTTAACTTAAGTAACTAATGCATAACTAGGCCGAATACGTCCACGACCTTTGGTTGATCACCGAACCCGCCCGTATGTGTTATGTGCTTATTTATTGTCCTTATGTGCAATGTGATTTAAATACATGACTTAGTATTGTGAATTGCATGACAAATTGTAAATACTTGATTATGTGGAAAACTTGTCTTTTTGGTCGCCAGCGAAACTACCGGGCGAAACTGTAGTGTCGCCCGGTAGCCAGCTGAACTACTCGATCAACATGTGACCAGAGCTAGTTTCGCTTGGCCAGCGAAACTGCCAGCGAAACTGCCAGCGAAACTAGCCTCTGATATAAATAATCTTAATAAACCCTAATAGCCTCATTTGCTCAAACCACACAACAAACACACACACACTCTCCTCTCTGATTTCGGCCAAGGCAAAGAGGTCACCAAAGAATCGATTTCCAGTCCCTGAATCATCATCCATCATCATCTAAATCATCCCGTGAGTCCCAAACCTTGAGTTCTTATGTTTGCTTTAAGTTTTTATTAAAAAGCATGCTAGAATCTTCATGTTAACGCTTGAAATTGAATCTGAGATGTTGTACATGTTAGATCTATCAGAAAGTCATCAACTTTACGTCCCATAATCATCCATGCTATAGATCTAGGTAAATTAGGTCATTTATGTGATTTTTGCCAAAACTGAGATTTGATGATGATATGTATGTTATGAGCCGATAAAAATGTTTGTTTTATGCCTAGGAATGATTATCTATGCCTAGTGATAACGTATGTGCATTACAGAGGCCAACAGATTGATTTTTAGGCTGGAAAACCCTTTATTCGCGACTAGCGAAACTGCATGATCATCTAGCGAAACTAAGGCAATCTTCAACCAGCGAAACTGTGTAAACTATTTGAAATCGTATGCGGCGAAACTACTAGCGAAACTAGTAGTGTCGCCGTGAATTTTGTGCATGATTTACTTGCGAAATTGCTTGCGAAACTAGACCTTGACCAATGTCCCTGAACGAAAGTTCAAACCAGTTTCGAGAGAAACTAGCTAGCGAAACTATGCCAGTTTCGAGAGAAACTAGCTAGCGACACTATGCCGGTTCCCAGCGAAACTAACTAGCGAAACTGAGCCATCAGTTTCGGAGAAACTAGTTAGCGAAACTGTGCTAGTCCGAGCCTCACTAGTTCCGGGCGAAACTAGCTTAGCGAAACTGTTATGTGCCTAGCGAAACTGCTGCCTGTTTGTATAGAATTTGCTAAGTGTTGCACCATGCTAAGTGTTATATGCTATGCCATGACTTATATGATTATGCTATGATGAAACATGTTATGATTTCTGTAATATGTGAACCCTTGTTTATTGTAACATCCCACATTGGTGGGGAGGGGAACTAAGCATGCCTTTATAAGGGTTGTGGATACCTCCCCTACCAAGACGCGTTTTAAATCCGTGAGGGGCGGATGCCTGAGGGCATGCCGGCTGCCAAAGCGGACAATATCTTGGTGCGACGGGTCTGGGCTGTTACAGATGGTATCAGAGCCGGTCGTCGGCCAGTGTGCCAGCGAGGACGCTGGTCCCCTGAGGGGGGAGGATTGTAACATCCCACATTGGTGGGGAGGGGAACTAAGCATGCCTTTATAAGGGTTGTGGATACCTCCCCTACCAAGACGCGTTTTAAATCCGTGAGGGGCGGATGCCTGAGGGCATGCCGGCTGCCAAAGCGGACAATATCTTGGTGCGACGGGTCTGGGCTGTTACATTTATGATCAACCATTGGTGCCGTGTGTCGGTATGTCGAGTCTTAGTTGCAACGTGCTATGTTATGGGCCATAGTGACGTTGAGTTAAAGTTAGACACAACCTAACACCTAAGACCTTAATGTGATTACTAGGTCTTCGTTAGCAAACATAAATTGGATTAACAAGTGTAGCTGAGCAACCTAAGGTGAGTTTCACAAACCCTTTACTTGTGAGCCCGTTTGGGTCACAACGAACATACTAAACGGAAAACAACGCTGACAATTTGAGGTATTGCAATAATGGGATACCTGTTATGGAAGTTGGAGTGTTTTATGGGGAACACTTGCAACTGTCCATCCTTGGGGTTTCAAATGAAATCCGGAACCAACTATTATGACACCTAAACTCTTTTTGGGATTTCAGTTGAAATCCGGAATAAACATTTTAATATGACTAGTGTAGGTTAAAGTCTAAACCAAATGATATCACATGATTTCTAAGGATGCTTAAAAACTTAAAGACCTCAACTTAGTACTGATGATCTGGAAAGCGAGGGGATGTTGGGTAGATCTACTGAGGGTTTGACAAACCCTGCTCCGCGGTACACAAATGTGTAACCAACCGGCCGGGGGCCGAACGGAGTACAATATCAGCCTGTTGTTAGTTGTGGGCCTCCCTATTGGGACACAACTGGAGGCACGAACCATCGGCAAATGCCGAACTCTGTTACGTCAGCTTTCAGCCCTAGTACGACTTCCTTAGTGCATGGAAACCGGATTAGCTACCCGCGATATCGGTTGACTGCTTTAACTTTTACTTAACTAGTGCATATTCAGTAATCAAACTCTTGGCAATGTTTTGCAAAACCATACTACTTATATATGTTGATACATACGATTATTGAGACCGGGCCAATGCATGTCATGCCCACCGTGAACTCACCAACCGTTAGGTTGACACTTGTGTGGTTTTCACTTTTGCAGATCGTTGAGGAGTATCCGCTAGAGGTTGGCATGGCACTTGAAGACTTTGTTTATTTTGAACTAAATTTGGGGATTCAATACAATGACTTGTTTATGTAAAGCACGTGGTTAGTGCTAAGACAAATAATTTTCCGCTGCGTATATTTTGAAACTGTTTTTATTATTAATGCTTGGACTTCACTCTGATTCATTTAGTATTTGTAACTAATGGTTGTGGTCCTGGTCTAGCGCGCACCCCTTAACGGTATAAACTCCGTTAGTGGTTAATTTGGGGGTGTGACAGATATTGGTATCAGAGCCATAAGTTGCAGAGAACTGGAATCATTTTCTAAAACGATTTGGAAACTGCAACTTGAAACCTTAGTTACAAACAAACAAATTCCCAAAACAAAATTTTCACGTGCCAACCTGGGATACTCGCTCTGCTGTGTAAGTAAATACTTCATATGTATATATAGATACGTATAGATATATATGTAGACCGTGTCTAGGAAGTCTAACGGAAAACCTTAGGGAATTTTCACACACGAATACGAAATGCGAACGATAATACGCGCACTATTTCGGGGGAAAGCGACAACGAAACGATACTACGCGCTACGTCCTGATTTCTGCTACGACGACTACGCCGACGGTGACTTTTATGGGAAGGCCGACTTTCGACGATAGTACCTACGACTTACGACATTCTTCGACGACGCCTCGATTTTGCACGAAAATTTTTCTGGACTAATAGAGGGATAACGGGAAACTGATAATATACATATTATGGGATATGTATAGAATATAACTGTGACTGAACACTGGCTACTTTAACTGTTCAGAAAGATGTCTGGAAGAAGTGGAAGGAACAACATTAACTTGACGCCTGCACAACTGCAAGCCATGATCAACGAACATGTGCAAGCCGCTGTGGCAGCTGTACAAGCTACAATTGCTGCCCATGGTAATTATTATGACCGGATAAGGCACAAGGCGATATATATATTTTGACTTGTTTAAATTTTGAAACCCGAGTTATTAATTGCATCAGGAAACGTCCATCACTGTACCTTCAAAACTTTCATGGACTGCAAGCCAATGACGTTCTCTGGCGAATCAGGAGCGGTAGGACTCCTCAGATGGATTGAGAAGTCTGAGAAGGTCTTCTCCATGTGCAACTGCCCGGCTGAGAACAAGGTGAAGTTAGCTACTGGTACATTCGAAGGAGCAGCTCTCTCCTGGTGGAATGCTGAAATTCAAATGATTGGGATTGATGCGGCTGATAACATGGAATGGGGAGCATTCAAGGACCTGATAATGGAGGAGTATTGCCCTCGAGACCAAGTTAAGAAGCTTGAAGGAGAATTTCTGAACTCCAAAATGTCTGGGTCTGAGGTTGAAGAGTACACTGCACGATACCACGAGTACACAGCACTGTGTCCGTCTATGGTAGATGCTGAGTTCAAGCGCATCGAGCGTTATCTGGAGGGTCTCGTACCCCAAATCAAGAGTCTGGTAACTGCTAGCAACCCGGTAACCGTACAGCAAGCCATCCGTCTGGCTCACAAGTTAACTGATCAAGAGGTTGAAAGGGGTACACTACCTGCCAGAAATTCTGAAAAGACCGCCTTAAGTGGCAAAAGAAAGGCTGAAGAAGAAGCTCCAGCAATGTCTGTGAACCAATCCGGGAGATCCTCGAACTCCCAGTATCAAAACAAGCGGCCTGACAACACAAGGTCCACTTTCAACTACGGCAGCAACAGTGGGAGCAACAATCGCCAAGGCGGTAATGGGAACTACAAAGGTAAAGCTCCGTTCTGCAACAAGTGTGAGAAGCACCACAGGGGTATGTGTAGCAAGGGTCTGGAATGTGGAAGATGTGGGAAGTTGGGTCATGAGGCCAACAACTGCTGGACCAATTTGCAGAGGCTGAACAACAATGGTCAGAATCAAGGGGGAAACAACAACAGAGGAAATGTGAACAACCGTAACGGGCCAGGAAACAACCTGAACAACAACAACAATGGTGGGGCCCGTGGTTGTTTTGAATGTGGTGCGCAGGGCCACATGAAGAAAGATTGTCCGCGATTGCGCAGACAGGGAAATGGTAACAATGGGAACCAGGGAAACAATGATGGGAATGGTAATGGGAATGGCAACGGAAATGGTGGAAATGGTAGAGGTCGTGCTTTTGTGATGGGCCAAGGAGAAGCTCGCAACGATGCCAACGTGATCAACGGTAAATTTATATTGAATGGTTTCTTTGCTACTGTTTTATTTGATTCTGGTGCTGAAAGAAGCTTTATTTCCAATAAGTTTGCTAGACTAATTAAGGCTAAACCAATTGACTTAGATGCTAAGTATGTGGTAGAACTAGCGAATGGTAAACTTCATGATACAACTCAGATAATTAAGGACTGTAAGATAGAACTAGCGGGCCATACGTTAGGAATTGATCTTATGCCCTTCCCGATTGGTAGTTTTGACGTTATAGTAGGAATGGACTGGTTATCTGAGAATCGAGCCGAAATTCTGTGTCAAGAAAAAGTGGTCCGTATTCCACTCGAAGGCGGTGAGGTGTTAACAGTTCAGGGCGAAAAAGGTGGAACGGTCACCGGAATTATTTCGTATCTCAAAGCTCAAAAGTGCCTTCGTAAAGGTCATTTCGCGATTCTTGCAAACGTCACCGATTCGACACTTCCCGAGCGCAAAATCAACGATTATCCGATAGTTCGCGACTTTCAAGATGTATTTCCCGAAGATCTGCCTGGTTTGCCTCCGTTCCGACAAGTTGAGTTTGGAATCGATCTAACTCCTGGAGCCGCTCCGATTGCACGCGCTCCGTATCGTTTGGCTGTGAGTGAACTCAATGAACTCTCTGCACAACTTCAAGAGCTACTCGACAAGGGATTTATCCGTCCAAGTTCGTCTCCGTGGGGAGCTCCGGTGTTATTTGTAAAGAAGAAAGATGGAACGTTCCGGATGTGCATCGACTACCGAGAGCTTAACAAAGTCACGATCAAGAATCGGTACCCACTACCTAGAATCGACGATCTCTTCGACCAGCTTCAAGGTTCAAGTTACTTCTCAAAGATTGATCTACGGTCAGGATACCATCAACTTCGTGTTCGAGACGAGGATATTTCTAAGACTGCATTCAGAACTCGGTATGGTCATTACGAGTTCCTGGTTATGCCGTTTGGGCTAACCAATGCGCCTGCCGTATTCATGGATTTGATGAATCGAGTGTGCAAACCGTACCTCGATAAGTTTGTAAATAGTTTTCATCGACGACATTTTGATATACTCCAAAACGAAGGAAGAACACGAGAATCATCTGCGCCTTATCTTGGAATTACTTCGTAAGGAACAACTCTACGCCAAGTTTTCGAAGTGCGATTTTTGGATACGCGAAGTCCAGTTTCTTGGACACATCGTTAATGAGGAAGGAATCCATGTCGACCCGTCTAAAGTAGAAGCTATCAAGAATTGGTCTACACCTAGAGCGCCGACCGAAATCCGACAATTTTTGGGACTTGCCGGATACTACCGAAGGTTTATCAAGGGTTTCTCTCAATTGGCTCAACCCTTAACGGCTTTGACGCACAAAGGAGTGCAGTATAGGTGGGGTGAAAAAGAGGAACGCGCCTTTCAAACTCTCAAAGACATGTTATGTTCTGCTCCAATTCTCTCGTTACCTGATGGGGTTGACGACTTTGTGGTTTATTGCGATGCGTCTATTCAAGGACTCGGGTGCGTATTGATGCAACGAGACAAAGTAATTGCCTATGGGTCGAGGCAACTGAAGGATACTGAGAAGAATTATACAACGCATGATTTAGAGATGGGAGCCGTTGTTCATGCACTCAAGATTTGGAGACATTACCTCTATGGAACAAAGTGCACAATATTTACTGACCACAAAAGCTTACAGCACATCTTTGATCAGAAGGATCTCAACATGCGACAACGAAGGTGGGTCGAGTTACTGAACGATTATGATTTGGCAATCAAATACCACCCGGGAAAAGCCAATGTTGTGGCTGACGCCTTAAGCAGAAAAGAGTATGAAAAGCCTCGAAGGGTACGAGCGCTGCAACTTACCATTCATTCGGGACTGCCGGATCGAATCCGCGATGCTCAAAGAGAAGCTCTGAAAGAAGAAAACTTCGCAGCTGAAGCACTGCGAGGGGTAGATGGAAATTCTGAAATTAAGTCCGATGGACTCCGATATTATAACGACAGAATTTGGGTTCCTCTACTTGGAAATCTCCGTGAGCTCGTGATGGACGAGGCTCACAAGTCAAGGTATTCGGTACATCCTGGATCGGATAAAATGTACCAAGACTTAAAGAACCTGTATTGGTGGCCAAATATGAAAGCCGACATTGCTCGATATGTGGCTAAATGCTTAACATGCTCAAGGGTAAAGATCGAGTACCAAAAGCCTTCGGGACTACTACAACAACCAAAGATCCCAGAATGGAAATGGGAGGACATCTCCATGGATTTTGTAACGGGACTACCTCATCGATCAAATCAACCGGATGCGATTTGGGTTGTCATCGATCGATTAACCAAATCGGCACATTTCATTCCGATGAAGGAAAGTGATAATATGGATAAATTGACAAAGCTGTACATCGACAAAATTGTGAAGCTTCACGGTGTGCCTAAGACTATCATTTCTGATCGAGATCCTCGATTTACTTCCAGGTTATGGCAATCAATGCAGGAAGCATTGGGAACCCGACTAGATATGAGTACAGCCTATCACCCACAAACGGATGGTCAATCGGAACGAACCATTCAGACCTTAGAAGATATGCTCCGAGCTTGCGTTCTTGACTTTGGGAAAGATTGGGAGACTCACCTTCCACTGGTGGAGTTCTCTTACAACAATAGCTACCATTCAAGCATCGGTGCAGCACCTTTTGAAGCACTTTATGGCAGAAAATGCAGATCGCCCGTATGTTGGGCCGAAACGGGTGAGAAAGGACTCACTGGACCGGAAGATCATCCATGACATGACCGAGCGAATTATTCAAATCAGGCAAGCGGCTAGCTGCAGCGCGTGATCGACAAAAGAGTTATGCCGACAAACGCCGAAAACCTCTAAAGTTTGAGGTGGGTGACAAGGTGTTATTGAAGGTATCTCCTTGGAAAGGAGTGATACGCTTCGGAAAGCGTGGAAAGTTGAATCCTCGCTACATCGGTCCGTTTGAAATAATCAGGGAAGTAGGCCCGGTAGCCTACCGATTGAAACTCCCTAGCAGAACTCGATGGAGTTCACAACGTGTTTCACGTGTCTAATCTCAAGAAATGCCTGGCTGAAGAAACTGAAATAATTCCCTTGGAGGAATTGGTAATCGATGAACATCTGAGATTCATCGAGCAACCGGTGGAAATCATGGGACGCGAGGTGAAAGCCCTCAAACGTAGCAAGATTCCGATCGTCAAGGTACGATGGAACTCAAAGCGTGGACCTGAATATACTTGGGAACGAGAGGATCAGATGAAGAAGAAGTATCCTCACTTGTTCGAGCAAACGTCCACGGAAACTCAAGGTATGATTTAATTTTGGGGACCAAAATTCCTTAACGGGAGGAGGATGTGACAACCCTAAAACTTTTGCTTTCTTTCCCCAGCAACGACAGCAACGACGACAGCTGATGCTGCGAACGCTACAACGCTAGAATAATTTTCGGGACGAAAATTCCAATTTCAAGGGGATGATGTGACACCCGAGAATTCCAAGGTTAACTTCCGTTAGACAATCTCCGTTAGTTACGTCATAAGTGTTAACTTAAGTAACTAATGCATAACTAGGCCGAATACGTCCACGACCTTTGGTTGATCACCGAACCCGCCCGTATGTGTTATGTGCTTATTTATTGTCCTTATGTGCAATGTGATTTAAATACATGACTTAGTATTGTGAATTGCATGACAAATTGTAAATACTTGATTATGTGGAAAACTTGTCTTTTTGGTCGCCAGCGAAACTACCGGGCGAAACTGTAGTGTCGCCCGGTAGCCAGCTGAACTACTCGATCAACATGTGACCAGAGCTAGTTTCGCTTGGCCAGCGAAACTGCCAGCGAAACTAGCCTCTGATATAAATAATCTTAATAAACCCTAATAGCCTCATTTGCTCAAACCACACAACAAACACACACACACTCTCCTCTCTGATTTCGGCCAAGGCAAAGAGGTCACCAAAGAATCGATTTCCAGTCCCTGAATCATCATCCATCATCATCTAAATCATCCCGTGAGTCCCAAACCTTGAGTTCTTATGTTTGCTTTAGGTTTTTATTAAAAAGCATGCTAGAATCTTCATGTTAACGCTTGAAATTGAATCTGAGATGTTGTACATGTTAGATCTATCAGAAAGTCATCAACTTTACGTCCCATAATCATCCATGCTATAGATCTAGGTAAATTAGGTCATTTATGTGATTTTTGCCAAAACTGAGATTTGATGATGATATGTATGTTATGAGCCGATAAAAATGTTTGTTTTATGCCTAGGAATGATTATCTATGCCTAGTGATAACGTATGTGCATTACAGAGGCCAACAGATTGATTTTTAGGCTGGAAAACCCTTTATTCGCGACTAGCGAAACTGCATGATCATCTAGCGAAACTAAGGCAATCTTCAACCAGCGAAACTGTGTAAACTATTTGAAATCGTATGCGGCGAAACTACTAGCGAAACTAGTAGTGTCGCCGTGAATTTTGTGCATGATTTACTTGCGAAATTGCTTGCGAAACTAGACCTTGACCAATGTCCCTGAACGAAAGTTCAAATCAGTTTCGAGAGAAACTAGCTAGCGAAACTATGCCAGTTTCGAGAGAAACTAGCTAGCGACACTATGCCGGTTCCCAGCGAAACTAACTAGCGAAACTGAGCCATCAGTTTCGGAGAAACTAGTTAGCGAAACTGTGCTAGTCCGAGCCTCACTAGTTCCGGGCGAAACTAGCTTAGCGAAACTGTTATGTGCCTAGCGAAACTGCTGCCTGTTTGTATAGAATTTGCTAAGTGTTGCACCATGCTAAGTGTTATATGCTATGCCATGACTTATATGATTATGCTATGATGAAACATGTTATGATTTCTGTAATATGTGAACCCTTGTTTATGATCAACCATTGGTGCCGTGTGTCGGTATGTCGAGTCTTAGTTGCAACGTGCTATGTTATGGGCCATAGTGACGTTGAGTTAAAGTTAGACACAACCTAACACCTAAGACCTTAATGTGATTACTAGGTCTTCGTTAGCAAACATAAATTGGATTAACAAGTGTAGCTGAGCAACCTAAGGTGAGTTTCACAAACCCTTTACTTGTGAGCCCGTTTGGGTCACAACGAACATACTAAACGGAAAACAACGCTGACAATTTGAGGTATTGCAATAATGGGATACCTGTTATGGAAGTTGGAGTGTTTTATGGGGAACACTTGCAACTGTCCATCCTTGGGGTTTCAAATGAAATCCGGAACCAACTATTATGACACCTAAACTCTTTTTGGGATTTCAGTTGAAATCCGGAATAAACATTTTAATATGACTAGTGTAGGTTAAAGTCTAAACCAAATGATATCACATGATTTCTAAGGATGCTTAAAAACTTAAAGACCTCAACTTAGTACTGATGATCTGGAAAGCGAGGGGATGTTGGGTAGATCTACTGAGGGTTTGACAAACCCTGCTCCGCGGTACACAAATGTGTAACCAACCGGCCGGGGGCCGAACGGAGTACAATATCAGCCTGTTGTTAGTTGTGGGCCTCCCTATTGGGACACAACTGGAGGCACGAACCATCGGCAAATGCCGAACTCTGTTACGTCAGCTTTCAGCCCTAGTACGACTTCCTTAGTGCATGGAAACCGGATTAGCTACCCGCGATATCGGTTGACTGCTTTAACTTTTACTTAACTAGTGCATATTCAGTAATCAAACTCTTGGCAATGTTTTGCAAAACCATACTACTTATATATGTTGATACATACGATTATTGAGACCGGGCCAATGCATGTCATGCCCACCGTGAACTCACCAACCGTTAGGTTGACACTTGTGTGGTTTTCACTTTTGCAGATCGTTGAGGAGTATCCGCTAGAGGTTGGCATGGCACTTGAAGACTTTGTTTATTTTGAACTAAATTTGGGGATTCAATACAATGACTTGTTTATGTAAAGCACGTGGTTAGTGCTAAGACAAATAATTTTCCGCTGCGTATATTTTGAAACTGTTTTTATTATTAATGCTTGGACTTCACTCTGATTCATTTAGTATTTGTAACTAATGGTTGTGGTCCTGGTCTAGCGCGCACCCCTTAACGGTATAAACTCCGTTAGTGGTTAATTTGGGGGTGTGACAGGCACCCTACGACCGTTTTGCTTAAAACGACCCGACCAACATTCTGTAATTATTGTCAGCTGCAAACCTCGAATTCAACGAAAAAAAAAACCACGATCGTTTCGCTATAAACGACCATTTCCTTTGAAACGATCGTGGCTTTTGTTTTTTTTAGTAAAACCTCGGGTGTTTTTAGCAAAAGCCTTTATTTATCTTTTAAATGAGAAATTTTTATTTTGAGAACTTTTGATAACAAAATCTCAACCACCAATTTCAAGTGGGGACCACTATAATTTATGGGGGGGGGGGGGGGTTTCCATATATATAAACTAATGGCTTAAAATGATTTTCAAAAGTTCTTAAATGATTCTCTCCCTATTTATATATAGTTTTATACACTTATTATTTTATTTATGTATTTATTCAGTTATTTATGTAATCTTTTATCTTTATTGTATTTTATGTATATATATATATTTTATTTAATTACCTTCCTTTTATTATTTATTTATTTATCTATACAATAATATCTAATGCTATTAATGAGATTTTACTGGGTACGTTGTTGTTGTTATTATATTATCTAAATTTTATATAAATTCTCCAGTATGAGGATACTCGAAAATTTCAAACGCAATTGTACGTTTCATCATGTGCCATGAATTGGGATCTACCCAATGAACATTGACGCAAATGTACAATTTCGGTATACCATGTGGAGCTGACCAAACATCACTAGTTACTTTACACCAATATTTAAAAAAAAAATTTGTTTTTTTTTTTCACATAAACAATAATTTCTAAGTGTAGTACAAATTACATGGGTGTAAGAAGGTTGAAGCGTCTCTTGAATCATCCTTGTGAATCGAGGGTTGTCGAAGTGGTTAAATGACAAAGCTTCTTGAATCACAAACTTCATCATTTGATCCCGAACTGAATCTACGTTGTAATGAGATATTCCACCTTCACTACCAATTTGTGTTTGTTGGGACACCGGATCTTGTTCAACACCCGACTATATGGTTTAAGAATATGCTTCTTCAAATTAGAGTTCAAGTCTTTTAATAACAAAGCACTACAAAACTTCCAACGAGCCCTTTCCGAGCTGTCACTCAATAAAGCTAAATCCCAATTACACCAAATTTTTGGATTCCTATTATTCAGAAGAACACGAACAACTATTGGTATGTTGTTGGAATCTCCACCAACGGATGATTACGATTGAACCATAAGGGGAACAGAAAACGAGAGTAGAAACTAGAAAATGGGAGTACAAAGTGAGCGCTTTTTGCCCTTGGTTTGTATTTTCAAGTTGTATACTCAAACAAGTCATCCAATGTGTATTTATACTAACATCGGGGGTTTAAAAGGCTAAAAAAAACAGCTAGATTTGGCTTCCAATGGCTAGAAGACTGTTCCCAATGGCTAGATTTGGTCCCAACGACTAGAACCAGTTTGGAACCGGTTTCATTGAGATCGGGTAGGAACTGGTTATGGAACCGGCGGTTTAAGGCAGGTAGGGCTAGGTTCCTCGATCTAACAGACGATTTGGAACAGGTTCGGCTACAACGAACCAGTTTCGGTTCCAACTTAAATTCGCACCTCTAGATATCTGCCTTAAACAACGAGTTGAGGAAAAGGAAGATTCTTGAAGGTATCTTTTTGATCTCTTGGTGAGTTATTTGGAAGTGTCGAAATGGAGCTACTTTTAATGCTAATGACTTGAAGAGGGATTCTACGGTGGACTCGATCAAACATTTTTCATTTTTATAATTAATAGGGAGTACAAATAAGAAAATAGTCATTAATTGAACATAGTGATTACAAATTCCTCTTTTATTCATGCATTCTTTTTGTTATATAGGATTAGGTTTTTCTAACCTGCATTTGTTTATAAAACCTTTCGTCGTTCAAAAAAATAATAATAATAATATACAGTCAAAAGTATTTTTAAACTAGAAAAGTATTTTAGATTTAATTTTTTAAAAAATAAAGCTGGATTTTATAATAACATGTGTTAAATGTTCGATACATATCTTAAACATGGACCAGACTCTTTATGAAAAGTAAAATAGGCCCATGTATGGATAAATCATAAATGTACAGTGTTGTGAAAATATTATTTTTTCATTTTACTTATCTTCTTGTTAAAACATAAACTTTTATAAAGTGATCAAACAACTCTTAAACTATATAAAAACAATAATTAAATCTAACCCTCCACTAGGATTATTAAATTATGGTTCATCATTATTTAAGGAAAATTAATAAAAATATCAAGCTAATAACAAAAAGTATACTTCTGAAACAGAAAAAAAGAAAAATTGGTACTTACCCTGTTACATAAAATATAACTTCTAACGTTGTATTTAGTTTTTGGGCAAGTGATATTTCTGGAACAATAATATTTACTTGAGAGTTATTAATTACCTTTTGTGTTTGTGTTTTATAAATTCTCGACCTGACAAATAAACTTATAAACGTTTATAGTAAAAGTTGACACAAAGAATAAAGTTTGGGAATGATGAGATAATCGTAAGTTTAACCTCTATCACATAAGATAAACAAGTTGCTTTGAGAAAGGCCCAACTCAAAAAACCATACAAAAAACACTTTTTTTTAAAAATTATTAGTCTCCTAATTATATTATGTTTGTAATTTCTTGGTTATATATGAAGCTTCGTTAGCCTAATTAACTAGAGTCATGGTTATGCATTTGTATTAAGATTTTGAGTGATATTTCTGTAGCACTAATGTTTACTTAGACAATTGTTCACAATTTTTCATGTTGGTGTTTTATAGACTCTCGACCTAACAAATAAACGTATATAATAAAATCTGACACAAAGAGTAAGATTTGAGAATAATAAATGATGATAAAGCTTACCTCTATGGAATGAAATAGTTTAAACTTTAAAGTTGCTTAAAAATCATACAAGAAGTAAAGAAACAATGTATTATTTAGTATAAATATAAATGTTCGATGCATGCCTTAAAGGCTTAAACGTGGACCAGACTCTTTATGAAAAGCAAATTAGTCCCATGTATATTTAGGATATAAATATTACTGCGCTGTCAATATTATTCCTCAGGTTCCTCTCCTTCTATCTAATTTTATTAAAATATAAATTATTATAAAGTAATCAAACAACTGTTAAACTATATAAAAACAATAAGTCGCTTCTAATCTCACTGATATATATGCATGGGAGTAGTTGGTCTCAGGCTCTCAGCTACCACCCGGTGGCAGACCCATCTCAGTTTTAATCGGGTTTGATCATGTAGATAGTGATAACTTGTTATTCTAACCAGTATATCTAAAAGTTATAATGAGATCTTTAAGGTATTCATGGTCATGTAAAATGTTATGCACAATGGCTGAACCAGAACTTTTTAACCGGAGGGTCCTAATATATTTTTTCTCGATGAAGCCCCGGCTTGAATTCAGTGTTTTGTATTAGCGTTTTTTTTTTTAAATTAACATTTTTACACAGTTGAAGAATTTGTTTTTAATTATGTACGCCCGGTTTTACAAAACCTTAGAAAACATATTTATTATTAGAATTATAATGATTAGTTCTATAATAAATAAATATAAAAAATACATTACCAGTTGATCTAAAAATATAGAGTAAACAAGAAATATAAAAATTAAAAAGAAAGATAAATTTCCCAATAAGTCTTTAGAGATGGCTGATAATAAAATACGCTTTTATGAGAATAAAAATGATATAATTATTTTAAACTGAAAGCTGATAAAAGAAAAATGAAAACAATATCATCAACTTGTCCCTTGTTTGATCATTTTCATTTTTATTTTTTTTAATTTAGCATACACGACAAAATGTCCATCCTAACCTAAAAAGGAGATCTTTAATATTAAAATATATCTTTTGACACCATCATCCTCATCTTCCTTCAAGTTCTATTTCTCTGTAACTCAAAACTTTACAGATATTGCGACCGGAAAAACCGAAAAACTCTTAAATCTTCATCTTCAATTCTTCATTCTTGTTTCAGTTCATCTAAATTACTTAATATAAGAGGGTCCATCATAATAAAACTTCTCATTTACATATCTCGATGAACAAAGAGTTTGGTATGCCAGAGGTCGGCCGGAGGGTCAGCGGACCCCCTGGACCCTCCCCTAGTTCCGCTAATGGTTATGCATATTGTAAGATTTGAACCTATAAATCATCTTTTGGTTGGAGGTAATAGTAAATATGATTAATATGTTTATAACTTTAACATATGGCAGATATGGTCTATGGACATTATTTACGGGCATCTCCCATTTTGAGCAAACCGATTATAAATATTACATGTTTTTAATATATAACTTTACCAATTACGTGTGGTTTTACCCCCTCAAATTTAAATCTGAAACTTTTTCCACATTCAAAAAAGTTTCATAAACTCATTCAAACCCAATTTAATAAAACTATAAAATCCTTCCGGTGTGATTTAAGGGCCGAGTTTAATAATTGTGACTTTCATAATTTCGCTAACGATCAAGGCCTTGTATTTCATTTTTCATGTGCCCGCAAAACGGCAAGGCCGAACGGATGATTCGTCGCCTTAATGACATCATCCGGGCTCTTCTCACGCAAGCACATCTTCCACCTCCGTTTTTGGGTTGAAGCTCTCCATACCGCAACCTACCTTCACAACATCCTTCCTATCAAATGACTCAATTTTAACATTCCCGCCTTAATACTCTATTACCGTCACCCAACGTATGATCACCTCCCATCTGTGCGTTTGGGTGTGCTTGCTATCCCAACCTTTCAGCCACTCAACCTCATAAGCTTCACCCAGGTTTGGTTCGGTATATCTTCCTTGGCTACCCGGCCAAATTCTGGGGGTACCGGTGTTTTGATCCTTCCATCGGTCGCATACATATTTCTCGACACGTCGTCTTCGACGAAAGTGTCTTTCCTTTTTCCGAAACGAATCACCACCCTCTCTCGCTCCTTCCGTTCATTCCGACCCACCTATGCCTACCGTTCCAGCCCCCTTCCTTCCTCCACCTCCTTCGCCGACCCACATTTCCTTAGCCTTATACCGCAGCCAACCCATCATCACCTAACACAAAACCTCCTAGCCCAAACCTCGGTCCCTACGCTAGCCCAGCCCCCTCCACTCCAGCCCACATGCCATCCTCAACAACTCAGCAACATTCGGCCGTTGCTCCATCTTCCATTCGCATCCTCCCCAACACGTTCACCTGATGACTACTCATGCAAAATGTGGTGTCACTAAGCTTATCGAGCGTTTGAACCTTCACATTGATACTCCTATATCCCCGGTCCCAACCTCATATATTAAAGTATTAAACGATCCTAATTGGCGATTAGCCATGAACATTGAATTTAAAGCTTTGTAGGATAATGTCACATGGGAGTTGGTACCTAGACCACATGGAGATCCAATTATTCTGTGCATTTGGTTATTCAAGCATGGAAAATGGTCAATCCCAGACTGTTGTATTGACTATATGGAGACTTTTAGCCCAGTTGTAAAACCAATGACCATCCGCACTGTCTTATCTTTGGCAGTGTCTAGATCTTGGCCGATTCATTAGTTGGACGTGAAAAACGCCTTTCTACATGGCGATTTGATAGAGACGATTTTTATGTAGCAGCCTCCAGGTTTTGTTGATCAGTCTGCTCCCGATTATGTTTCTCGTCTTAAGCGGTCACTTTATGGCCTCAAATAGGCTCCTCAGGTCTGGTACCAGCGATTCACTAGTTTCATCTTGACATACGGTTTCAAAAGCATTGTTTGTGATTCATCTCTGTTCGTGTATTGTCATGGGGTACACACTGTTTATCTATTATTATATGTGGATGACATTGTTTTGACTGCCTCAGATTCTGGCTTTCTTCAGCATTTGATTACTACACTTTCTTGGGAATTTGCTATGATAGATTTGGGTGACTTATATCATTTTCTCGGTATTACGGTCGCACGTGTCTCGTTTGGTTTTTTTTACAACAATCTTAATATGCCAGAGACATTATTCAAAGGGCTTCTATGAGTTCGTGTAAACCATGTGCCACATCGGTTGACACATATTCTAAGTTAGTAAGTTAAGCGCAGACGATGGGCCATTATTATCTGTTGGGACATTATACAGGAGTCTAGCGGGTGCCTTACAGTATCTCACATTTACTCGTCTCGACATTTCCTACATTGTTCAGCAGGTCAGTTTATTTATGCATGTCCCTCGGGAACCCCACTTTGAGTTCATAAAGCGTATTTTACGCTACTTACAGCGTACTCTGGACCATGATATTCGGTTATCTATCACGCTAGGCACATCTCTTACCGCTAATTCGGATGTTGATTGGGACGGGTGTCCAGATTCTAGACGCTCCACGTCGGGCTACTGTGTGTTTATGGGTGATAATCTTTTATCTTGGTCATCAAAGCAGCAGAGCACAGTGTCGCGATCTAGAGTAGAAGCTGAATATAGGGCTGTGGCCAATGCGGTGGCGGAGTTAGCTGGATCCGCAATCTTCTGTTTAATCAAGTTAACCACGAGATCTTTCGGTCTTGCCAAGCCCCTCTAATGTTAAATGATAAGAAATCCATTAAAGACCTGTTTTTACTCCATCGCCAGCAACTACTTGAACCACGTGATATGGCCATAAATAAGTTTAATCTTAAATCAGCGAATCTTATGAGGAAAAAAATCCATAATAACAAGAGAACACCTACCGATGGATGTCATGTATTGGCTTGATATGCTGAAGAAGTGATGGCTAATATTGATAGTACGATCAAGTTGTAAGAAAATCGAATTGACGGGGCTGAAACTGGATTAACCGAAAAAACTGCACCAAAATAACCGAACTAAATATTTCGGTTTCGTTTCGGTTTTTACTTTTCCCATGACTGAAAAGACCAAATCGTCGTATATAACCCAACTTAATAACCGTAAAACTGAACTAATTATATAACTCAATATTTATTATTATTTTATAGCTAAACCTGATACTAATAAATCCAATATCTTATAATTAAAGGTGTAAGTTTTTTTTATCAAAGAAAGAAGCCCAATCTCCATTATCAAATATCTAACCCTAGTACTTCCAAAATCCCATCTAAACTTTCATCTTCATCATATCCAATTCCCGCTCATAACTTATGTCTGGAATAATCTTACATCTTCGTCTTTGCAAAATCCAAATAATAAAAAACTCCGGTCTTTGCCGAATTTGAATCCTATTACTTTCAAAATCCATGTCTAAACAACCATGTTACGAACGCCAATATAAAAGACATGGTTAGAAATACAACATAATCATTACACTCAATGTTATGATTAGAATACTATACTAGAGGTGAAATATAATTAAATAAAAGAGTAAATTACTATTTTGGTCTCTATGGATTGGACAATTTAACCATTTCAGTCCAAAAATGATTTTTTAATATATCAAGCCCCGAGGTTGTAATTTTTTAACGATATTAGTCCCTAACACTAACTCTATTAAATATTTCAACAAATTGGATTTAAATAATCTTAAGTTTCATCAATTGTATGATAATAATCTCATGTGATGAAATGTTTACCACCAAACCCAACTTTTAACATTTTTTCCTGCAACGATTTCTTACTATCAGAAACTTAACGACATTAGTTTTTTTTATGAAACTTGGGATTAATGGCGACCTATTGATGAAATTTGGGATTATTTTTTATGAAACTTGAGATTATTTCCGGCTAATTGATGAAACTTGGGATTATCTAAATGCAAGTTTCATAAAAAGAACTAACGTCGTTAAGTTTCTGTTAGTCAGGGATCGTTGCAGGAGAATATGTTAAAAGTTGGGCTCGGTAGTTAACAGTTGGTTACTTAGGATTAATGTCGGCCAATTGATGAAATTTGGAATTATTGAAATCCAATTTGCCTATTATTTCTGTTAAATGTAAGGGTATATTAGTCATTTTACTCATAAGGACTTTTTATGTAACTTATCAACACCATTTAATAGATGATGGGCTATTTATGTAATTTAATAAAAAATAATAAATAAATTAGTTAACTAAAATTAAAACCATAGAACTTGAGATTCCTGGAACGAACTTCGTCTCTTGGTATATAAATTCGGTAATTAAATCATCCAAATCGGCACAATAATCGAAATCGTAAGAGCACATCGGCCGGTCTTAGCCAGATAATATTCTGGAGTCTTCATCGTAGAGTAAGTTCAAGAAGAATTTAAATCACGATACTAATGCTTGACTCATATTGGTTGCTTAATACTGTTTGTAAATCTTTACTATAGAAACTGTCGGCTTTATCGGCTGGTTGAGCTTAAAACTAATCAATTTTAGTATCACGGATGGTGGAGGCGATTAGATGTGGTTGAGAGAAGGTGGGAGTATGGTGGTCAAAGAGAATATCGGGTCTGATGATCAGTGTAGGGCTCCGGTAGTGGAGAACCAACGTGAATGGGAAAGTGAGTTAAGTTAAACAACCATAGACCATAATTCCGGTGACGGTTATTCTCCCTCAGTTCTGACAATGTTCTGGGCTATTCACGATTCTGGCGATGACATGAGAATGAGTTCTATGAGTTTCTATTTTAATTAATTTATTAATTAATTAGTTAATTATTTTTATTAAATTACACAATAGTCCCTCATTTATTAAATGATGTTGATAAGTTACACAAATAGTCTTTATGAATAAAAGGACTGATATATCTTTGCATTTAACATAAATTATTAACAGAGTTAGTGTTAAAGACCAAAATCGCTAAAAAAAAAATTACATGCTCAAGGCTTGATACGTTAAAATTTTTGTTTTTGGACCGAAATGGTTAAAATGTCTAAACCGAATGAATACAAACATGTGTATGTTCGTGTTCGTCCATTTAACTTTAAGCGAACACGAACACGGACACGAACATGAACATTAGTTGAACAAAAATTTTCTTCTTCGTGTTCGTTCATTAAGGAAATGGTCACCTTCGTGTTCGTTTATGTTCATTCGTTAAGTACTAAATGAACGGTTCATGAACATAATTTTAAACGAACACAAATTTAAGCGAACATAACAAACATATCTTGTTTACAACATTGTCAATAATCAAGAAAAACATATAAATTAATGGTCCAAATTTTTATAATTCATTCCGAAATCCATCAAGACTCATCCAACAATCTTAATTTAAGTATTTAATAATACAATTATTTATATTAATTATTATATTAATAGAATTAACGGATATAAATGAACATAATCGAACATAAACGAACACACATACACATATATAAATAAATGAACATAAACGAACGTTTACGAACATAAATGAACGAATATACATTTGTTCATGTTCGTTCATTTAATTAAATGAACAAAAAATTATGTTCATGTTCGTTCATTTATTAAATAAACGAACTTGCCGTCAAATGATTCACGAACTGTTTAATGAACATTCGATTCGTTTACAGGACACGAAGACCATCATAGTAATTTACTCTAAATAAAAAAAATTACTATATTTCATTAATAGCAGCAACATATCATTGCCATATGATAGAATTCAAATTAATTAATTTTTACATGTAAATCAATTTTATTACAACTTTATAGGACGATTTTTCATCGCAATAGGTTGACCTATGACGACACATATGCTGGAAACTATTTTGACCTATCCAGTCATCAGTCATCTAGATGAATCAATTGTGACCAACCCCATACTGACGACTTGTCATCATCACATCTTAATTGCGGCTATCACAGCTGTTGGGGAAATTTGGAATCGTTGAATAAACTTGATAGAATATAAAGTTGTGTAATCACTTTCAGATCAAACAAATGGAGTGAATGCCAAGTGTTTAGTGTTTAGTCGGACAAAATCATATTTGAGTACAAAATTTCTGTATGATTTTTTATTGTTGTGTTCATTGCCAGAGAGAAATAGAATACCTCTGTATTCTTGTGATGTACGCTACAACAGATCCATCATATTATGATCTTATCACAAATTACAATTTTGAACCTATTATCACATTTGGTCCTTATAGTTTTAATAATTGCAATTTAGGACCAATATTTAATTCCGATGAATTTTCATTGAAACGTTTTGTTCAAAATAACCCGTTAGTCCTGATGACATTTATGCAAGCTTGCATTCTTTGTTAAATGTCATACGCAATCTTATACTACACTAAAATATCCAACAACGACGACTTGTCATCGTTGTAGCCCAGAAAAAAAATCATTATTATAACCCTACTCTGTTATTTACTTTAGCAGCAGTAACGTATTCTTATTTCTCATAAATTTTGCTTCACAAAACACGCACATAAGAGATTACAAATATGTGTTCTCATTTTTACATAGTCGTGTTGTTTCTATGAGACGAAGACTAATTAATATATATAGGTTTCACAACTTGTGGCAACATTAGGTAGAATCAACCATTAGGCTATCTTATGTTTCACTTACTTAGGAATATTTATGTTGAAATATATGCATACTCTTAGGACGTATGTTTTGTCACTCAAGAGTGACAATATTTTAGGTTCATATATCCTGTTTAATATTCGACGAGATCTTACAACTCTTTATTCATTTCATTTCCATGATTTCAAATATATAATACTTTAAAAATTAATTATTTAAGCGTTTCAGTGGTGTCTGAGTTAGTGTATTTTATTCTCTGCTACATCGTGAGAATATCTCTAGTTTGTTTTTAACATGTTTTAGGATTTATCAAAATTAATTGTTTGTAACGAATTGTCCGATGAAATAAAGTTCATTTAGGAGTGTCTCGTGATAAAGTAACTTATTCAAATTCATGACAAGAACAATCTCATAGCTGTTTTAAAAAGTTTTGGACCACGTTTAAGAAAGAATGCGCCAATCATATATAGCTACATAATTGATTTAGCCCCCCTCCCCCATCCTTTTAGAAGAATATAAGCAGCCTTTCCCCTTTTCCGTTTAACTACTTTATCTATCTATCTATCTATTTCTGTTTTTAACTATTGTTTTTCACCTTCTTTATTAAGTTAAAATATATAACTTAGAAATGACAAAATTGAAGAGTGATTATGTAGAATCGTGTAGCATGTCATCGTCGGTTATGTGAAGAAAGGCTCCGGAGTTAATTGGGGAGCTCAAAAAAATAACTTTACTAACGTGGGAGACTTGATTAATCATGGATTGACAACTTTGCCCGATGTGTTCTTATTTTTTACTGCTATCTATGCTGACTCATTTTGATCCGTTAGTGTTTTAGTTTTGCCCCTTCAAACACGCCTAACGGCCTAAGAATGATTTGTTGTCTAGAATAAGCTGTCTATAATCATTATTGGTTTGTATCGATGATACTATAACAAAATCACAGCAATTCGACACAAACTTTATAATCGATTGATATGAATCCAGTACAATGTTCGACACATAAATACATGATGGAACGTCGCCTCTCCTGATGAAATGATGCCTCACACCTCCTTATATGCGACAAGTTATAAATTTTTGTTTTTGACCAAACAGACCCTGAACTAAATACATAAATACATAGACACTAAACCTTGACTTTAACCTTTGACACAATCAACCATTGACCAAGATTTGAAGAATGAAGATGAAGTGATAACTTCATCTTTCTTCTTCAAATCTTGAATGCCAAGCAGTTCTTGCATTGTGATGAACTTGACTCTTGCTAGTGTCCTTGCCAGTATGTCTGCTTTTTGAATTTCACCGCTTACGTGTTCAACTTGGATTTGATTGTTCTCTACGCATTCTCTAGATGAAGTGATAACTTCTATCTATGTGCATGCTTCTTCCATGAAACACGAGATTCTTCATTGATGTTATTGTTGAGATGTTATTTACCATTAGTGTTATCTTTTCTTCCTTCCATCATGTTAATTACTTGAGTAATCTTTGTAACCATAGTGCTTGACATGCGGCTGTTGTGGCTGTTATAATTTCTAACTCACACGATGATAGTTCCACCATTTGCCATTTCTGAGTACACAAAGTAATTGGGGAATTTCCAAAGTAGAAGAAATACTATTGTGCCTTTTTCCTTATCTATGTTGACACCGTAATTACTGTCACTATAACATGTTATCTTACCACCTCTAGTCTTCTTGTAGATTATTTCATGATCTTTGGTTCCTTTGATGTAGCGCTGTACTTATTTGATTCCCTTCATATGAAGTTCTTTTGGCTTTGGAATGAATTGGCTTAGTACCTTAAACATCCTATTAAACTTCTGTATTCAGTTGGATTCATCATGTCTTCGCCTTCAGTCTTTGTAAGTTTAGTTTCCAGATCAATATGAATCTTTGATTCGCTGCAATCAAGCACATTTGCCTCTTTTAGGATCTCGTTGATGTATCCTGTCTACTTGATGGATATTTCACCCCCTGCTTGGGTGACTACTATACCAAGATAGTATGCTAGAAGTCCTAAGTCCCTCATGTCAAATTCTTTCTCCACTTGTGACTTGAAGTGATCGATCTCCTTCTTTGGTGTTCCAGTAACTATGAGATTGTCTACATAGACTCCGACTATTATAGTTGAAATGTTAGTCTTCCTTATGTAGACTTCATGTTCCAATGTGCATTTCTAAAACTTCAGTGTTTTCAGAATATGATCTAACTTGATATTCCATGCATGTGGTGCTTGTTTAATCCATACAGTGCATTAGAGAGCTTGAATACTTTCTTCTCGGTTCCTGGCTTTACGAACCCTTCTGGTTGTGATACGTAGACTTCTTCCTTCAAGTCTTCGTGTAGAAATGTAGATTTTACATCTAGGTGACGCACATCCCATTTATTGTAAACAACGAGTGCTAGAATAAGACGTACAGTCTCTATTCAGGCTACTGGTGCAAAGACTTCAAATCTAGGCCTTGTTCTTGCACATAGCCTTTTGCTACTAAGTGAGCCTTTTACTTTGTAATCTTACCGTTAGCATCTTGCTTTGTCTTGAATACCCATTTAAGACCTATTTCTCTATGGACATCGGGTAGGTTGGTTAGTTTCTATGTATTGGTTATGGATTCTAGTTCCTATTCCATGCCTTGAATCCATTTCTTACCTTCAGCGGATTCCTTGTAATTTCTGAGTTCTTCTTCTACTAGAAGTAATTCATCATACAGTCCTCGTGTATCTATAAGTGGTGCCTTGTATGTGATCTCTCTCAAATCTCTAAAGCCTTATAAAGGTGAGTGATCAAAAGGTCTTGTTGAAATTGTGACATCCAAGAATTTCAAGGTTCACTTCCGTTAGACAATCTCCGTTAGTTACGTTATAAGTGTTAACTTAGTAACTAATGCTTATCTAGGCAGAATACGTCCACGACCTTTGGTTGATCACCGAACCCGTCCATACGTGTTATGTGTTTATTCATTTTGTGGAATTATGTGCAATATGATTTAAATGCATGATTATTATTAAAAAGAATGACTATTTAATTATTTGATAAATTATGTGACAAATTGCTAAATTGTGTAATTATGTAATTAACCAAGTAATTAAATGTATGCATACATGATTAATGATGGACTAATCATGGGCTAATGATTGGCTAATCATTGGGGCCCAAATCCCAATGAAAGCCCAAGACCAAGCCTTTGGTATTTAAACCCTCCTAAAACCCTAATCACCATTTTTGTTTCATTTGCATCACCATACAAACACACACACACTCCCTATATCTGTCACGATTTCTGGACCAGCCCAAGAACCACCAAGAATCAGCCATCATCTCTGAGTTGTGAAGATCATCCATCGATCCTAGATCAACCGTGAGTCCCATGACCATTTTCTATGCTTTTTCTATGTGTTTTCTTCATAAAGCATGCCTAGATCTCCATGGAATCGTTAGATCTTCTGTTATAATGCTTAGGAATGCTAGATCTATCATAAAAACTACAACTTTACGTGTGAAACTGATCCATACTGAAGATTTATGCTAGATTAGGTTATTTTGGGTAAAATGGGTTCTTGAAGATTTGATGATGAAAATGCATGTTTATGATGTTAAAAATGCTCCTGTGATGTTCCTAAATGATTATGTATGCTTGAGAATGAACTACATGAAGTATGGAGGCTGTTAGAAAGATTTTTAGTCAAATTTACGGGTTTTTTTATCGACTAGCGAAACTGTGCCTTCATCAGGCGAAATTATGTAGCGAAACTATGTATATCTCCTTCTAGCGAAACTATAGTGTCGCCGGGTAAACCAACCAGACCTGTCCGAACGAAACTACCGAGCGAAATTCCCTGAACGAAAGTTCAAACCAGTTTCGGGCGAAACTAGGCCAGCGAAACTGTGCCAACAGTTTCGAGCGAAACTAGCCTAGCGAAACTGTGTCATCGGGTATTGCCTAGCGAAAGTGCTGCCCGTGCACACAGCGAAACTGCCTAGCGAATCTATACTAGCGAAACTGTGACCAGACCTAAACCCAAACTTGTGCAATTTACTTGAATGTTATGCCATAACTTACATGATTATGCTATGATGAAACATGCTTGAATTCTGATTAATGTGAACCCTTGTTTATGATCAACCATCGGTGTAGTGTGTCGGTATGTCGAGTCGTAGTTCCAACGTGCTATGTTATGGGCCATAGTGACGTTAAGTTAAAGTTTAGACACAACCTAACCCCTAAGACCTTAATGTGATTACTAGGTCTTCGTTAGCAAACGATATTTGGATTAATTGAAGTGTAAGCTGAGCAACCTAAGGTGAGTTTCACAAACCCTTAATTGTGAGCCCGTTTGGGTCACAACGAATTTACTAAACGGAAAACAACGCTGACATTTCGAGGTATCGCCTAATGGGATATCGGTTATGGAAGTTGGAGTGTTTTATGGGAGGCACTTGCAACTGTCCATCCTTGGGATTTCAAAGGAAATCCGCAACCAACTATTGAATACTTGAACTCATTTGGGATTTCAAAGGAAATCCAGAATAACCATTTTGACACTTAAACTCTTTTTAGGATTTCAAATGAAATCCAGAATAAACGATTTTAATATGGCTAGTGTAGGTTAAAGTCTAAACCAAATGATATCACATGATTTCTAAGGATGCCTTAAAACTGAAAAGTCCTCAACAATTTAGTACCATTAATTCGTGAAGCGAGGGAATGTTGGGTAGATCTACTGAGGGTTGACAACCCTGCTCCGCGGTTCACAAATGTGTAGCCAACCGGTTGGAGGCCGAACGGAGTACAATATCAGCCTATTTTAGTTGTGGGTCCCATGAGGACACAGCTGGAGGCACCAACCATCGGCAAATGCCGAACTCTGTTACGTCAGCTTTGGTACGAACTTCCTTAGTGCATGGAAACCGGATTAGCTACCCGCGATATCGGTTGACCACTTTAACTTTTACAAGACTAGTACATACCCGATAACGTATGTTACGGACAATACTTTTACTACAGATGTATATCACTAAGCATTGCTTATCACAAAACAATATTACTTATATACATGATGATACATACGCTTATGAGACCGGGCCAATGCATGACATGCCCACCGTGAACTCACCAACCGTTAGGTTGACACTTGTGTGGTTTTCACTTTTGCAGATCGCTGAGGAGTATCCGCTGGAGGTTGGCATGGCACTTGAAGATTACTTATTTTAAACTCAAACCTGGGAATTTAATAACAATTCATGTTTTGTAATTTAAGCACGTGGTTAGTGCTAAGATACTTATGTTTTTATTCCGCTGCGTACTTTTAAACTGTTTTTATTATGAACATTTGGAATTTACTCTGATTCGTTTAGTATTTGTAACTAATGGATGTGGTCCTGGTCTGGTCGCACCCCTTAACGGTATAAACTCCGTTAGTGGTTATTTGGTGGTGTGACAAAATTCTTCATGAGTTACAAGCCGTAACGTATAATGAGTTATGCTCATAGGTATAGGTTTTGGGAGTATTAGTTCTTGAACTATTGTGAGGAGTAATTTGATTATTATCCTCATTTATTGCTTCATTATCATTTTCTTCTTATGAGTTGGATGATTCTTCCCTTTAAGTGACTTGAGTAGTCTCTGGTGCTATAAAGTCAATCCATTCTAGATTTCCATTATCCATATCATCCAAGTACTCTTTCCAGTTCCAAGTTTCATCTTCCTTGAACTTTACATCTCTGCTAACATAGAATTTATTATTGACGGGTTCAAATAATCTATATGCCTTTGATCCATCTTCTGATCCTAGGTAAATCATTTGGACACTTTTGTCATTTAACCTCTTCGGATTAGGAATGGTTACCTTGGCATATACTATACAACTAAAAATCCTTAAATGATCCATTTTGGGTTTTCTACCCTTTAAGGCTTCACAAAGGGTATTGTCCATCACAACCTTGGTTGGAACTCGGTTTAGTATGTAGCTGGCATGTCTGACTGCTTTTAGCAAAAAAAATCTTATGGCATCTTTATTGCCTTTAACATACTACGAGTAAGGGGCATTATTGTTTTGTTTCTTCGTTTAACCACTTCATTCTGCTGCGATGAGTATGGAGCAATGAACTTTCTGGCAATCCCACCTATATATGTGCTTAGCATCTTCAACTTCGTTCTTACTTCGTTTTCCACCATAGCCTTGAATTCCTTAAAAGTCGTAAAAGCCTTGTCTTTGGACTTTAGAAAGTACACCCACATATACCTTGTATAGTAGTATACTAGAAGGGATATGTATCTCTTTCCTGAGTGTGTTAGGCGTGATATAGGACCACACGAATCTCCAAAAACTAATTCTAAAGGTTCTTCTGACTTAAACTTAGCCTTCTGTGAGAATGAAATCCTAGTATGCTTCCCTTGTAAGCATGTGTCACATACTTGGGTTGTGTGACTAATCTTTGGTATCCCTTTTACTAATTCCTTATGAGTCATTATCCTGATTGACTCAAAATTCAGATCTCCCAATCTTGCAAGCCATAACCATGCTTTATCTTCTAAACTTGACAGAAGGCAGGTTAGTGACCAATATTTAGGTTAATGTTGTAGAGTCGGTTTCTCGATCCTTTGACCTTTAGTAGAAGTTCCCTATACATGGTATCATTCTCAATGATGGCTTTGCAATCGAGCTCAGTTAATTGTCCTAAACTTAGGATATTACTTTTTAGACTAGGAATGTAATAGACCTGAGATATGACACGTTGTTCTTGATTTTTTCTTTCTAGCAATATAGAACCTTTGTCTCTGATAGTTACACGTGACCAATCTCTAAAACAAACATTTCCTGAGACCTTCTCGTCTGTTTCAGTGAATTGTGTACGAGTGCCAATCATGTGGTTACTTGCACCGTTGTTTAAGTACCATAGACTCTCATTGGTAGAAGCGTAATTATTAGGATGAACTTCCTTCTTGTTTAGAAAAACTTCCTTGTGTTCTATAATTTCTTCATTGAAGGCTGATGTGTTCGGAACGACTACTAAAAATAACTAATTTATCCTAGACCTAGACACACCTAATTATACTGAAACTACCTAAACTAGACCGAACCGAAGGCAAGTGTATCTATCGCTGGTAGTTTAGCTTATGTAAGACCGGATATCGAACCCTAGAGACACTATGTAACAAGACTCAACTAGGACCTAATGAAATGGAAATTTGAGTAGAATTGGTTTTAAAGTTTTATTTAACTAACTTTAACTAACTAGCTACCGAAATTAAGAAAACTTAAGAAGACACTCAAATGAAAGAGAGGCACCACCTAGACCTAGACTCCTATTTAACACCCACAACTTCACTTGGCTTTGGTATTTTTGATGGCGGTTCAGTCACCTCGCGGATTGTTCCTAACTGATAATTCTAGTGCTCGAACGATTGGTTCACCTTTTAAGTTCTTCCCAAACCACCTATCCTAATTAACCACCTCCGAAATACTCTCGGGCACCTTCAGATAGACGGAGCCATCAGTAATTCCTACAACTAACACAATAAGCAAATTACTTAACTAACCTAGGGAATTTCCTTTTGGGACATTGTGATCCTAAGTAATTAACCAACCCAACTAATTGACACCCTTATCACCACCCGGATTGTCTAAGAATATCAACATACAAGATTCAGATAAACAACCACTAATTAATCCTATGATTTCTAAACAGAAACTCACATTAAATTGCAAACACACAGTCACACAATTTAACTGCCCTACTCAAACTGGAAGACATCCACAAATAGAGCAACAATCACTCAACAATTCTAAACCTAGTTCAAGTATCCATACACATCAATTGCAGAAAATTAGTGAACTTTAAAGAATTAACAATGCATCAGTCAAATTACCGAAATCTAAGTTAAGTTGCAAACATCAAATATTCGTCATATGGTCTAGGTGGTAGCAATTTTGTAGCCTCCATGATGATTACAGTAAAAGCAAAACAAAGTCTGAAACTTTAGCAATAGACATGGTTCTAGAATAAACAATTATGAAAACAAGGAAGAAATCGAAGAACCAATTATGATTTGGTGTTGAATGGTTGATCCTCCGATGATTTCCTTGTGTTTCCAGCCTTCTCCCAACCTCAAAATCCTATGAAAATCGCCCCAAGTCGGGTCCAGGTCGCAAAAGTCCCGAACCAAACCCACAAGATCGAATTAAATAGAAAAGATTAGGGTTTACGGAATAATCACCTCCAAGCGTATCGCTTGGAGTGCCTTGGGTTCTAGGCGATACGCGCTCTGGCCCACTACACAACAATTTAGTTGGGCTAGCCGACTTTGACTTTCGTTGACTTTCCTCCCCAAGCGTATCACTTGAGGACTTTCTTCCACTAGGCGATACGCCTTGTTCCCTCATTTCAGTACTTTTATGTCTTTTCTCCTCACTAACTCGTGTGGCCTTAAGAATTGGTATAAAACTTGGAAAAACACAATAAAAAGATAATAAAGACTCAAATACACATAATGAACTAAAAACACATAAAATGACGCAACTTTGGACTAAACCCGACTCGATTAATATACAATTTACACGAAAATATAGGATGTGTTTCCAAAACATCAAACATCCTCACACTTACTCTTTTTTCGTCCCCGAGAAATACTACAAATGGATTCATAACCAGGGCCTCAATCTCTAACTTATCAATTTTAGGATTACAATTCTAATTACGATAGCCTAGTTTGATTATCGGTATTTCGATCTGATTAAACCCAACTACCGATCCTTAGCCCCAAATGCATTAATTAGTATTCATTTGTATTAT
>JBCNJP010000017.1:93578074-93602833 GCA_039602395.1 Deinandra increscens subsp. villosa
GGTTCTTCCTTATTTTCAGTTCCAACCATCACAACATCTCTTTTACGTTCCACCTCACCGGGTTCTCCTAACGGGTTATCTACTCCAATTTTGTCCACTAAGTTATCCAACCCCCGGGATCTTCCCCACGCATTTCCTCGACTTCATCTTCACCTTCTAACCTATTACCAATCACTATTAGATCTATGTACGATAAAAATGATTCTAGAAAATACACTGACTCATTGCTACTATCACCCGATCTACCAACCTCAAAAGTAACACTCTCCTCATCAACCCTCAAAGTAATTTTACCCTTGAAAACATCCACTAACGCTCTAGCAGTCCTAAGGGAAGTTCTACATATAATGAGAGGGCATTTAGCATCATAGTCCGGATCAACCACCAGAAAGTCAATAGGGAACGAAAAGTATCAATTTTAACAAGCACATTCTCCACTATTCCTTTGGGTCTCACACTAGATCGATCGGCTAAAGATATATTCATGCGAGTTGGGGCTAAATCTCCTAATCCTAAGTGCTAAAAAACAAAAAAAGGCATCACATTTATACTAGCACCAAGATCAGCTAAAGCATGTGTCACAGATGAACTACCAAATATGCAAGGAATAGTAAAAGTCCCTGGATCATCAAGCGTCTCGGGTAATTTATTCTGGACAATCGCTAAACATTGAGCATCTAAGGTTACATCAGAAAGACCTTCTAGCTTATTATTATTAGTTAACATATTCTTAAGGAATTTAGTATACTTAGGCATTTTTTTTAAGAACTCGGTGAAAGGTGTAACATTTCGGTCAAAACCATTTGTAAATACCCGACCCATTTCTATCATGGTTGATAATCAATAAAGAATCATTTCGCATTTCATATTGTTATTTCATTTACTCTATGATTAAATCCTTTACTCACAATATTCGTCACTTTCCATATTTCAAATTTATCACAAATAGGATCTCTAACTCACTCGGTTTTGTTATTTATATAAAACCGGAAAACTCGAGCATTCCAAATATATATGATACTTGTGGATAATACTAGTCATGCACACAAAAAAAATGTATGTAAGGTTTCGCAAAAGTTCGAGGTTTAAAACAAAAATAGCAAAAGTTCAATTTTTCGTGCGATTTCGGTATTAACCGGGAGTTCGTACATTTTAGGAATTCACATTTTATTGTTCCATAATAATATATTTCATATCCCAAATCAATATGTGGAGTTTCGATATATTTTGATGGTTTTTCGTATTTTAAACAAATAAATTACGAATAAATATAACTAAAATACATGTTTTTATACCTCGTTACGTATGTTTTGGGACTTATAAATTCATGTGAAATCATCCTAAAACAAATTTTGGGCATAAAATAATGATTACATAAAAGTTTAGTGGGTTAAATATGAAATTAATCAAAGTACAAGGGCCAAACTTGTAAAATACAAAAAATCTGGCAAGACCCCCCCCCCCCACCCAATATCGCGAGGGGCTACTTGATGTCGTGCGTGATACGCGACAACTGCCTGCAGGCAGAAACGAGATCAGCTCATTTTTTGGCCACGTACTCTAACTTGTTGCCCAAGATTTGATATATTACGCGTCGTTTTTTAAGCCTTGTCATCCTAGACATCTGTAGGCATCTTAAACGCATCCTAACACTATAAATAGAGCTCGAATTCATCATCCAAAACTCACGAATTCACCCAAAAATCACCTTAAAAACCCTAATCTCGCAACAGGACACTTCGTCATCAAAATTCGACAAATCCAAGAGGTATTAGAAGCTCATCTCCTGTAGTCCTACATATTTTGGTATGCTCTACAAAAGCCTCTCTATTAATTTCTATTAATTTTGTTGTTTTGATCAAGATCTAAAACCATACAAAAATTAGGGTTCTTGATGTATTTCTTCAATTTTGGGTAATTGGGAAAGAGTTAGGGTCTGAAATTTTGAAGGTCATGATGTTATTATATATGTTAAAGAACCCCTAAGTCAATTTCATGATATCCAAATGTTTGGTAATTTATTTAAAAATATGATAAAAATAGGGTTTTGGGTCGTTGTTCTGTCCAAATTGAGTAAAAGGTATTGAATTAAGATTTACTATAAGTTGAGGAATAATATAATATATCATAATGAATAAAAACCCTAAGTTTTTACAATTTTATAAAATGTTTTGATATTTATTTAATATATACGTTGAAATTAGGGTTTTCATGACATTGTTTTGTCAAAATTGAACAAATTGGTTAAATCTAGGGCTAATCTTTTACAATATATTATAAAATAATATTTCAAGTAAAATCCCTAATTTTATTTAATTATATAAAGGATTTTATTATTTATTTGATAATTATTTCAAAATTAGGGTTTTGAATATGATTATTAAATATCAAACAAAGCAGAAGGTATTGAAACTTGATTTTATATATATAATAAGTATATATAAGTCCAAAAGTGTTAAGTAAATGAAAATACTAAACAAATACTAAAACCCTAATTTACTTATAAAAGGGTAAAATGGTAATTTTGACCTAATCAAATATAGCACTTATCAAATACTTAGAACTTGGTTCATTTTGATCTCGTATATTCATATACCCAATTTGATTTATTAGGATAACCTCCAAGTTACTTATCTTTCCCAATTTTGGCGCCATCTCTCAAATCCTATCTCCCTATCATGTGAGTATTCATAGCACCTTTCTCTTTTATTACTTTGGGGTGCAACATGTATCTCTATCTCAAACTCCAACACTATATTTATTTCTCTAAAACAAAATGCGAATCCTATGCTCGTTATGTGTGTTCTAGATGTGTTGAACTTGTTTGGATTATTGTTGCTATTGTGCTCAAACTCAAACTCTAAGCGTACTCATTAACACACCGAGCCGGGGTAACAATAATAGATCTATTGGTATGACAACCCACCCGGTAAATTGAAACGTATTTTCAATGGGTGATTGGAAACCTAATTGTCAAGGGTTTGATATGCTCTTATTTGCTCTATTTCATTACTTGTTTATCATATTCTTTGAATGTTCACTTAACACATATAGATCGCATGCTTTATACTAATATCATATATTAAACGTGTGTTTAGTCACCAACTACTTTAGTAGTTGACACTTTATCTTATACATGTTGCAAGTAATCGTGTTTGAGCCAGTATGTGATCACTATAGGATGCTGGACCTAGTTAAATAATGTTTAATTACAATACGTATGTTGTTATGTTTTGTCTGTTTATCGTTTGTAAAATATTCCAATAAATGAAATAAAAAGGCATGTTAAATATATTTCAACTTTAATTAGTTGTCATGAGCATCTGGACAGTCATCATGCCCTGACATATTTCACCGTCGGTTGGGATGTGACAGATTGGTATCAGAGCCTTGGCTATAGAGATTTAGGTTATTAGAACTGGATAACCTATACTACGCCTTAGGTGTCCTACATGATTAACTCATGTTAGTATGCCTATTATATTATATGATGTCCTTATATGCTACTTAACTATATATGCCTTTCTCAAAATCTCATCTTCCTGTTAAAAAACTTAACACACTCGGAATCTTCAGGCTTCGTAGCCTATTTCCTTAGTAATGGTGCCTTACGTGCCATTTTAGGAAATTAATTTCTGATTTTGAATCTGTTGTGGTTAGATTCTTGTTAGTAGACATGCAGTAACTGGAAGGGGGAAGATTCCGGTAGTTGGGGGTCTATCCAAGTAGGCATTGCGCATAAATTCGGGTCAGCCGTATGGAACTGGATACCTATTTGGAAGCCCTTGGTGAGAGTGTCGGAACCTATTAGGCCAAAGCATGTCACATACTGCCAAGAACCATTAATAACTCTGAATGGTCATGGTTGTAGTTTCCCAATCGGGAAACGAGAACCACTCCATTTTTATCAAAGATAAGGCAATCCTATGTTTTACAAAGATCCTCAATATTTATGATTCTCTAAATGATTTATACGACAATCGCTTGCATTCCAAATTGATTATCAATAATGTCTTATCACTGGTCTCACAAACATTTTTCTTTCTCTCTAGTATGTCGACTCGTTTTTGTGGTCAGCGCAAGGGCAACAAGGACCGTAAAATGGCCTCTTTAATCGCCACCCAGATGGCAACCGTCATTCCTAATATGATGGTTCAGCTTCAACAAGGTCTGAATACTAATCACAACAATCACGATGCTACTACTAATTGGGCATTCAAACATTTCAACTCATGTAATCCTCCCAAGTTCTCTGGATCTGAAGGCCCTACCGGTCTACTCCAATGATTCGAAGGTATGGAGAATACCTTCACCAATAGCGAGTGCCCTGAAAACTTGAAAGTCTATCGTGCTAGCAGTTCTTTGACCAAGAAAGCTCTTACTTGGTGGAATGGCAAGAAACAACTCTGTGGTTCTGATAACGCTCTGGCTTTACCTTGGAGTCAATTCAAGGATATAATCAAGGAAAAATTTTGCCCGCGTAGTGAAATGAATATGCTCGAAGATGAATTTCATGACTTGGAACAAGATAGCAGAGAAAGTCAAGCTTATATGAAACGTTTACAAGAACTAGAACTTTTGTTACCTGATATGGCCCTTCCTGAATATCGATGCATTAAAAACTACATTGGGGGGCTACCTATGATCATCCAAAATGCTCTATGGGCAAGTAAACCCCTCTCGACGAAGCCATGCGCCTTGCTAGAAGGTTGACTGATAACCATGATAAAGCCGGGAACTTGACTCGGAAAGGGTGCAAGAAGGAGCAAAAACCAAGAACAAGGGGAAAGAGGTTAAAGCCGAGTCCTCATCTACAAAGTCAAATAAAAGAAAGATGAATGCTAGAAAATTCGTTGTAACCACCACTCCTACCACAGCTACTCCTTCCAAACCTGCTGCTCCTCCAGCCAAGAAACCCTATACTGGACCCCATCCTCAATGCAACACTTGTAAACGTCATCACCCTACCACTGTTGCTTGCTGGAAATGTTTCAATTGTGGACGCTTTGGTCACCTGGTCAACACTTGTCATTTTCCGATTCAAGCTCAACCTTTGATGGCCCTGCCCGTGGCTCAACGACCCGCTCAACTTCTAATTGCTCAACTTCCAAACATTCGAGCCTGCTACAATTATGGTGACCCTGGTCATTTCCACAATACCTGTCCCAGACTTGCAATCACTGACCCTCCGATCAACAACACCTGTCCCAGACTTGCAATACCTGTCCCAAACTTGCAATCACCTGGTCAACACTTGTCGTTTTCTGATTCAAGCTCAAGCTTTGATGGCCCTGCCCGTGGCTCAACGACCTGCTCAACTTCTAAATGCTCAACTTCCAAACATTCGAGCATGCTACAATTGTGGTGACCCTGGTCATTTCCACAATACCTGTCCCAAACTTGCAATCACCTGACCCTCCGATCAACAATAATCGCGGAGCACCAGCGCGTGCTTTCAACATCAATACCAACCAAGCTCAGGTTAACCAAGAAGTTGTTAACGGTACGTTCTTAGTCAATAATTGTTATGCTTCTGTTTTATTTGATTCGGGTGCCGATAAGAGTTTTGTTTCTTTGGACTTTGACCCTTTACTTGCTATGCCACGTACTATTCTTAATCCTTCCATTTCGGTCGCAGTTGCGGATGGAAAGCGAGTCACTCTCAATTCTATTATTCGTAACTGCACTTTAAACTTCAAAGATCACACCTGCTCTATCGATGTAATACCTATGATTCTCGGGAGCCTTGATATTATCATTGGCATGGATTGGTTATCTCGACATCACGCAGAACTCGTTTGCTTTGACAAAATCATCTGTCTCCCTCATCCGGATAATCAAGTCCTAGTGGTTCATGACGATAAACCATCAAGTGGGTTGAAGCTTATGTTCTGTACTAAAGCCCGAAAGTACTTACGCAAAGAATATGTGGCATTTTTGGCCCACATCATGGAAGTTCGGAAGGAAGAATATAAAATCGAAGACATTCCAATTGTCCGAGATTTTCCTGAAGTGTTTCCTGAAAACATAAAGGGTCTACCTCCCGTTCGGCAAGTCGATTTTCGTATCGATCTTATTCCTGGTGCTACTCCCGTTGCGAAGTCACCTTATCGCCTAGCGCCCTCGGAAATGCAAGAGTTGTCTAAACAGCTCCAGGAACTTTCCAACAAAGGATTCATTCGACCTAGTTCCTCACATTGGGGAGCACCTGTCTTATTTGTCAAGAAGAAGGATGGTACATTTTGAATCTGTATCGATTATCGTGAACTCAAAAACTTACCATCAAGAATCGATACCCATTGCCTCGAATCGATGACCTTTTTGACCAACTTCAACGAGCCAATTGTTTTTCAAAAAATCGATCTTCGTTCTGGTTATCATCAACTCCGTGTTTCGGAGGAAGACGTACACAAAACCGCTTTTCGTACTCGATACGGTCATTTTGAATTCACTGTTATGCCATTCGGAATAACAAACGCACCTGCAGTATTCATGGATCTCATGAATCGCGTTTGTAAACCCTATCTTGACAAATTCGTTATCGTCTTCATTGACGATATCCTCATTTACTCTAAATCAAGAACCGATCGCGAAACTCACCTACGTCTAATTTTGGAACTCCTAAAGAAAGAACAACTTTACGCCAAATTCTCTAAATGTGAATTTTGGCTTAAGGAAGTTCAGTTTTTAGGACACATTGTTAATGACAAAGGTATTCATGTTGATCCTGCCAAGATCCAAGCCATAAAAAGGTGGAGTACCACAAGTACCCCTACTGAAATCCGTTCATTCCTTGGACTAGCAGGATATTACCGACGTTTCATTTCAAACTTTTCCAGAATCACAGTACCACTCACCGCCTTAACACAAAAAGACAAAATATTTGAGTGGGGTCCTGCTCAGGAAGAGGCGTTTCAAAATCTCAAACAGAAGCTATGCGATGCTCCTATTTTAACTATTCCTGACGGAAACGATGACTTTATCGTTTACTGCGATGCCTCACGTCTAGGCCTCGGTTGCGTTCTCATGAAACGAGGAAAAGTGATCGCCTACGCATCAAGGCAACTCAAAGTTCATGAAAAGAATTATACAACGCACGATCTCAAACTTGGTGTTGTTGTATTTGCCTTGAAGATTTGGAGACACTACTTTTATGGAATCAAATGTATATTCTATACGGATCACAAAAGCCTCCAACACATTTTCAATCAAAATGAACTCAACATGCGCCAGGGTCGTTGGGTTGAACTTCTAAACGACTATGACTGCAATATTCTCTACCACCCAGGTAAAGCAAATGTTGTGGCCGATGCACTTAGTCGTAAGGAACACCTTAAACTAATTCTTTTTCAAACCACTCATCTGTTATCTAATCTTCAAACCTGTATTTTTGAGGCTCAACACATATCAGTTACAGAAGGTAACATGTACGAAGAAATGTCTTGTGGTGCTGAACTTCAACTAGAAACTAAATCCAATGGTCTCCTTTATTTCATGAATCGTCTCTGGATTCCTAACCGAGACGATCTTCGTACCACCATCATGAACGAGACTCACAAATCTCATTATTCCATTCATCCCGGTGCAGATAAAATGTACCAGGATCTTCGTACTCATTATTGGTGGCCTGGAATGAAGAAAGATATCGCACTCTTTGTAGCTAGATGTCTTACTTGCTCAAAAGTCAAGGTCGAGCACCAAAGTCCGTTTGGTTTACTCGAACAACCAGAAATACCTGTCTGGAAATGGGAAAACATCTCAATGGATTTCATCTCTAAACTCCCGCGTACTTCTAGTGGTCATGACAACATCTGGGTCATTGTCGATCGTTTAACTAAATCTGCTAACTTTCTCGCTATTTGTGAAAACGATGGAGCCGAAAAATTAGCTCGTATTTACGTCAAACAAATCTTTTGTCGTCACGGTACTCCTTTGAGCATCATATCGGATCGAGATGGTCGTTTTATTTCTCATTTTTGGCAATCTCTTCAATCTACCTTGGGAACTCGTTTGGATCTCAGCAGTGCCTATCATCCACAAACTGATGGTCAGACTGAACGCACAATCCAAACTCTAGAGGATATGCTTCGCGCTTGTGTCATTGATTTTGGGGGAAATTGGGATTCCCATTTACCGTTGGCCTGAGTTTTCATATAAAAATAGTTATCACTCGAGCATTGGTATGGCACCTTTTGAAGCACTCTATGGTAGAAAATATCGGTCACCTGTATGTTGGAGCGAGATTGGTGAAACCCAAATCACTGGTCCCAAAATAATACAAGAAACGACTAACAAAATTTCTCAAGTTCGTGATCATTTACTCGATGCTAGAAGTCGTCAGAAAAGCTATGCTGATAAACGACCAAAGCCCCTTGAATTCAAAGTCGGCGATTTAGTCCTTCTAAAGGTATCCCCTTGGAAAGGTATCGTTCGATTTAGCAAGAAAGGGAAACTAGCACCTCGTTAGGTAGGTCCATTCAAAATTCTCGAAAAAATTTAATTTCGGGACGAAATTTCCTAAAGTAGGGGAGACTGTAACACTTCGGTCAAAACCATTTGTAAATACCCGACCCGTTTTTATCATGGTTGATAATTAATAAAGAATCATTTCGCATTTGATATTGTTATTTCAATTACTCTATGATTAAATCATTTACTCACAATATTTGTCACTTTCGATATTTCAATTTATCACAAATCGGATCTCTAACTCACTCGATATTGTTATTTATACAAAGCCGGAAAACTCGAGCATTCCAAATATATATGATACTTGTGGGTAATACTAGTCATGCACGCAAATAAATATATGTAAGGTTTCGCAAAAGTTCGAGGTTTAAAACAAAAATAGCAAAAGTTCAATTTTTCGTACGATTTCGGTATTAACCGGGAGTTCGTACATTTTAGGAATTCACATTTTATTGTTCCATAATAATATATTTCATATCCCAAATCAATATGTGGAGTTTCGATAAATTTTGATGGTTTTTCGTATTTTAAACAAATAAATTACGAATAAATATAACTAAAATACATGTTTTTATACCTCGTTACGTATGTTTCGGGACTTATAAATTCAAGTGAAATCATCCTAAAACAATTTTGGGCAAAAAATAATGATTACATAAAAGTTTAGGGGTTAAATATGCAATTAATCAAAGTACAAGGGCCAAACTTGTAAAATACAAAAAATCTGGCAAGACCCCCCCCCCCCCCCCCAATATCGCGAGGGGCTACTTGATGTCGTGCATGATATGCGACGACTGCCTGCAAGCAGAAACAAGATCAGCTCATTTTTTGGCCACGTACTCTAACTTATTGCCGAAGATTTGATATATTACGCGTCGTTTTTTAAGCCTTGTCATCCTAGACATCTGTAGGCGTCTTAAACGCATCCTAACACTATAAATAGAGCTCGAATTCATCATCCAAACTCACGAATTCACCCAAAAATCACCTTAAAAACACTAATCTCGCAACAGAAACTTCATCATCAAAATTCGACAAATCCAAGAGGTATTAGAAGCTCATCTCCTGCAGTCCTACATATTTTGGTATGCTCTACAAAAGCCCTCTATTAATTTCTATTATTTTTGTTGTTTTGATCGAGATCTAAAACCATACAAAAATTAGGGTTCTTGATGTATTTCTTCAATTCTGGGTAATTGGGAAAGAGTTAGGGTCTGATATTTTGAAGGTCACGATGTTATTATATATGTTAAAGAACCCCTAAGTCAATTTCATGATATCTAAATGTTTGGTAATTTATTTAAAAATATGATAAAATTAGGGTTTTGGGTCGTTGTTCTGTCCAAATTGAGTAAAAGGTATTGAATTAAGGTTTACTATAAGTTGAGGAATATTATAATATATCATAATGAATAAAACCCTAAGTTTTTACAATTTTATAAAATGTTTTGATATTATTTAATAAATGCGTTGGGATTATGGTTTTCACGACATTGCTTTGCCAAAATTGAACAAACGGGTTAAATCTAGGGCTAATATTTTACAATATATTATAAAATAATATTTTAAGTAAAAGCCCTAATTTTATTTAATTTTATAAAGGATTTTATTATTTATTTGATAATTATTTCAAAATTAGGGTTTTGAATATGATTATTAAATATCAAACATACCAGAAGGTATTGAAACTTGATTTTTGGTCTTAGTACATATTTATATATATAATAAGTATATATAAGCCCAAAAGTGTTAAATAAATGAAAATACTAAACAAATACTAAAACCCTAATTTACCTATAAAAGGGTAAAATGGTAATTTTGACCTAATCAAATATAGCACTTATCAAATACTTAGAACTTGGTTCATTTTGATCTCGTATATTCATATACCCTATTTGATTTATTAGGATAACCTCCAAGTTGCTTATCTTTCCCAATTTCGGCGCCATCTCTCAAATCCTATCTCCCTATCATGTGAGTATTCATATCACCTTTCTCTTTTATTACTTTGGGGTGCAACATGTATCTCTATCTCAAACTCCAACACTATATTTGTTTCTCTAAAACAAAATGTGAATCCTATGCTCGTTATGTGTGTTCTAGATGTGTTGAACTTGTTTGGATTATTGCTGCTATTGTGCTCAAACTCAAACTCTAAACGTACTCATTAACACACCGAGCCGGGGTAATAATAATAGATCTATTGGTATGACAACCCACCCGGTAAATTGAGACGTCTTTTCAATGGGTGATTGGAAACCTAATTGTCAAGGGTTTGATACGCTCTTATTTTCTCTATTTCATTACTTGTTTATCATATTCTTTGAATGTTTACTTAACACATATATCGCATGCTTTATACTGATATCATATATTAAACCTCTGTTTACATAGATCGGGCGCCAGTGGGGGACTCAAACTTCTTCTCCGTGGACATCGGGATTCATCAAGGTTCTGCATTGAGCCCTTTTCTGTTCACGATTGTCTTGGATGAGTTGTCTAAGTCAATCCAGGCGGACATCCCATGGTGTTTGCTTTTCGCTGATGATATTGTGTTGGTGGCGGAACAGAAGCATGTTCTGAAAGTGAAGCTACAGGAGTGGCATGACGCCTTATGGCAAAAGGGCTTGCGAATCAGCAACTCTAAGACCGAATATCTCTATTTTAACTTCAGCGGGAATGAATCGAGGGAGGACATCAACCTAAATATTGTAGGGGTTCCGGTGACGCAAACCTCCAAGATCAAGTATTTAGGCTCTTTTCTTCAGGGTGACGGGGGCATAGACTGCGATGTTAGCCACTGCGTACAAGCAGGGTGGTGCAAATGGAGGGCCGCTTCTACTGTTTTGTGCGACAAAAGGTTTCCTGCGAAATTAAAAGGAAAATTCTATAGGGTGGCGATTCGGCCTGCCCTGTTGTACGGACCGGAGTGTTGGCCGACCAAGAAGACCCATGCGCGAAAGTTAGAGACGACAGTGATGAGGATGCTAAGGTGGATGTGTGGCCACATGAGGTTAGACCGGATAAGGAATGAGATTTTAGAGGTAGACTAGGAGTGGCGAGTATCTCTAGTAAGATTAGAGAAGGGAGGTTGAGATGGTTTGGGCATGTGGGGAGGCGGCCGTTGATGGCACCGGTTAGGAGCGTAGAGAGGCTTCACGTTGAGGGAAAGAGGAATAGAGGTAGGCCTAAACTGATATGGGATGTGCAAATTAGAAATGTTTTATTAGACTTACACCTTTCTGAAGACATTATCTATGATTGGAGTGTTTGGAAACGTAGGATAACGGTTAAGGATTTTTAGGGTTAAGTGTTTTCATTTATCTGTGTCTATGTACGTGTCATTTGCCTGGTTAATCGTCTTTTGTGAGTGTGTTTTCGTCTTTGTGGTGCCCACAACCTAGTATGGCCTATGGCTCTGCGTTCCTTCGTTATCTTTTATGTGTTTAGTATCGTTTAGGTGTGGACACTTGGTTGTGTTTTGTGGGTGGTTTCGAGCTGGGGGTCTCTTCGGGTGCGGCCTCTTTACCCCTTGGGGTAAAGGTAAGGTTTGTCCTCTTCTTACATTCCCCAGGCCCTGCCCTTGGGGTGGGATTTTACTGGGTATGTTGTTGTTGTTGTACTCACCAATTACTTTAGTAGTTGACACTTTATCTTATAAATTTTGCAGGTAATCGTGTTTGAGCCAGTATGTGATCACTATAGGATGCTGGACCTAGTTAAATAATGTTTAATTACAATACGTATGTTGTTATGTTTTATCTGTTTCCTGTTTTGTAACATATTCCAATAAATGAAATAAAAAGGCATGTTAAATATATTTCAACTTTAATTAGTTGTCATGAGCATCTGGACAGTCATCATGCCCCGACATATTCTGTTGTCGGTTGGGGTGTGACAAAAGGCAAATTAATCCTAAGGTGCTTAAGAAGATCTAGAAACTGCCCGTATTCTTGTGCACACTTCTGTTGAATTAATCGAGCTGGATATGGTACGCGCTTCACGTCCTCAGCTCTAATGGGTCTCTCCTCGAATCTGACCCTCTTCTTGGGCTTATCTCTAGCTGGTGGTGGCTCCTTTACTCCTTCAACCTCGACTTTTAGTGCGGTACTTGCTGGCCTCCGGCTCTCGTGCACCCTCCCATCAGGCGTCTCCATCTCAATCTCCTTATCTACCGACTCCTTTTCTACAACCTCCGTCGGTGATGTACTCTCAACTACTTTACCACCTCGGGTGGTGATGGCATTGATGTTGGCATTGGGGTTTTTGTACGTGCTCCATGAAAACTGACCCCCTCTACTAGAAAACTCTTTTACCCGCTTAGCTATATCACCCACCAACCTTTGCAAATCCAGAAAAGCTGCCTGTTGATTTCTCAGAAGCGTATCATGCTCCATCAGCTTTTTCTGGGTCGCCTCGTCTCTCGCGACAATCTATTGCAGAATTTTGGTTTGGTTCGTGATCAGCTCCGTAATCTCCTTCATGCTTGGCCCATCATTTCCTCCACCACTCTGATTATATCTCGATTGAAAACCTGGTGGATTACCTCCATCACGCCATCCCGAATTCTGATTGCTCCTCCACCCGGACTGAAATGAGCTACCGAACTGGTTTCGGTTTCCAATATAGTCTACCTGCTCAGCAGAGGCGAGCGGGTGTCATGAGCCCCATGACACAACTCACGTTTAGCCGACTGTTTGAGTCGTATATCGTGAATTTGTTTCTGAAGGGCGTCCATCTAAGCCTGAGTAGCGGTATCTAAACTAATGTGATGGACTCCCCTAGTAAGTGAAAGTGTAGACATAGTTGGTGCTAAGGTAATGGCCCTACGATCTTTTGGGGTGTGCAAGTCACCTACTGCGAAACTCTCAAATAAATTTTTGCCCTCGTCGATCATGAGTTTTTCCATCATGTGCCCTCCAGCTGAAATGTTGAACTCCCTCTGCATTGCATACGTGAGACCGTTGTAGAATTTTTTGATGATGGCCCACTCTTTCAACCTATGTTGCGAACATATGCTGAGAAGAGTGTTAAAGCGCTCATAGGCTACAAAATAAGGCCCGTCGGGATCCATGCAGAACAAGTGGATTTTTCCCCCCGAGTACGCGAGGCCTTTGCTGGAGGGGGATATTTCTTCAAGAACTTTTGCTTCAAGTTTGCCCAGGTGACAATCGAATTTGGAAGAAGTGTCTCCAGCCATACATCGGCTATAGAAGCGAGTGAGAATGGAAATAGACGAAGATAAATAACATTATTTGACACTCCCGTGAGGGCGATTGTGTTGCAAATACGCACGAAACGCGGGGGGTGGGCGGGTGCATATTCATCTTCACATCTCTTAAATTGAATGGAATTAGTAAGCGCAATGATGGCGTGCGCTGGAACCTGCCAGTTAGTGGTACAGGCGATGGTAGTCTGAGCGATAGCAAACCTAGCATCCTCGTCGCCGGCGTTGGCTTGCTGATTGATAGTGACACGAGTTGCCATAGTGGAAAGATCGGGAAATGGAATGGGTGAAGAAGTGTCACGTGTGAAGGGTGAAGATGTAGATGGTTGAGAGTGAGTGGCGGAAAAGATGAAAGCTTTTAGATCTGCCCGAAGTTGTTGGAACCGTTCACGAATGTCACGATCGGGATCGAAATACGGAATAAACTTAGGTGGCCCTCGTGAACGGGTGTGTGCCATACAACAGACATATGAATAGAAATAAAATAAAAAAATAAAAACCTAAAATTCTAGACTAAAAAATTAAAATCCTAAGAACTCTAGACGCGAAAACCTAGAAAAGACTTGAATTTTCCTAGTCACAACCTAAGTTGATCTTGCTACTGCCAAGTGTCTCCGGCAATGGCGCCCAAAACTTGATGTGTTCGGAACGATTACTAAAAATAACTCATTTATCCTAGACCTAATCCTAGACCTAGACACACTTAATTTTACCGAAACTACCTAAAGTAGACAGTATCTAAGGCAAGTGAACTTATTAGTGGCATATAGCTTATGTAAGACCGGATATCGAACCCTAGAGACATTATGTAATAAGACTCAACTAGGACCTAATGAAATGGAAATTTGAGTGGAATGGATTTTAAAGATTTATTTAACTAACTTTAACTAACTAACTAGCTACTGAAATTTAGAAAACTTAAGAAGATACTCAAATGAAAGAGAGGCGACACCTAGACCTAGATTTCTATTTAACACTCACAACTTCACTGTGCTTTGGTAATTCTTATGGCGGTTAAGTAACCTCCCGGATTTTTCCTAACTGATAATTCTAGTGCTCGAACAATTGGTTTACCTTTTAAGTTCTTTCCAAACCACCTATCCTAACCACCTCCAAAATGCTCTCGGGCACCTTAAGATAGACGAAGAGATCACTAATTCCTACAACTAACACAATTAGAAAATTACTTAACTAACCTAGGGAATTTCCTTTTGGGACAATTTGATCCTAGTAATTAATTACCAAGCCAACTAATTAACACCCTTATCACCTCCCGGATTGTCTAAGGATAGCAGCACACAAGATTTAGATTAACAACCACTAATTGATCCTATGATTATTAAACAGCAAATCACATTAAATTGCAAACACACAGTCACACAATTTAACTATCCTCCTCAAACTTTAAGACATCCACAAATAGTGCAAGAATCAATCAACAATTCTAAACCTAGTTCAAGTATCCATACACATTAATTGCAGAAAATTAGTAAACTTTAAAGAACTAACAATGCATCAATCAAATTACCGAAATCCAAGTTAAGTTGCAAACATCAAATATTTGTCATACGGTCTAGGTGGTAGCAATTTTGTAGCCTCTACGATGATTACAGTAAAAGCAAACACAAAGTCTGAAACTTTAGCAATAGACATGGTTCTAGAATAAACAATTATGAAAACAAGGAAGAAATCGAAGAACTAATTATGATTTGGTGTTCAATGGTTGATCCCCCGATGATTTCCTTCTGTTTCCAGCCTTCTCGCAATCTCAAAATCCTCTGAAAATCGCCCCAAGTCGGGTACGGATCGTAAAAGTCTCAAACCAAACCCACAAGATCGAATTAGATAGAAAAAAATTAGGGTTTGCGGAATAATCACCTCCAAGCATATCTCTTGGAGGGCCTTGGGTTCTAGGCAATATGCGCGTGGCCCACTACACGATAATTTAGTCGGTCTAGCCGACTTTGACTTTCGTTGACTCTCCTCTCCAAGCGTATCGTCCTGGGGACTTCCTTCCACTAGGCGATAGGCCCAGTTCCCTCATTTCAGCACTTTTATGTCTTTTCTCCTCTTCAAGTCCTCACTAACTCATGTGGCATCGAGAAATGGTATAAAATCGATAAAAACACAATAGAAAGATAATAAAGACTGAAATAGACATAATCAACTAAAAACACATAAAGTGACACAACTTTGGACTAAAACCGTCTCTATTAATATACAATTTACACGGAAATGTGGTATCGAGAAATGGTATAAAATCTGTAAAAACACAATAGAAAGATAATAAAGACTGAAATAGACATAATCAACTAAAAACACATAAAGTGACACAACTTTGGACTAAAACCGTCTCGATTAATATACAATTTACACGGAAATAGCGGATGTGTTTGCAACACATCAAAGGACATTAGCAATTTTGGTTCAAAATCTTCATTGATAATATTTGATTGTTCGATTATATTATCCTTTTGATGACAATCCTTGGCATAGTGTCCAAACTTATTATAATTGTAACACATTTCCTTGCTAATGTTCTTCTTAGGCCTTTTACTACCTTTGTTGTAGTTATTCTCTCGTGACTTCTGGGATAAAATTTCTTCTTTGTCACTTTGCCTAAACTTCTTGTTTTTCTATATTTTTATTGGATAGCTTGAATCTTCTTGATCTGTTGTTCCCAGATCCATTTCCACGATTAGATTGGTTGTATTGACGCGTGAACAAGAGTTTGTCTTGATGGTCTATCTGTCCTCCTTTCTTTACTTTGATTCTTTCCTCGAAAGCCTTTAAGTGTCTTATTGATTCATCTGGAGTCATCGCGTCTAGATTTAAGTGAATCTATCTGCCACGGATCCTAGAAGTTTCCAAGTCAGTGTAGAATCCTCAATTGTTGATCCTAAACTGCTCACCTTTGAGACGATTTGATTAATCCTAGCAGAGTAGGAATCTATCGTTTCTTCCTCTTTCATTGGCATTAACTCAAACTCGGTTTTGAGTGTTTGCAATTGTGCCTTTTTCACACGTGTTACTCCAATATAACGCGTCTTAAGTGCATCCCAAATCTCCTTAGCCCTCTTGCACTTTGCAACGTGGAGCATCATGTCTTCCCGTAATGCTTGGAATAGATATGCACACGCGGTCTTGTCCTTCTTGACGTCCGCTTGCGTATTCTCATTTGGTTCTATCATTACCCACAATCCATTTGCCTCTAGCATGGTCTTCATTTGGATAGACCACACGGTGTATTTAGTGATTTCAATATGGGGCAAATGTAAACTGGGTGACGACACCGTTTCTTTGTGCACACTCGTTTTCAGTATCTGTCATATTTTTCAAAATCTTCACTTTTAATCAAATTGAAAAAAAAAACCAGATAATATACTATATGCGATTCTCGTCTAGAATTCAAGCAGTATGACGATATCTAGAATCTCTAATCTAGCTGATGTAAATTGTAAAGCAATAAACATTAAGACATAGAATTTAATGTTTCTGAATTCCGACAACAAACTAACAGCCTGTAGCCTCTGGGTTTTTGCGAAAATTTTATGTCCTTGATGTGTTCTTCGGTCTCTAATCCACACAAACTTGTAGCAATCCTCGATTCTACAATGAATTTAATCAACCCGTCTGGTCTCTTTCGAACTAAGGTTTCGTGATTAGGTTTTTGATCAATTTCAAAAATCTGATTTCAATTTTGATGAAGGGGAGGAATGAAATTAGTAATTGGCTCTTAGGGTTCAAGTTGAATGTGAAATTGCTGATAAAAACTAGCTCTGATGCCAATTCTTGGTTTGGATCGATGATTCAATAAACAAAATTATAGCAATTCGACACATACTTTACAATCAATTAATATGAATCTGGTACAATGTTCAACACATATATACATGATGGAACGTCGCCTCTCCTAATGAATCGACACCTCCTTATATGCGACCAGTTATAAACTTTTGTTTTTGATCAAACAAACCCTGAACTAAATACATAAATACAAAGAGACTAAACCTTAGCCTTAACCTTTGACACAATTAGCCCTTGGACTATTCTTGACAAGATTGTGATTAATCTCACAATCATTATAAATTCTGGCCATATATATGAACCCAGAATAACATATCCAAGTTCATTTTACCAGGCCAATATAAAACCCATCAACTTCACTTCACTCGGTTGTTCTTGGTAAGTTCAAACAAGTTACCTTTAAACATGAGACCGATGCCAATTATACATTATTCACTACTAGAAATAGGGTCTTTCTTGACGTGCGAACGATGACGCGCAGTGATTTGATGACGCGCAAAAATGTGTGTCATAAAAAAAACTGTCAAGAAATATAAAATCACAAGGGTAGATGACGCACAATTTCACGCGTTATAAAATATGTGTCATTAAAAAAACACGGAGTACACCTTAAAAATACGCGTCATCTTTAAAGTGTCGTTTTATATTTTCAGTTCCCGCTTAAATTTTTCCCTAAAAATTCATTCCCCGCCAAACTCCATTACTCGCCTAAAAAAACACAAAATCGTTCTCTCTCTCAGACCGCGGAAACATGGCAGAAGAACTTGTGATTACTTGTTATGACAAACTTGTGGCAAAAGAATAGAAGGATTAGGTTCTCAAATTAACTTGATTTTTTTCAGCATTGCATGTGTTAATTTGAGCACCATTTGCTTATATCTTACCTGTGTTGGCAATTATAAATGATTTTGCAGATGAAGAATTCTCATCTGAGCATGGGGTATAACTATAATACATTAATTCAGTTAGTCCTTTGGTTGTTTATTATCAAGTATATTGTTTAAAGAATTTGTTGTTTATGCTTTGAACCATAGAGATTTGTCCATACTATGAGAGCTATTCAAGGAGCGTTGATAATATCTTCATTTGCCAATATAATCATTGGATTTAGCAGGGCATGGGGAGACTTCACTAAGTAATGTTTTACTTGTTAGAATTTGATATATCTTTTATTGTATCACGCTATTGATTTCATTTTTAACAGTTTTTTTGGCTTAACTATATAGGCTTTTCAGTCCAGTTGTCATCGTTGCCTATGTTTGTGTAGTGGTCTTGGTTTATTTGGAAGGGGGTTTTGCTAAGGTACAACTATTTGGTTTATGAAATCTTTCGTATGTTTAATTCCTGCAGTTTAATAATCAAACTCATAGTGGCATGATAGCTTGGCAACTGTGTGGAGATAGGCATGCCTATGCTTATATTCTTGGTTGTCTTCCAACAGGTATACTTACTTGGATATGTATCATGTATATATTCATGTGTATGTGTATATATGATGAAAATCTTCGATGTTATGTTGTAGTATATGAAGCGGATCCATAATCAGGAGCACTCTCTTTCTGAAAGATTCGGCTTGATGTTGTGTATTGCACTTGTGTGGGCTTTTGCTGCTATACTCACTGTAGCGGGTGCTTATAATAATGTTGGTGAGACAACAAAACTTAGTTGCAGGACAGATCGTTCCTACCTAATTGAAACTGCTCCATGTTATTGTTTTGTTCATTTGATGATATTTTTTAGCTGTTTTTGCAGTCTACAGGAACTTTTTGTTGTTTTGGATCAGAGGAAACAGAATTAAGGATACGTGAATTGTGTTTAGGCATTATAGTAATCGATGTGCAGAAATTGATTTGAATGAAAGTAGGAATAGGATAAGATAAGAACAATTGAATTTAGAGAGAAAATAGGAATTAGGATTTCATAGAAATGTCGATATTATGTTTTACAACATTGCAATGACTATATATACATCTGCAAAGTCGGTGGAGGCAACATAACTGCCATTAACCGCCATTAACTAACTAACTGCCATTGACTTTTTATGTTTGACCCGTTAACTTACTAGCATACACATATATATAATTGTCACAATAATAATACTAAATAACTTATGCTTAATTTAAGTCTAACAATCACCCCCCTAAATTAAGCATCTTTAATCTCGGGTTCTTCAATCAACTTGCTCCTTTCATATATGTCTTCAAGGGACTTCGTGGTCTTCCATTCTCCTTCCTCATTGCTGCTGCAATCTTCATAGATTTCATCTAAACTTCTGTAGCCTCTTGGGACAGGTTCAAGGTCAGCTTCACACTTTTCATATACTTCTTTCAAACTCTTGTAGCCTTTAGGAACATCTTCATTTTCTTGATCATCAAAACTGTGCAAAAACTTTGATTTTTCAGTATGATCTTTGCCTTCAAGTGATATGCCGAGACCTTCAAGCATTTCAGTCATTTCTTCATCTTTCTCTTTCTTTTGCATTCCCTGCATACTAACATTCCTTTCTGTACTGCTGCTGTCATCCAGATTATACACACCCGGATTATTTGCTTCTTTCCCAGTAATGACAATTTTGCCCTTCATGGCCTTGTATTCTTTCTGATCTGCTTTAGCCTTGGCCTTCTTGTTTCTTGGCCTCATGGAGATGTGCCTTGGGTCTTCAAGTTGGACATTCATCTTCCTTTCTTTATAAACATTGTAATACCAGTCTAACACTTCCAAATATTTTAAGTATATGATCCTGATTTCTTTTCCAAACATCCTATCAAAACCAATCAGACTTGTTACTTCCTCCCACTTCTTACTTTCAGTTACCTTTTCATAACCTCCCATTGATTGTACAATGACATAGAGATCGAATAACTCTATCCATTGTCCATTGCTGATTTTAGGAGGTATAGGTCTCTCATTTGCAATCTTCAAGTAATCTTTGATGAACCATTCGATTAGTTGTCTAAACTCCATTTTGAGAGCATCCTTGTGATTCTTGAATATGTCATAGATCTGCATCATGTCTAGAAAAGTAACACAGTCTTGAATACATGATACAAACCTTGACCCACTAGTTTCACCTTCTTCTTTCTTTACTGTCTTGTCAGCATTCTTCTCTTCCTCTTTCATAGTCTCGACCTCTTTGTTCTTATTCTTCTCCCTTTTCTGAGTTTCTTCATCAATGTGTTCACTTAAAGCATCAAAATACTTATTCAGATAAGTTGCTTCCCTTCCATTGCTCCCACTGGATTCTTCATCGGTCTCTATATATCCATTTTCCTTTTTCCTTTTGCATCATTCTCAAACATACTTTTGATTTTGCATACATCTCCCTCATAAACAACTTCGAAACCTTGTTTCTTTAATTGATCAGGACTTAAAACATTTATGTCCATGGATGGGACATACTTAACAGATTGAATGAAATATTTTGATCCAGAGAAATTGATTACAGTATTCCCAATCCCTCTAACGAACAGAAAATCATTTTCCAGTGTTCTAGTGTCTACACCGAAGGCTCTTTTGAAATTAGTAAATAAGTATTTGTATGGTGACATGTGATCAGGGAAAGATTGGTTGACATACCATATATCAGACCAACCTTTGTATTGTGTTCCCATCACAATCACATCCCTTCCCTCCAATCCGATTTTATTAAAATTATTGAACTTTTTGGCCTTACAGAAATCTTGAGTGTGCCCGAAATTTTGACAGTAGAAACACATGATCTTGTTCTTCCTTTCATTTCGTTTTTTCTTTTGTATTGCTGTGAAACCATGAACCTTCATTGTTTTGATCCCTTTCCTTCTGTTATACTTGCTGTTCTTCGCAAGATCTTCCTGGTACAATTTTAAATTCTTCAATCTTCTTTCAACCTCCATCCGGCCTTGATCAACATCCTTCTTGGGCAACCGCCCTTGTGATCGAAATTGATTCCTTTCCTGATCAATTTGCATTCTGCCTGGGGTTAAGATTTCGAATCTATTCTGGGTTCTTATCGGGTCAGAACAATGGTGTTCATTGGTTTTTGGTTTCATTTTTCTGGGCGGAATCATGTAAGGTTTGGATCGAATGCTGTGCTCTGATACCAAGTGTTGTTTTGGATCAGAGGGAACAGATTTAAGGATACGTGAATTGTGTTTAGGCATTATAGTAATCGATGTGCAGAAACTGATTTGAATGAAAGTAGGAATAGGATAAGATAAGAACAATTGAATTTAGAGAGAAAATAGGAACTAGGATTTCATAGAAATGATCGATATTATGTTTTACAACACTGCAATGGCTATATATACATTTGCAAAGTCGGTGGAGGCAACATAACTGCCATTAACCGCCATTAACTAACTAACTGCCATTGACTTTTTATGTTTGACCCGTTAACTTACTAGCATACACATATATATAATTGTCACAATAATAATACTAAATAACTTATGCTTAATTTAAGTCTAACACTTTTTATGCTGCATGACACTTCATGGATGCTACACCATCACTAGCACATGTCATTAGCTGAAGCATTGGTTTTTAGTTTTTTTTTTTATACACATCCACACTCCATTCATTTTGGTAAACTTTTTAATATTTTGAGTTCAATTTAAATGGACCCTAATGTTTTTTTGATACACATCCACACTCCATTCATATAAAAAGAGATCAAGAAAACCGAAATATCAACTGAAGGCTGGAAACAACGAGGTGAATGAAGTTGAATTTATGTTAGTACTTGAATCATTTCTGTGACATCCGAGAATTCAAGGTTTACTTCCGTTAGACAATCTCCGTTAGTTACGTTATAAGTGTTAACTTAGTAACTAATGCTTAACTAGGCCGAATACGTCCACGACCTTTGGTTGATCACCGAACCCGTCCATATGTGTTATGTGTTTATTTATTTATTGTCATTATGTGAAATGTGACTTAAACGCATGATTTAGTATTAAGAATAAGATGAAAATTTGCCACTTCTGGTTGCCAGCGAAACTACCGGGCGAAACTATAGACTCGCTCGGTAGTCGGCTAGACTATTTGACTTGCATGAGTTCAGAGCCAGTTTCGCTTGGCCAGCGAAACTGCCGGCGAAACTAGCTCCTGATATAAAGACCATAAAACCCTAATCTTCATCATTTTGCATACTCCACACTAAACACACACACACTCTCCTGGAATTTCTGGTCAGTCGAGAAGCACCACGAGCCAACGTGATCTCAGCCTCGAGACATCATCCATTCGGACCCTAGATCGAATCGTGAGTCCCAAAATCATTCTTTATGCATTTTCTATGTGTTTTCTTAAAAAGCATGCTTAGCTCTTCATGTAATCACTTGATCTTCTGATATGATGCTTAGGAAGGCTAGATCTATCATAAAGTCTGTAACTTTACGTTTGAAATCAAACCATAATGAAGATTCATGCTAGTTAGGTCATTTTAGGTTTAAAATGTGTTTTTGGTGATTTGAATGTGAAAACCCATGTTTAAAGTGTTAAATCTTGTTGTTTGATGTTGGTAAATGTTTATGCATGCTAAATATTGAATCACATGAAGTATGGAAGCTGTTAGATTGATTTTTAGGCTGATTTATGTGTTTTCCGCGACCAGCGAAACTGAGCTGTTCTCTGGGCGAAACTATACAGCGAAACTGTATAGATATTCATCCAGCGATACTATGTAGCGAAACTATAGTGTCGCCGGCGAAACTAAGTAGACCTGCTCGAACGAAACTACCGAGCGAATCAACCTGAACGAAAGTTCAAACCAGTTTCGAGCGAATCTAGACTAGCGAAACTGCGTCAGCAGTTTCGGGCGAAACTAGCTAGCGAAACTGTGTCATCGGGTAATCCCTAGCGAAAGTGCTGCCCGTGCACCTAGCGAAACTATGTAGCGACACTAAGTAGCGAAACTATGATCTGACCAAAACCCAACTTGTGCAACTTATTTGAATGTTATGCCATAACTTACATGATTTTGCAATAATGAAACATATTTGATTTCTGAGTTATGTGAACCCTTGTGTATGATCAACCGTCGGTGTCGTGTGTCTGTATGTCGTGTCATAGTTCCAACGTGCTATGTTATGGGCCATAGTGACGTTAAGTTAAAGATTAGACACAAAACTAATACTTAAGACCTAAACGTGTTTCTAGGTCTTCATTAAGCAAACAAATACTTGGGTTATTTAACAAATGTAGCTGAGCAACCTAAGGTGAGTTTCACTAACCCTTTAATTGTGAGCCCGTTTGGGTCACAACGAAATTACTAAACGAAAAACAACGCTGACATTTTGAGGTATCGCCAAATGGTATATCTGTTATGGAAGTTGGAGTGTTTTATGGGAAGCACTTGCAACTGTCCATCCTTGGGATTTCAAATGAAATCCGAAACCAACCATTTTGACACTTAAACTCTTTTTGGGATTTCAAAGGAAATCCAGGATAAACGATTTTAATATGACTAGTGTAGGTTAAAGTCTAAACCAAATGATATCACATGATTTCTAAGGATGCCTTGAAACTTAAAAGTCCTCAACAATTTAGTACCATTAATTTGTGAAGCGAGGGGATGTTGGGTAGATCTACTGAGGGTTGACAACCCTGCTCCGCGGTACACAAATGTGTAGCCAACCGGTTGGAGGCCGAACGGAGTGCAATATCAGCCTATTTTTAGTTGTGGGTCCCATGAGGAACACAACTGGAGGCACAAACCATCGGCAAATGCCGAACTCTGTTACGTCAGCTTTGGTACGAACTTCCTTAGTGCATGGAAACCGGATTAGCTACCCGCGATATCGGTTGACCGCTTTAATCTTTACTTAACTAGTGCATATTCGATAATTCAACACTTGGCAATTGTTTTTGCAAAACTATTACTTAATCATACGTTGATACATACGCTTATGAGACCGGGCCGCTGCATGACATGCCCACTGTGAACTCACCAACCGTTAGGTTGACACTTGTGTGGTTTTCACTTTCGCAGATCGCTGAGGAGTATCAACTGGAGGTTGGCATGGCATCGAAGTTACTTATTTCAATTGAACTTAAATTTGGAAATTGAATAATAATTTATGTTTTGTAATTAAAGCACGTGGTTAGTGCTAAGATACTCATGTTTTATTTTCGCTGCGAACTTTTAAACTGTTTTTATTATGAATGTTTGCACCCCTTAACGGTATAAACTCCGTTAGTGGTTAATTAGGGGTGTGACAGATTGGTATCAGAGCCATAAGTTGCAGAGAACTGGAATCAATTTTGAAAACGATTTG
>JBCNJP010000017.1:93603333-93696300 GCA_039602395.1 Deinandra increscens subsp. villosa
ATGAGCATTTGGACAATCATCATGCCCCGACGTAAATTCCGCCGTCGGTTGGGGTGTGACATCTATTCTCCATTAAAATTAGGTGATGTTTGGTTTAATCTGTTTCATTAGGAGCTGGATGAATAAGTGTCTGGATGAATAAGATATTCTGAACCAGTAAGTAATGAAACTGTTAAGGACCTGTTTGGTTGGATCTCTGAATGAGATGTCTGATTCTATTTTTTTTTTCATTTTAACTTGTCCCACATTGGTGTGGGAACAAAAAAAATGGTTAGTATATATATGCAATCCTTTATGACATATTAAGTTCTAATATTATGTTTTACTCCGGTGTGGGGGTGCAAATTGGTTGAAATCCCTTGAAAACAATGCGATGCACGCACGACCTGCAGACACGAATGCAGCCGTTTTGTTCCTTTTTTTTCTTTCTGTCTCGTGTCGTTTTTTCTGCCACCAAGCTCGTCCCAGCCAGGCGGCAACCTGGGTTTTTCTGCCACCAAGCTTGTCCCAGCAACTGTCGTGACCGGCCCGGGTCTTTTTTTCTGCGTCGTCTCGTCAGCAGTAGCAAGCGACCTCCTTCCAGTCGTTTTCTGGTTCGTTCAGTGATTTTCAAGCCCCTGGATCGAACATACGCAATTCACTTTTTCGGTCAAATGTTTTCTCCTTCAGACGGCAAACCGAACACCTCTGAATCAACCCTTCCTCTGAATCGATTAAATCCAGTCATCCAGAGGTTGGTTCAGACCAACCAAACAGCCCCTTAATATTATAAAATATTTAAATTATGGATATTTTCATTCCTAAATCATAACGCCAAATTAATTTGTGGTCTCTAAATCATAACGCCAAATTAATTTGTGGTCTTCAAATTAAATAAAGAAAAGACCAAGACAAACAAAAGAAAGCTAGATTTTTAGAGAACAAACTCTCACCCACCATATATGACCAAAAATGGTTGATTTTGGTCTAGTCTTCTAATGTAAGAACGTCAAGGAGCCAAATGCAAACAAAATTCACTTTTAATTATGAGAAACACCCATGTGTACGAATCTAATCTCGTCTAAGCACGATCTCGATTTGTGTATGTAAAAGAGCTTGAGTTCTAGTTTCGTTACGAGCTCTGTGTCTAAAATTCAAGCTCAGTCGACTCGTTAATAACCTTTTACCTCCGAGCATGACTTGGGTTGTGCTCGATTGCTATTTATCATATAATTAATTATTTTTTGTATATACATATATAAATAATTTATATATTTATATATATATATATATATATGTGTGTATATATATATTGTTTTGATTATATATATCTATACTATATTCTAATACATATGAGGTGGATAGACTTATTATTTAGTTAAAAAAAAAGAGTTTAAGGAGGTACAACATTATTTTAAATAGAAAATTTAAACAAGACTTTAAAGTTATCATTTAATGTAAATTAAAAAATTTAAAACGATCTATTTGATGATAATCAAAATTTAATTTAATAAATATTTGATGTAATTGAAATTTAATTTAATCTTATCTTATCTTATCTTAATCCTAATAAAGCAATAAAATTGTTTCCACATGTATTCTTTTTAAGGTGTCCACATCATCAGTGGCATATGTCAAAACCACATTCAATTAGCAATTTAGTAAATTACCAATTAATACTAATTACCAATTTTATCTAAATAAAATTTTTATTAAAAAGTTTGGCAAACATTATGTAGATTTGATAAATTACTCAATAATATGAGTCTTTTTAATGAAACAAATCAAGAATTTGTCATCTTTAATGTATTAAATTATCAATTAATATTTTATAATGAATTATGTCATTTATAATTGGAAAATTGGATTTTAATAATCCAAGTTATTACCAATTGGCCAATATTAATCCCAATTTCAAAATTGGCCTACATTAATCCCAATTATTAAGGTGTTGGATTTCATTGGACCCCCGTTAAGTTTTCCTTAACTCCGTTAGTTTTTTGCTGACGTGGCACTGATTAATAAAAGCCACGTGGCTGCCACGTCAACAAAAAACTAACGGAGTTAAGGAAAACTTAACGGGGGTCCAATGAAATCCAACACGTTAATAATTGGGATTAATGTAGGTCAATTTTGAAATTGGGATTAATATTGGCCAATTGGTAATAACTTGGATTATTAAAATCCAATTTTCCTTTATAATTTTCAAATTTCTTAATTGTTTTTTTAATTTTATATTTAGCTAATATTATGAACATAAATTCAACCCGTATAGTACACGGGTTTAGTAACCTAGTAAATTATAAAGTAAAATAAAAATAGACCAAATATAAAAAATATCTTTCAAATGTAGAAACTAAAGCTGTGTTGTATTCAATTTTAATTAATTCATATGTTGTAATATATATTATGTAATTATATGTTTATTATATAAATTGAATTTATTACATGTATATAGATAGTATGTTTGTTGAGGCTTGTGCTCGTTAAACTTGATACGCTAATGAGTTCTAATTTAAGCTTAAACTCATATAAGATTGACTTGTTTCGAGCTTTTTAGAAACTTATCTATCATCTCAATAAATATTGACTAGAACAATTTTACACTTAAGGCTGTGTGTAGTTTTAAAGCCTCTTCCTTGAACGTTTTTAGACATGTGTCATTATAGTTAGCGAGAGGCTCCATGACTAAAAGTCATGTAGTCATAAAGTCCCATAACGCCCCACTAATTATTACACCATTATATTATTAAAAAATCATTCAAAATATTATAGCCAATAAAAAAAGGAAAACTATTATGACATGACAAAAAATCAACTAATCAAAGAGAGGGGGAGAGGCGCCATCGATATACCGGGAGAAACAACTTTTTACCTCTTAACACTCCCGGGTTGGTGTTGAACGCCCACCACGCATAATCTTAAAAGTGTAGAAACTATATTTACATGATAAAAGTTTTCCCCAAGTAAAAAGAATAGTCATAAAATGGTTGAGATTGTGACAAATCAAATGTTTAAATGTCGTATCTACTTAGCTTTTAACTCAAAGGTAACTCTATGACAAGATGCTTTACTTGTGCATAGAAAAATGTGGATAAAATTATTTTCGGTAAAAACAAATGTAATACAACAAGGGTATGGAATGGATTTTACCTTCAAAATTTCAGTAAAAGGTTAAAAATAATATTTTTAGCTACACTTTTTTAGAAAGTATATATAGGAAAAACTTTAAACTTTTTATACTTATTTAAGAAACTCTGTTATATATTAGGCGGTAAAAATATAGTATAATGTCGTGTTACAACGTGGTTATTTTCATTTTCGTTTCAACAATCAACATCATTTGTTTTCTTAACCGAGTGGGGTTAAATATAATATATGTTACTATTTTTACAATGCATTAAAACTTGCTTTGAACCGGCTGGTTTGATCAGAGGATAAAGTGGTTCGGATGTGTCCAGTTTAGTCTAATTCCGAACTAATTATTTACCCGACGGTTTTTACGGTTCAAATAGCCGAAACTCGGAATCCGGGCCGCTAACTGAACCGTTTTTAAAACTTAAGTCACGAACCCATGGTAAAAGATGAAGAACTTGATTTATACAACACTCTAATGTCGTTTTTTTGGATCAATATAGTTTGATTAAAACTAATATTGGTGTTCTTTTTTAGGCACAACCACTCCGATTCTTTAGTGATTAATAGTTTTAGTTTTTCGTGCAATAAACTTTTGGTGTAAATTTACGACTATCTTTAGAACGTGTGATTGATTTTCTTGTAGAAAGGTTTATGTACAATAAAAAATAATTATATATCAATCAGTAAAAGAACTGCTGAATAAAAAATAATCGGTCCAACCGTCTAAGCCAAAAGTGTGAGAATGATGTCAAAGTCAATGTATAGTTGACTTATTTTTTACTTGTGACAGTGTTCAAGATGGTTGCTGGATCACTTAAGGTAGTTGAGTTTAGTTAGAAGTCACTAAGTGTTCTTATTTTTATGTTTTAGTATGTTAATAAAAGTTACAGGGTTAAAACTGTCAACATCCGTAAGATATATGTTCGGGTTGCAAATGACAAGGAGAAGAATGATCAGGGGGCTAAGTGTCAATAATAACTCGAGTTCTGTTAGTAGCCGTTGAAGGTGTTCATCAGCTACATATATTGGGGCTTTTCTTCACGAGACTTAATCTCTTTCAATTTGTCTCAAATACTCTGTATTTCCTTTTCGATTTTCATCTGTAATCATCAACTTTGGTTTTAATTACAATTTCGTTCTTGAGTCATGAATGATTGTTGATTCAGTTCGGTTTATTGTATGTGAGTGTTTCGGTGAGAAATTCGATTTCGATTACCTAAATTCTCAACAATTGGTATCAGAGCCAGGTTCTTGGCTCTCGATCACTCATGCTGATCATATTGACTTGATCAATTTCAAGGATGGTGACTGCAAAGTACGAAATCGAAAAGTTCGATGGTAAAAATGACTTCGGTCTATGGCGAGTCAAAATGAGGGCATTCTTGACGTATCAGGGGGTTGCTGATGCACTTGCCGGAGAACACAATCGACCGACAGAAATAGAAGAGGATGACTGGTATGATATTTTGGCAAAGGCTCATAGTGCGATAATATTGAGTCTTGGAGACAAGGTTTTAAGGGAAGTATCGAAAGAGTCAACAGCTGCAGGGATTTGGCTCAATTCGAGAGTCTTTACATGACCAAGTCCTTGGCCAACCGCTTGTACCTCAAGAAGAAGTTATACACCTTCCAGATGGAATCAGGTAAAACCATTGAGGAACACCTGATGAGTTTAACAAATTGATTCTAGGTTTAGAAAATATTGATGTTCATGTAGAAGATGAGGATCAGGCTATACTGTTTTTAACTTCTTTACCCCCTACCTATGAGCATTTTGTAGAAACTTTAATGTATGGTAGAGATTATATCTCTATGGATGAAGTTTTGTCTGCTTTGAATTCTAGGGAGTTGAAAAGGAAATATAATTTGAAGGATGAAGCAGATGGCTTATTTGTAAGGGGTAGAACTGAACATAGGGATTCTAAGTTTAGAGGAAAGGGAACTCATAGGTCTAAGTCCAAATTTAAGATAAGGTGCTATATTTGTCAGTCTGAGAAACATCTTAAGAAAGATTGTCCCAATAAGAAGAAATCAAGAGAGGAGTCAAGTTCAGGAAAGGATGCTAGTTATAATACTGATGTTGATTCTGTAGGTTATGAGAGTGCAGATGTATTGGTAGTTGCTAGTGGAAAATCTGAAAGTGACTGGGTTCTTGATTCTGGTTGTTCCTACCATATGACCCCATTGAAATCTTGTTTTAGAGATTTCAAAGAGATCAATAAAGGAACTGTTCAGTTAGGTGATAATAGGCCTTGTGAAATTAAGGGAATAGGGACAATGGTATTAAGATTGGATATTGGAACTGAGGTGGAGCTTCATGATGTGAGGTACATCCCTAAGTTGAAAAGAAGTCTGATTTCTCTAGGTACATTAGAGAAAGAAGGGTATCATGTTAGTCTTAGGAATGGGAAGGCTAAAATAGGGAAAGGGTCAATGACTGTTCTGTCAGGAACTAGAAAGGGGAATAATATCTACTTTGTAGATGGAGATGCTGAGTGTCATTGTGTGAATGCTATAGAAGGATAGGTGAATAATGAGGCTGTTAAGTGGCATAGAAGGCTTGGTCATATAAGCCACCAAGGTTTAGTTGAGCTAAGTAAGCAATCTCTGATTAGTGGGCTGAGGGACTGTGATCCAGGTTTCTGTGAGCATTGTGTGTTAGGCAAAGCCCACAGGGTGAAATTTGGTAGAAGGACTCAGGAAACTAAAGGTATTTTGGACTATGTTCATGCTGACCTGTGGGGGCCAGCAAGAACTCAATCCATAGGAGGGGCATTGTATTACTTAGCTATTATAGATGATTATTCTAGGAGACTTTGGGTTTATGCTCTTAAGTCTAAAGATGAGGCCTTTCCTAAATTCAAGAGTTGGAAGACTCAGGTTGAAACACAAACTGAAAAGAAAGTCAAAAAGCTAAGAACTGACAATGGTATGGAATTTTGTAATGATCTATTCAATAAGTTCTGTTTAGATAATGGAATAGCTAGGCATAAGACAGTTGCTTATACTCCTCAACAGAATGGTTTAGTTGAGAAAATGAATAGAACATTGTTGAACAAAATTAGATGTTTGTTGTCTTGTTCTGGAATGCCCAAGAAGTTTTGGGTTGAGGCATTAGCTACCTCTGCTTAGTTGATCAATAGGTCCCCTAGTAGTGCTATTGATATGTTGACACATATGTAAAAGTGGTCTGGCTTTAAGCCTGATTTGAATAAGCTTAGAATTTTTGGGTCTGTAGCTTATGCTCATGGTAAGGGTAGTAAACTTGAACCAAGGGCTCAAAAATGTGTTATGTTAGGCTATCCAGAGGGAGTAAAAGGTTATAGGCTATGGAGATTAGGGGAGGGTAGTCCTAAGGTGATAATTAGTAGAGATGTCACCTTTAATGAGGATCAAATGTATAAGGATGTTATTTATAAAGATCCTAAGAGTAAAGAAGTTGACAGGGGCCGTTTGGGGATTAGTGGTCAATTTGAGGTGGAGTCTTCACTTGAGAAGGAACCTGATACTAGTGATCAAGAAAGTGAGTCAAGTGATCATGGAAATAGTAGTAACCATGATGAATCTGATGGTGATCCTGGTTTAAATGGGGATAATGGAAATGTAAGTTCTAATAAGCCTAGGAGTGATAGGCAGGCTAGCAGTAATCAGAATTATAGTATTGCTAGGGATAGAACTAGAAGAGAAATTGTTGTCCCCTTGAGGTTTAGAGACACTCATGATTTGGCTGCTTATGTTTTCAATGTTGCTAGTTTTGAGAGTGTGGCAGAGCCACTAAATTACCAGGAGGCTATTGAATCTGATAGGAAGTAAGAATGGAAAAGGGCCATGGATGATGAAATGAATTCTCTAGTTAAGAATGGTACCTGGATATTAGTTGATAAGCCTAAAACTCAGAAGTTAGTGAGGTGCAAGTGGCTTTTTAAGCTAAAGGAGGGGATGCATGACAATGAGCCACCTAGGTATAAAGCTAGGCTTGTGGCTAAAGGTTTTACCCAAAAGGAAGGAATAGACTATACTGAAATATTAAGTCCTGTTGTTAAGCATACTTCTATAAGGGTAATGTTGTCATTAGCTGTTGTTAAGGATATGGAGATAGAGCAGTTAGATGTCAAAACTGCCTTTTTACATGGTGACTTAGATGAGACTATCTATATGAACCAACCATGTGGTTATGAGGTTAAGGGCAGTGAGGAGAAGGTATGTTTACTTAAGAAGAGCCTTTATGGGTTAAAACAGTCCCCTAGGATGTTGTATCAAAAATTTGATGACCATGTGGTTAATAGAGGGTATAATAGGAGTTTATATGACCCTTGTGTGTATTATAAGGAATATGAACCTGATAGGTATATATATCTCCTATTATATGTTGATGATATGCTTGTGATGTGCCAATGTAAGGTTCAGATTAAAAGAATTAAGAAGATCTTGATGGAAAAGTTTAATATGAAGGAATTAGGTGAAGCTAAGAAGATAATAGGTATGGAGATTACTAGAGATAGGAAAAAATAGGATTATCAAGCTTAGGTGGTGTTTGTTTTTTCTGGAAAAGCTCTTCTATCCTCTTATGTCTGCGTCGCGCAGACCACGCGCAGACATTTAGGTCTGCAGACTGTTTGTTTTTCTGAAGACATTTCATTAAAAAATGTCTGCGCAGCCTCTTCCTGGTGCAGATGTGGCTCAGTCACTTCTAACATCTTCTGACATCTTCTAACCTTCTTTTTAGACTGTTTTTTCATAAAAAAACATTTTAAACAGTAAAAAACGTTTCTAAATAGTTTCCTTTAAAAAAATTAAACATTTTTTATTTCTAAAAAAAACTTTTTTAATATTTTAAAAAGATAATTCTAAAAAAAACTTTTGTATACAACTCTTAAAAAACGTACTTTAAACAGTTTTCTTTAAAACGTTTTAAACAGTTATTAAAAACAATTAAACATTTATTTAAAAAAATGTTTTAATATTGTTTAAAAACCGTTTTTTAAATAGCTTTTATATAACATTTTTGTACTTTTATTTAAAAGAAAACCTTTTAAATAAAAACTATTGGTTAAAATATGCAGAAAGAAAATAAAAAAGTTTAAATAGTAATTATCTATAAGTTTAAAAAACGGTTTATTTAAATTTCAGTTTATTTTAGCAGTCTGCAGAAGTTAAAAAACAAACACTCTTCTTCTTACAGACTGCAGACGTTTAGTCCACCTCTTCTTCTACAGATGTCTGCAGATGTGGTTCACAGACTGCAGACATTTTACCTCTTAAAAAACAAACAGCACCTTAGTCAAACTAGTTATTTGAGGAAAGTTTTATCCAATTTTTCTATGGACTCTAGTAAACCTGTTAGCACACCTATAGGAGCTCATTTTAAATTGTCAAGTAAGGATGCCCCTAGGACTAACGAGGATATAAAAGTGATGTCTAACACCCCTTATGCTAGTGCTGTAGGCTCTCTAATGTTTCTAATGGTGTGCACTAGACCAGATATTGCATATAGTGTGGGCATTGTTAGTAGGTACTTAAGTATTCCAGGAAAAACCCATTGGGAGGCTGTAAAATGGATATTGAGGTACTTGCAGGGAACTCAAAGTCAAGGGTTGTTACTTGGCAAAAGCTATGATCAAGTGGATCAGGTAATGGGATATGTGGATTCAGACTTTGCCAAGGATCTGGACAAGGGTAGGAGTATCACAGGGTATGTTTTTAAGGCTTGTGGAGGTGTAGTTAGCTGGAAGTCTACATTGCAACATGTAGTAGCTTTGTCTACCACTGAGGCTGAGTTCATAGCTTTGACTGAGGCAGTCAAAGAAGCTATTTGGTTAACTGGTTTTTGCAGTGAAATGGGAGTTCTAAGTTTAGAGGTGTTGGTGCTATGTGATAATAGTGGAGCAATACAGCTTTCAAAGAACCAGGTTTTCCACAATAGGACTAAACATATTGATGTTAAACTTCACTTCATTAGAGAAGTGGTCAACTCTAAGAAAGTGAAGGTTAAGTATGTCAAAACTGAGTTGAATGCAGCTGATATGCTAACCAAGTTTGTTCCAATTTCTAAGTTCAAATTTTGCTTAGAGAAATTGGACATGGGTTAGTGAATCTTCAAAATCAAAGTTCTCATTTTCTTTATGTTGAAAACTGGTTTCAGAGACACATGAACACACTAGGGTATTCATACTAGTTTATAGTTAATGTTACTCGGTGCTAATGGGATTGTGTTGATGAAATCAGGGGGTTTAACTTGAAGTTAATGAGATTTATAATTCTCTGGTTTATGCCTTTGACATAAAGGTGGAGATTTGTGAGAATGATGTCAAAGTCAATGTATAGTTGACTTATTTTTGACTCAAGAGTATTGTGACAGTGTTCAAGATGGTTGCTGAATCACTTAAGGTAGTTGAGTTTAGTTAGAAGTCACTAAGTGTTCTTATTTTTATGTTCTAGTATGTTAATAAAAGTTACAGGGTTAAAACTGTCAACATCCTTAAGATATATGTTCGGGTTGCAAATGACAAGGAGAAGAATGATCAGGGGGCTAAGTGTCAATAATAACTCGAGTTCTGTTAGTAGCCGTTGAAGATGTTCATCAGCTACATATATTGGGGCTTTTCTTCACGAGACTTAATCTCTTTCAATTTGTCTCAAATACTCTGTATTTCCTTTTCGATTTTCATCTGTAATCATCAACTTTGGTTTTAATTACAATTTCGTTCTTGAGTCATGAATGATTGTTGATTCAATTCGGTTTATTGATATGTGAGTGTTTCGGTGAGAAATTCGATTCCGATTACCTAATTTCTCAACAAAAAGAAAATAAGGGAACATGGATATTAAAAAGTTCAAGTAAAAAATTATAAAAACTAGTTAATGGATATGGTTTTACCCGGTTGATGAGATTAGCCTATCAAGGATTCTCGAGTTTGACCTCAAAAGTCAAATAAATAGAGACGATTAAAAATCTGTTATATGTAGACTCCGAAAAACGTTATTCTTAAAGACAAACACATCACTATGTAGATGAGTATAAAGTATAAACATCAAGTATTATTCGGGCTAAACGCCCTTTGATTTAAAATGCTTCATCTAAAATTTTATGAAAAGTTATAATAATAAAACATTGAAACCAGTAGTTGCCTTGTAATGATCCGATATATGTATATCAGTATATGTTAATTATTTTATGAGTTGAATTTTAAATACTCTCTTCGTTCAAGAGTCCTTTGACTAGATTTAGACTCGTAGTTAGACACATCTAATAAAAACTAATTTTAGTGTTTATTGAAACATTACACTTATAAGGCCAAACCTATTGATGAGGTGGCCATGCGGTCTTGTGCGGCTACATCAACGGGTAGCGGTTTTGTTGTAGTTTTTGAGTCTCTGCGGTGCAGTTTTTGGTGTATTTTGAGTCGGGTTCGGTAATCGAGTTTCGGAGAAAACGAATACCAGAGTTGTAACAAGACGTTAAGGTGTTATTTGAGACTTGAATATAGTAAGAGCTAGGAACAACAGTGGCGAAGCTTGAAAATATCAAGTGGGGGGTCAATATCTAAATTTTTTTTCCTAACGTCAATTTTTTGGTAAATGGGGGGTCGAAACCGGAGTATATCAAAATTTTCTACACGAAAATTATATAACCCCCTACATCGTAAAAAAAAATTCGGGGGGTCGGGCGCCCCCTCCCGCCCCTTAAAAGCTACGTCCCTGAGGAACAAGACAATTTTTGACAATAAAAGACCCTCTTTGACATGATTCTTGCTGATGTGAAGACTTTTAGTTTCTTTTGGGTTAACTGTCTATTGAATTGTGAATAAATCATTCTCCTTGATTACCAGAATAATACAATGGCCCTATATATAGATTACATAATTACACTCGACACCCCTGAACATTCCGAACTATACAATTGAAACATAACATATATTTATACTCTAATAGTCCCCCGCAGTTGGAGCGGGAGGAGACCGAACGCTCAAACTGGAGCGAAAATGCTGAAATAACTGGCGAGGCAGACCCTTCGTGAAGATGTCTGCGTACTGGGACGACGAGGGAACATGCAGCACACGAATGTGACCGATCTGGACCTTCTCACGTACGAAATGTATATCCATCTCCACGTGTTTCGTACGTTGATGCTGTACCGGATTCTCAGATAAATAAACGGCTGAAACATTATCACAATACACAATCGTCGCCCGACGAATCGGGAGATGGAGCTCGCTGAGCAAGTTCCGAAGCCAGCTAACTTCAGCGACGGCATTGGCGACCCCGCGATATTCGGCTTCAGCACTGGATCGGGAGATGGTCGCCTGGCGTTTAGAGGACCAGGAGACCAAGTTGTCGCCAAGAAAAACACAATATCCTGATGTGGAACGCCGCGAATCAGGGCACCCGCCCCAATCGGCGTCCGAATACGCAGTCATAGATAAGTCCGTAGAGGCAGATAAGTGTATACCATAATCAAGAGTGCCTTGAAGATACCTGAGAATCCGTTTCATAAAGGCCATGTGGGGCTCCCGAGGGGCGTGCCCAAAAAATGGTGTAACGCCCCCATATCTGTAATAGCGAACTCACTTGCCAGAGTGGTGATGATATTTTTGAGGAAAATAGGATCAGAGGCCGTGAGTATGATATCGTCCACGTATAATAACAAGTACGCAATATGAGGCCCATTATGATAAACAAACAGAGACGAATCTGAGATGCTGCCTCGAAACCCCTTAGAGGTAATGAACTTCGAAAATCTGTTAAACCATGCCCGTGGAGCTTGTTTGAGCCCATATAAAGACTTTTTCAACCTGCAAACATGATCTGGAAAACGGCCGTCAACAAAACCTGGGGGTTGATGCATGTATACAGTTTCCTCGAGATTCCCGTGAAGGAACGCATTTTTCACGTCCATTTGATGAATGTGCCAAGACCTGGATACGGCTATAGATAAAACCGTGCGAATAGTAGCCGGTTTAACAACCGGGCTAAATGTGTCCAGACAGTCAATACCAACGGTTTGAGATTTACCGTTGCACACGAGTCTTGCTTTGTATCTATCCAACGAACCATCAGCTTTGAATTTGTGTCGAAATAGCCACATGCATCGAATAATCGGGCTATCACGAGGTCTTGGCACTAACTCCCAGGTATGATTTTCCTGCAACGCACTAAATTCGCTGTTCATAGCACGTAACCAATTCGGATCTAGTAATGCCTTTAGGTATGAGGTAGGAACGGGTGAAACATGGGGAACGGACGAGGTGTTAAGATTATAGCGAGGGTTCGGTTTGGAGACCCCTGCCTTGGACCGAGTGCACATAGGGTGAGAGTTCGATGGTGGCGGGGTCTGGTGCGGGTCATGTTGCGGAACAGTCGGTTGGGCCGAGGTGGTTGGGGGGGGGCTGTTGAGACTGGGCCGAAGCCGGATGAGGGGAAGGTTGGGGTTGGGCTGGAGAGGGAGTATTGGGCTGTGGGGAAGTCGGCTGGGACGGGTTTTGTGCCGGAGGAGGTTGGGCCTGGGGAGTGGTAGGAGGGTCTGTTTGGGCCTGGGTTGCGGAAGATGGTGGGGGCTGAGTGCGCAGGAAGTGATCGGCAACACAGGGGGGGGTCTCGTCGAGGAATGTGTAAGACGAGTCGGAAGAGGGGTAGGCGAACGGAAATGAGGATTCGTCAAAGACAACGTGACGAGAGATGTGGACTCGGCCGGTTGAGGGATCGAGGCAACGGTACCCGCGAAAATCAGCAGGATAACCGAGAAAAATGCAACGAATGGACCTGGGGGCAAGCTTGTGTGACTGAGTGGCGGACAAGTTTGGGTAGCAAGCGCACCCGAACACGCGAAGATGTTCGTAGGACGGGTGGCGATGGTAAAGGTAAAAGGCGGGTGTGAGGAAACGAAGGCGTTTAGATGGGAGGATGTTATGGAGATGAACGGCGGCATGTAATGCTTCCACCCAATAGGTGGGTGGGACGTGTCCGTGAATCAAAAGAGCACGCACGATATCGTTGAGACGTCGAATCATGCGCTCCGCCTTGCCGTTTTGTTGCGATGTCTGCGGACAAGAAAATCGAAACACAAGGCCCTGAGCGGCGGCAAAATTTTTAAAGTTATGATTGTCAAATTCCCCCCCGAGGTCACATTGAAACGATTTAATTTTTGCATTGAATTGAGTTTGAATTAGAGTGTGAAATTTGACAAAATTGTTGAAGGTGTCAGATTTGAATGTTAAAGGGTACACCCATGTGTATTGAGTAAAATTATCTATAAGCACCATATAAAATTTATACCCATTATTACTGACAACCGGTGATGTCCACAAGTCACAATGAATAATATCAAACGGAGCAAATGTCATAGAATTAGAATCAACAAAACGCAAACGTTTACTGTTACACAATTGGCACGAGGAGCATACAAATGATGACTCGTGTTTATTACAACGAATAAGAGAACTACGGGAAAGAAAATCAATGATAGCTCCGCCGGGATGACCCAAACGGTTGTGCCACGGTTCTTGAGAGACCGCAACATTTATTGAGGCAGGTGCTGTGAACGGATATAAGTCCCCCGTGCTATTGTGGCGGGAAAGGAGGTAGCCACTCTGCAGGTCCTTCAAAGAAAAACCGTGAGGATCAAATTCAATGGATACATTATTGTCACGAGTAAATTGACGGACGGACAAAATATTTTTAAGGACGGTAGGGGAATGGAGTATGTTTGGGAGTTGAAAGGTTTTGTGAGGAAGGGTTAAAAGGCCATTCCCAGATCCTAAAATTGGTAAACGCTGACCATTCCCAACCAATATAGGCGGTACAGAAAAATTGACAGGAGTTAAAATATTACCTGAGTTTGCAGTGATGTGGTTGGAAGCCCCTGAATCCACGTACCAAGGTTGAGCCGTATAATTCTGATGGACATTATTCATCGCAGCGGCAATGTCGTTCGGGTTCATGGCATTAAGCATGGTTGGGTTGTGGGCCATGTTCACGGATGGGCCGGGCTGATAGTCGTTTGGGCCGGATTGAGGGGGTGGGGCTGATTGCGATGGAGGGATGTAGTTTTGATGGGCTTGTTGGTTGGGTGTGGGCCACTGGTAGGAAGAGGATTGGGTTGGATATGGAGCAGGGGGTGGCGGCTGTTGAGAATTGTTGTAGGGGTTGGGCTTGTTCTGGGGCAGGGGCACGGTACGGGATCGGGTTTAGAGGAGGGTTCGGGTTGGTGGAATTAGTTCGGCTAGCCATGAGAGCCGCTGGACTAGCACGGGATTGCAACCGAAGTTGCTCAAGTTGCACCATGCCTTTAGCTTGATCCCATGAGTAAGAATTCTGATTTATCATTGCCGCAACTGTATCATACTCCGCCGGAAGTCCTCGTATCATCTGCAAAATCAAACGGTCGTCCGAAACTGGACGGTCGACATCGCCTAATTGCTCGGCGGTTTCTTTTAGTTTTTGAAAATAGTCATCAAGAGAAGAGCAAGCATTCAAAGTAAGCATGGTAAACTCGTGTTCGAGTTGAAGGGCACGAGAACCCTTATTATTCAAAAACATAGTTTGGAGTTTTACCCATGCGGCACGTGCGGTAGTGTCACCTTCAACCGTACGTACCATAAGTTCCTTGGTGAGGGTGGAGTATATCCACTGGAGAACAAGAGCGTCGATCTCTTTCCATTGCTCGAGTTCGGGGCTGTCCGCAGCGGGTTGTGGGGTGCCATCAATGTGGTTCATAACCTTGTGAGCGATTGCCTGAATCTTGAAAAGCTTGACCCATGTCGCGTACGTTATGATCTTCCCATCAAGGGGTTGAATACGCGTCTGAATATTGCTCACCATGTAAGCAGGATGGAGCGGTGGCGGACGAGGGTCCGAGGGCCCTGCGCCGGTGTGACGCCCACTCCCAGACTTGGCCCTAGGAGCGGTCACGCATCGGATTTACTCATGAACACAAGGTACAACAGAGATAACTAAAGCAGCGGAAATTAGAACTTTTTATTGATACGCCAAGTATTACATCGTAAGAGAGACGATTACAAAAGATAACTATATATCTATGCCAGTCTTCAAAATGTCTTCTCTTGACAGTGTATGCCCCCTAGTTCCTGCTCACCTCTCAGCCTTCCCTTTTCTATCCGAAGGTCCAGCCTCATCTGACATACATAACTTAACAAGTCAGCTTACGCTGGTGAGTTCTACGTTTTTTGTTTAAAACTTTACCTTTCGAAGGCACTTAGATTTGTCAAACACATTTCTGCAATTAGACAATCAAACACAAAGCATATAGCACATATATTCACATATTCTAACCTCGTGAATAGACTAACCTTCTGTTGCTTTGTCATCCTTGTCTCATGTTAACTGCTATCTTAGGGAAATAGTGTTTCTATTTGCTTTACGAACACATCGTGTAGCAATGGTCCCTTTAGTTTTGACACTATATAGCTTTGACGCTATCTGGCTTTGACGCCACTTTAGCTTTGACGCTGCTTTCTGGCTTTGACGCCGCTTGGTTTTGACACCATTGGGACAACACTATTTAACTTCTTGTTTCAGAAGCCCCTTACCCACCAATCTTTTCTCGATTACCAATCATTAATCTATTCTACTAGAAACATCGAAATGGCAATCTATCTTTCCTCTAATCATCACCATACAATCAATACATATAACATGCAATTATAACAATTGAGAAGTATTTTCACAGAACGTTATGTATATCAGCCCAAAATGGTTTAAAGCATTTAAACAATTTAAAAGAGGGCTCATAGAACTCACCTTAGCTTTGCAAAGCTATTATTCTTGGGTAAAGTTCTTGTGAATCAGTTTCTTAATGCCTTTAACGTAATGTCCCTATCAAGACATCCTAAACGTTACAAATCACATTTAAGACTTAACTCATTATCCAAAACCCAACTCTTTATTAGTTAATACCCTTAATAGTCAAAATGACCATTTTGCCCCCTTTACATATTTTGTTATATCTTTTTCAAGTCTTTGCTCCTTAACATTTACCGCTCGTGTTTCCTCATGACCGATCATTTGGCGGAATTACTATGAGGAATAGACACGGGGTTTGAAATTTGGTGACGATCGTTACCGGCCGTGTAGGCGTCATTGACGACCATGAGGCGGAATTACTACAATCGTTGGACCGAGTAGTTCAATTATTAATTATCAAAATTTGAACTCATATATATTTAATATATATGTAAACATGTTACCATACCAAAATTCAAGTCCCTATACCCTCCGAATTATTTTATATTAAATCTCCATATTCCGAAACCCTAATTACCCATTTTTCTCGTTTCTATAGCAAAACTCATTTTTATACAAAACTGTCTTAGGGCATTATCCATTATGACATTTTATAATATCCTTTAAAATGGCAAAGCTTAATTCAAAACCGTTTACTCGATTTGAGCAAAACAATGTCATGAAAACCCTAATTTTGATATTAAGACTTTAAATATATATTAAACATATTTTAAATATGTTTCAAACATATATTAAACATTCTTTAACCCGATAATTACTTTATCATTATCGTTAACCTTTATATTAAATATATATGTTTAAATATATATTTAATATTTAAATCTTTTCTTTTAATCAATTTTATTTAAATAAAACTGATTAATAATTATATATATTTATTCGTCTTAAATATATATTTATATCATTTATCCCGTCTCTATTATGATTTGATATAAACTTTAACTTAAAATATAATATTTGTAATAATAACAAATATTTAACGTGATTACCTCTTTGACGGGTCGTGAAACGAGTCCAAAATAACCGAATAATAAAGTTGTCCGTTCTTGACAAACGAATAGTCCTTCCCGACTATTTTCTCGCCACGAGCATTTCCCCGTTGTCGGTTTGTCGTTTGGACCTCGTTACGCCACCGAAACATCGCCCGAAAGTGTAGACGGTAAACCGGGTTTTCTACTTAACGTCACTAGTTTACGCCCCGTTTGCCGCCACCGATGGACCACCTTCAATAATTATTAACCACCGGAACCATTCTCCGGTATCCCGGGAGTTCATTATCATCGTCATCATCACTCCCTGTCGTTAACCGAGCGTCACCGAAACTCAATCGAAAGAGACGTGACCGGGTTGTGTGTGTCGTTACGCGGGTTCGTTCCCGATATCGGCTTGGATCCGTAACCACAACCACCGCCTTCTACTGCTACCAATCGAACTCACCCGCCACCACTTGCCGCCATGGCTCGACCGTTCATTGTTACCACCTTGAGCTACCGGAAAAACGATGCAGGGGTCGTCGGAATGTTGCTGGGTTCACAGGTGGGCCGGACACGAGAATCAGTCGTTACTGTCGTCGCTGCGTGGCCGGAAGGGGCGGGGGAGCCTCGCCGGAAGGACCGAACGGTGAGGCCGCCGGGTTTGTCAGGCTCAAACGCGACAGAGAGGGATTCGGTGTTATCGGCGAAACAAAACGAGAGGGAGTGTCGGGCGGTGTCGCCGGTGTTCTAGCTGAGTGAGGCCGGAGTTATGCGAGAGGGACTGGGTTCTGCTGCCGGATTCGGATAACGAGGGCGAACGGTGACGGCTCTCTCTTTCTTTCTGCCGGAAATTCGAGTGGTAGTGGAGACTAGGTTCGGTCTGTCTGTTTCTTTCTCGTCGCTTCTGATTTTCATTTGTGTATGTATGTTTTGAATATTAAATTGTGAATTGTGTTTGTCATGTATATGTAGTATATATACTACTGAATGAAGAATAATGACATATAGATAGGAATCGAGTTGGAATTTCATACACGTATGCTAATGAGTAATCAAAATATTTGCTGAATCATACAACACATTCGACACACATTCGACACATACGAAAGTTTAGAGTAGTATGAGATACAAGGGATATTTTCTTTTAATAGGGTATACTATAAATAAGTAGGTATTATACCCGTGATCTTAAACCCGTTAAATATTTTAATATTTCGTAACCGGTTCATAAACCGAATATATCTTCTCGACTGAAATTCTTAACTATTATTATAATAATTATTTATACTTTGCCGAGGCGTTATAATCATCTCGAACGGCTAACCGAATTGATTTCGGTTATTATCGCGTGACAGCAGCGGTTACTGATTTCACCGTTTTTTGTGCCGAACATCGCAATTATATTTTATAACGATTATAAATCAAGTATTTAACAATACCTGCTATTCTATTTTCGCTTCGGTGTTATTTTAGTGATGTTCGTGCTTTAAATACGGTTTATTACAAACCGGGCCTAAATCGCTATATTCGCGTTTTCCCGCTTCGTTATAACTCGGATTTAAAATCCGTCTGCGCTCACGATCTTTATTTTTCGTTATCTATCATATTCTATTAATTTCGTCTCTTGACGTTTTCTCGAACGTCGTGTCGAATAATATTCGTACGTGAATCGTGACGTTTCTCGTATATACATATATATATAAATATATATATATATAAATATATATATATATACACATATATTTCAGCTACTTAACAAATATAGCACACATATATAATTTAAGTCATAAAATTTTGGGGTGTTACAACTCTACCCCCCTTAAAAAGGTTTCGTCCTCGAAACTTGCTCAAACTGTGATTTAACTCACAATGAGTTCATTACCTTTTCACCTTTCTTTCCTTTCCCGGATTAATCCGGAACCTTTTCTATGCATCTAATGCATCCATATCATATGAACCACTTGGTTCCTAGGCTACGATTTTAACATCGTAACAAACTTTCTATGACCATCTATCATTCTTTCCTATTACCTATAAGGTAATATTCTAACTATTCTATTCACGAAGTCTTGTTCACAATATGAATGTGAACCGCACTTCTATAACTGATGCTAGTGCTTTTTAGGAACGAATTCCTAGCGAATAGTCTAGCTAACGATTTAGAAGAATAAGTATCTCAAAATAAAGGAACTTTTTCTTTTATCAGTCACACATTATCTAGGTGGTGTCATAACTCTTTAGCTATATAGGGTAGCCTGATTATGAATCCCACCGGAATATGCTTCAAATTTCCTAAAGTTGAAATTTATCGCGAAGCTTCTGTCATTCTGCTTTAACCTTCTGCGTACTTTAAACATTTATACGTATGTTATAAGATTCGAACTTCTCTTCTGGACATCAACAGTCCCTCAGTTATTTGTTAGTAAGTGATATGTATTTATGAATACTACTTATTTGTTTTCTACAGTGGCCTGTAATATCTACCTGCACGAGACTAATTCTAGTGCCACTTCTGGTTGTACCTTAGATGTATATATATAGGATGTACCAGCGGCGTATCCACCACACCCTGGATACAACTAGAGGCGTACTATTACTAGTCTGGTGTAGGGCAATATTACTATTCTAACCACAACAAAATCAGTATAATTCATGACTATCTATTACTTACTTAAATAACTATTTGGACATTCTGCGTACAACCTCGTTTGTTGTTTACATCTCTTGAGTGTAAACACTACTGCTGCAATTTCCCTCTTCACTAGGCCTAATCGGTAATGATTTTACCAATGCCTAAGTTAAATCCGTTTGCTACTTCCTTCCCATGCTTCGTGCATTCTTCACCATCCTTTAGAACTTTAGAACGTCATTTGTCAGCAGGCTTAGCCATTAAATTTCTGGGTTTGAAGGGGCATTCCTCATTCCAATCAACACTACTAATCACTTATAATGATTATTTTGCTTCCGAAAAGCCGTTCTCTTACAGTTTCATTCTTACTCCTTTAGCTGGTGCCAATCTGATCTTAGATCATCTTTGGGGAATCGTCTTGCTCCTTGTAGTTGTTGGATAGTTTGCTAATCCTTACCAAAGGATTGTCTGCTTTTCACCGACAGCTTCTTTATCTTCTTGCAGTCTATGCATTTCCTTGGCTTCCGTCCTTCGTCTTGAAATTGCTGGAGTATCTTAAGGCGATATATTTGGTCTAAAGAAATCTTCTGGCTTCTGTTGGAGATATCTGGTATGGTGTTTCTACTTCTGGCGTTGCTTCTGATGTTACTCCTAACGTTGCTTTCAGCGTCGAGTTGATTGTGGAACCCCATTTCTTGATCTGACGAGTTGCTAATTGGATTCACTGGTACGTTCTTCGGCTTCTTGGTTTTGCCTCTGAGTCAATGGCATACATCGAGTATGACTTACCTCTTGACCCATGTACTTACACGTTTTGTAATCTTTACTGCCAAGCCATCATGATCCTTGCATATGAAGTTGAGCCTTCTTCTAGTTACAGATAGTTTACGCATAGCATCCCGCGAGCCAATTCAGTCTAAATTTTCCATCGTCATCTCTAGCTTGACATTGATCTTAAGAAGAACATTTGTCAAATGCTGATCATTTATTCGCATCGGTGTAATACACTGTGTGACAATTCCTAGTATATTCAAGACAAAGCAAGATGAAAATGGGAAGATTATAAAGCATAAGGCTCGCTTAGTAGCAAAAGGCTATGTGCAAGAACAAGGAATAGACTTTGATGAAGTATTTGCACCAGTAGCTCGAATAGAGACAGTTCGTCTTATTCTAGCACTTGCAGCATATAATGAATGGGAAGTACATCACCTCGACGTAAAATCCGCATTCCTTAATGGAGACTTAAAGGAAGAAGTCTACGTATTACAACCAGAAGGGTTTGTAAAACCAGGAACCGAGAAGAAAGTATACAAGCTCTCTAAGGCACTGTATGGATTGAAACAAGCACCACGAGCATGGAATATCAAGTTATACCATACTCTGAAAACACTTAATTTTCAGAAATGCTCATTGGAACATGCAGTCTACATAAAGAAGAGCAACACATCAACTATAATAATTGGAGTTTATGTGGATGACCTCATAGTCACTGGAGCACCAAAGAAGGAAATAGATCATTTCAAGTCACAAATGGAGAAAGAATTCGAAATGAGTGACTTAGGGCTCCTAGCATACTATCTTGGTATAGAAGTCACCCAAGCAGGGGGTGAAATATCCATCAAGCAAACAGGATACATCAATAAGATCCTGAAAGAAACTAATATGCTTGATTGTAACGAAACAAAGATTCCTATGGAACCGGGAACAAGACTCACAAGAACTGAAGAAGGAGAACCAGTGAATCCTACGGAATACAGAAGCTTAATAGGATGTTTGAGGTACTTACTACATACAAGACCAGATCTGAGTTACTCAGTTAATCTGCTCAGTCGTTTCATGCAAGAACCAAGAGAACATCATCTGAAGGGAATCAAACAAGTACTACGCTACATCAAAGGAACCAAAGATCATGGAATAACCTACAAGAAGATTAGAGGTTGCAAGATAACAGGTTACAGTGATAGTAGTTATGGTGTCAACACTGAAAAGGGAAGAGGCACTACAGGTTATGTTTTCTACTTTGGAAACTCACCTATTACTTGGTGCACTCAGAAACAGCAAACGGTGGCACTCTCTTCATGTGAATCAGAATTCATAGCAGCCACTGCAGCCGCACAACAAGCACTGTGGTTACAAAGATTACTCAAAGATTTGACGGGATGGAAAGAAGAGAAGATAACACTAATGGTTGATAACATCTCAGCAATAGCATTAATGAAGAATCCAGTGTTTCACGGAAGAAGCAAGCACATTGATAAAAGATATCACTTCATCAGAGAATGCGTAGAAAATGACCAGATTCAAGTTGAACATGTAAGCGGAGAAATTCAACGAGCAGACATACTGACGAAGGCACTAGCAAGAGTCAAGTTTATCACAATGTGAGAACTTGCTTGGCGTTCAAGATTTGAAGAATCAAGAATGAAGATGATATGATTAAGGGGGTGAATGTGAGAATAATCATATTCATCTACCTATGTAATTAGTTATATAAGTCCAAGGGTTAGTTGTGTCAAATGCCTAAAGTTAAAGTCTAGTGTCAAATTGTAAATATGTATCTAGTTCAGGGGTCTGTTTGGTCAAACTGGAAGTTAGAAACTTCCCTGTATGTGTCGTACGTATGTATATATCGATGGATTCATAACCATCGACATTAACAATTCAATCAAAGATTTCAAGTTTCTAGTCAAATTCTCTCAAGTTTGTGTAATCGATCGATCCTCTAGATCCAACAGCTAAAGTTTAGGAAACACTAACCCACTACTTTGACTCTAACTAACTACCATGACTCATTAAAACATGTGACTTAATCTAAAACCTCTGCTGACCCGTATCCATTTTGTTTGACCCGACTTGCATAACACGACCCATCATCAAGATTAATCCTACATTCACCCCCCTTAATCTTAATTTCGGGTTTTCCTCTTCCTTCTTGATTGAACCACACAGGTTCGGTTCATGCTACATGCTTCAAGAACACACAGTTCTTGTCTCTTGCTCGATCAGCTGACGCAGGTCCGATTTTGCTCCTGATCTTCCTTCGTTACAGTTTCTTCTTTTTTCAAACTTGCTTGCTTCTGTTTCCAATACGGTCAAGAAAAATAAAAGAAACACCCACGTACTGGTACTATTTGTTAGTATAGTACTTAACACCATACCATATGGTCCATATGTTTGCATCGTTTGACTTTTAACCTAACACATCCTTAGACACTTACAATCACCTGCATAAGTCACAATCACAGCTACCAACTCTTACTCAAATGTTTTCCTTGATTACCCACTATTTAAACAAAACATATTTGTCATTTGATGACAAATATGCTAAGTCTTTCTCATGGCTTTTTATCACATAGTTGCAGATTTTCCACCAGATCTATTCCTTCATCTTTCTGGTTGCATCAGTGTTCATTCTTCTTTACTGATTTCGATCAGCTCTTTCTCGGTTTTCTTTATCTGGTCACCAGTTTCGGTCTAACTTTGCATTCCAAGCTCTAGGCGCCTGCTATATACCCCAGCTTCATGTATGCACTTTGTGAAACCAAGATCCTTCAAAGTTTTCTTTGTCGGTCGTTTAGCCGCCGGTCTACGATGCAGCTTTGCGGTCTTCTCGATCTCTGCTGCTACGGTCTTTCTTCTTTCTTAACGGTCTTCTCGGTCTCTGCTAGAACTTAGTTCCAGCCACGGTCTTTTTCACGCCGGTTCTTCGGTCACGGTCTTCTTCTCCGGCGACGGTCACGGTCTTCTGTCCTCCTTCTCAGGCAACGATCTTTCTTATGTCGGTATCTTTTCTCCAACGATGGTCTTCTTCACACCGGTTCTTCCCCGGTGTCGGTCTCAATCGGTCTTCAACCACTGCTGTGTTCTTTCTTTATAGATTCAGAAATCGATCACTTCAGCTTGCTCCCTCGTTCTCACCCCTACAGTCATTGGACTGCTGCCGCTCTCCCGAAACGACTCTCAAACCGGCCTTCTCCGTCTTCACGAGCCCTAGGCCCTGATACCAAATGTTGGATATCAGGCCCCTAAAAACTCACGTAAACAACAAAAGGATTTACTGCTTCAAGTTCTGTGTAGTTTCATTCATACTTGCAATACATTAAATAAGAAAAATAAAATTGCAGCTAAAGTTTAGGAAACACTAACCCACTACTTTGACTCTAACTAACTACCATGACTCATTAAAACATGTGACTTAATCTAAAACCTCTGCTGACCCGTATCCATTTTGTTTGACCCAACTTGCATAACACGACCCATCATCAAGATTAATCCTACAAAATGGTACACGTGTTACTCTTTATCGTTAGTATAGCCTTCAACAATAATTAAAAGTCAGAATCCAACTTTTTGAAGTATTAGACCTCTTTTAAATTATGGTGTTTTATGTGTTCTAATTCTTAGAGTTAATATAGTCAAAGTGACAAACTACAGCAAAATCGAAACATAACTTATCTTTTGAATTTGCTATAATCTTAAATGCACACTAGGTAACTCACGATCTTTCATCATCGATTCGTGAGGTATGTCTCATATTACTCAACAGAAGCCAGAGTATAGGTCGTCTGCTTATTGATGTCAACACAGTGACCAATGCATAGGTAGATTTTCTGCTGCTTTCGTTCCCTGATTTATAGATAAAATGACATCTTACCAATTTACTTATAATTAAATCTGTATGGGTTGTGTCTTATCTCAAATGGGTCAAATAATAATATCTAGCTAAAAAGGGAACGTGCCCTATGACCCATATATTGATTCACATTTTGATTTATCTTTTCTTGATGACAGAATGTAAAAGCAGTTTTTGATGCTAAAATTAGGGTGGTTATCAAACCCCAGCAGGTAGCAACCACCAAAGGAAAAGAAAAAGCAAAGCCAAGGATGTTTTGTGTTAGTACCTTCTAATCTCATCATAGTTTATGCACGTTTCATCCGGTATCCTAAAGGAAATAACAAGGCTTCATGAAATATTCAGTCGGGAAGGCTTTATTTTCTGATTGAACTTAATTATGTCATTACTCCAAAACTGATGTGTACATACAAACTACAAATAACTGTTTCATTGTATCATTGATTTAACTGTCAGATTCGTTACTGTAAAGGTTTTATTACATCTTTGGAGTAAGCATTTCTCAGGTTCTGATAGAACCTCTGTTTTTTGTAGTAGTGTGTGGATGTTGTTTTTAGCAGTAATATACTTTGGTTTAACCAGTACAGCAGCTCCAGCGACCCATCTGATTGGTTCGTTCGACCCGTTTTCCAGCGACCCATTTTTAAAAAAAACTTGAAAATGTTTTTTAAAGTTTTTTTCTTTGTCCAGTATTCTTAAAATCATGAAAGAAACATATAAAAAAGTATTAAAAAAATATAATTTTTTTCTTGGTTTTTTTGTTTTTTACAAAATATTGGTTTTATATAGAACCCAACCCTTCTGTATTAAAACATAAAATTAAAAGTCACCACACTTCAAATATATGAACACATACAGTAAAATTACTGAAAAACAAACTTTCTTAAACGTCTCCATGCTTAAAATATATGAACACAAATTAAAATTACCGAAAAACAAAATGAAAGTAATTAAAACATTCTTTTTAAGAGAAAAAAGTTACCAAGGGCATTTGTCCCAATGATATGGGGATGAAGGTTAGAGCTTGTGGACCTTGAGGTCTCAAGTTCAAACCTGACTCAAGGAGGTTTTTCTCAAGTGGTGAGTTTCCTCCTTGATGGTGTTCCTGGGTGAGCCAAGTCTGGAGTGTCAAAATTAGTATGAACGGTTGCAATTCCGTCTCAAAAAGGCTCACTTGGGTATTGGAGATTTGAGGAGTAGTTTCAAATGCCGTTAAAAAAAAAAAGTTAACTTAAAAATATTTTTATATTTCTTTTTAAAGTTTAACAGATAGATGTGATATGTGTCTAGACAACTAGGTATAGGTATTCAGTGTTCTATTTGAAAAAGTAATATAAAGTCCAATAAACAATACTATTTGTTCATGTCTTCACCCTTGTCTCTAGACCATCGTCTTCTTTGTGTTGATGCCGAAAAAAAATCCAGTACTATTTATTCAATTTGCTCTCTTTTTTCTTCCTCTCAACTCTCATCTCTTCATTTCTACTGCTACTTTGATGATACTCTAAAGCAAAAACCTAAGAAAATCCATCAAACGAGAGAGAGCAGTACTAACAGAAATGTCACCGGCCGAAGGGTCAAGTGACCCCCTGGCCCTCTTGTAGTTCCGCCGCTGATACAATCCATATGCAATGATATGAGTCGTATTATATCATGTGACCCGTATTTAATTTTTTTTTTATTTTTGAAAATTATTTGGCACGATGTATTGTTACTTAATATCAATGCCAATTATTTGACGTGATGTATTGAGGTTCAAACTTTTTATATAAATAGTTATATATTATTCAATTTCACAAGTATAGAACCCAACTCGACGACACTACGACATCTTAATTTACTTGGTGGAACAAGAACGCGTCAAATAAATAAAATTGAACAAGGAATTAATTAACATTTAAATATTTATAGAAAATATTAGAAGAAATAACGCGTGACGTCAAACTAATACGGATAAAAAAAATTGAAGATATAAAAAAGACAATTTGTTTACAGATACAGACCATATGGTACAACACGACTCATTTTCTCATACGGATCATATTATACATCACGACCCGTATATTTACATATATTTCATATTGTATAATACGACCGTATAAAAGTTCGTGAGTATCAAGTATGGCCATATATGTAACAACTCCCTATATTTATCACTAAATTAAGAGTGTAGTCATATTCACATATATTCGTGGTACCGATCAAGTGCGTTATAAGGGTATTTGCAATGGTTCCGCCGCAAGGGAGAAAGGCCGCGTAGGGGGTGGGCCAAGGGTGAACGCCGCACGATGGAGGAAGGCCGCGAAACTGGAGAAAAAACGGGGTAAAGGAGGAAAATCGTGAGGAGAAAACTACGGTGGTATGTAGGAATATCATATCGCGTAGCGTGGTGGTGATGTCGTTGTCAAAAAGGCGCACGGTGTAATGAAAGAGAAAGAACAAGTAATAATAAAAGTATAAATTATAGGGATGGAGATGAAAAACACAGTAATTCACATCAGCTTCTCTATCCCTATCCCTATAATTTATCATTTTATTATTACTTTTTCTCTCTCTTCCACTCACAACTATAATTAAATAATACTTTTTATACCTTTATCATTACCTTTCTCTCTCTTCCAATCCTCAAATTTTAGCAAATCACCAACTTTTTTGTCAAATATACAGATTTTGTAAAGTTTTTCTCTCTCCTCTACTCACAACCACTCACAATCAAAGCTTAAATTATACAGATTTACACTCACATAATTTTTAGGAAATCTAACGTGAATACTCTAAATGCTTTAAGACACAACAATAAGCTTTAAAGCACCGTTTCAAAAAATTATTTCCGTTCAAAAAAAAAAAGCTTAAAAGCACGTAACTTTGTCGAAGACCCACATATTAATGATACGTTATTTAAAAGTGAAGGTCCGCTAACATTTTAGGTGTATTATTATACTCGATGTTGATAGTTTCGACACCGATTATTTCTTGCACAAAAGATACTTTTATGTTGAAATAAAGCTTTAATGACTTTGAAATGGAATAAATTTTAGTAGCATTGCTTTGCAAGTAGAATAATGTTATGCCACGTATTCGACTATCATGATTGATGTTGTCATCAATTATTACTTAAATAAACTCTTAAAGACTCCTCCAAGATATAAGGTGGTTTGCTAACATGAATTAAATAATATCACATGTATCTTGCGATCATTTTTATAATTTTTGACGATTATATTATGAATTCTTTTCTCGAAAAAGATTTACAGAAAAATAAAAATTATTCAAAAAATTAATCTTTTTTTTCTATAACTTCTTCATATATTAATAACTAGGATAGAACCCGCATGTTATACGAATTAAATTACTAAAAAATATATATAACTGATAATTGATGCATACTTTTTTTTATTACTGTAATAATGTATTACAATAAAAAGCTAAAATTATCATTCATAATATGGTATTAATGACTTTACTTTATTTATCAAAAAATAATATTTAGATTATGTCTCTACTTGTATATATTTAAGAAATTGCAACATGAACTTTTGTTGGTAAACAAGTGTTTATTGGTATTTATAAGTTTTATAAATATTTATTAAAACAAAAACAATAATATTTCCAAAAATAATTCGAAATAAAAATAAGATGCAAATTAATATGTGATTGTCATAATTCCATATATATAAATAAATAAAAATATAACATGTTTATAAAATATGATATAATTTCCAATCAAAGATTTGTTATTATGAAGTAGTTTGGGAGGGAAAACTTTTGTGAGAATGATTTAGTGTTGACATCCGTCAAGAGTTGTAATTGTTTATTAGAATATGAAGATTTTTAAATTTTTTTTTACCAAAAGTCTATAATTTTGTTAGCTTTATTTATGGGAAAAAAATTTAAAAAATAAAAAGTTTAGTGATTTTTTATTAGTGCATCATGCAATAGTACTAATAGTATTACATAATGTATTATAATTAAAACTAGTTAAAAAGAAAAAACTTAACTTAAATATGGGTGTGGTTTATGCGAATAATATAAAAAACAAAGAATAGACATTCATAAACCAATTTTAAATTATTGTTGCATAGTGCATTATTAATTTCAAGCTAAAGTATTTTTTTAAAAAAAACTCAAAAATATTTTTAAAGTTTGTTCTTTTTCCAGTATTCTTAAAATCATGAAAGAAACATATTAAAAAAGTTTAGAAAAAATAACTTTTTTTCTTGGTTTTTTTTATTTTTTGTAAAATATTGATTTTCTATAGAACCCAACCCTTCTTTTCTCGCGATAACTTTTATAAGGTGATTTGCTAATATAAAGTAAATATTATATCAAATATTCAAAAAAATTAAATATATATATAGGGTAAAGTTACGGTACAAAGTATAAATCATGCAAAGGATATAAAGCCCTAACAACCATTGATTACCCATCATTGAATAGGCATAACGGATACGGCTGCTACACGCGCTGGAAAAGGCTATTGTCGTTTTTCCCCAAAAAATTAAAATTAGCGCCTTAGTATAAAATAACGCAATCCAAAATAACAATTAATACGTAATTGTATATCATGCAACATAAAAGAACAGCTAATGCGTAATTTTATATCACGCAACATTAAATAAAAAAGTGCATGCGTTATTATACCAACTTATTTAAGATCACTTAGAAGACGCACAACACCTTATAAACCCAACTCTATAGCAAATCACGCAAATCCTAAACTAAAATAACGCAACATATTCAAGATTACGCATTGTTTTTAAACTTTTTTTTTAAATCACCTAACTATCCAAAAGTTAATGACTTCTTCTTAAATATATTTTTCACGTATCTTGAAAATACTACACTAAAATAATACTACACATTTAAAATTACACATTGTTTTTTTAATTACACAACTATAAAGAAACTTAATGGCTCCTTTCTAAATATCTTATTCACCTATCTTGAAATACTACAATAGAATAACGCCACCCATTTAAAATTACACTTTGTTTATAAAATCATGCAACTATCTAAAACATAATGGTTCCTCCCTAAGTATCTTATTCAACTATATTGTTCATATCATCAAACAAAATGACATCAACATAAACCATAAAAAGAAAGATCTGTTAAATGACCGGTGGAGTGGGATACAAAAATCTTCACAAAAAATTAAATAAAAAGTAAAACCCTCACAAAAAAACATAAAAGCCCTTACAAAGGGTGCCTAGAACTTCTTAATCTCCTCCACAATCACCTTCTTCTCCTTCATCTTCTTAATGGTGTTATCTCCTTCATCTTTTTAATGGTGTTACCCATAACACCATAAAGAAGGGATGGATCTCCTCCTTCACCTGAAGCTGATTAGTAATGCACTTTGCATGGTAGGAGGGGGGGGGGGGGGGGATGGTGAAGAAGTTCCTTCAGCTTTCCAATGTGGCTCTAAATGTTGTTTGTGGCGAGCCCTGTCATCATGCCAAAGGAGTTTTGCATGATGCGGTCCTCCTTTATTTCTCTTGTATTCAGCTCCTCAAACACCTTGATCACTTCTGAAGAACCCCTGGTCTTGTAGTTTAATGAACAAGAGGCCAAATTTTTTTTAAGGTTTTAACGGAGATAGTTATTGAAAAACGAATTTGGAAGGTAGTGTTTGCGTCTAAAAATGCACGAACTATAAAATATATATAACGCAAAGTGGAGGGAAAATCAATAAAAGGGAAAAAATATAAAAAAAATATTCATGCACAAAAACACCTAGAAATACACCTGATCACGTGTGCATATACATGAATTTACGTTTTACAAGATTTAAACATATTAAAATTAAATACACACAACAAAACTTAATAAATTTCACCCTCCCAATCATCCAACATTAACCATGCAATCAATTAAAAGTGGGTGGTTGCCTTTAATACATTGAATACTCATCATCCCCATAAGGCTATGTGTAGTGGGGCGTTATCTTGCTAAAAAATGCAAGATGTCGCCCCTATAACGCCCTTGCGCCACCCCTCGGGGCGCCATCTTCACCAAATCACCCTTCAGGCGTTATGTTCTTAACGCCTCATCTCCTCTGCAAATATATAACATGGTGCCCCCTTCCCACTACGATCCTCTCCACCGGGGCGTTATGTAGAGTGGTGGTGCCCCACCACTACGAACGGCCTAAGTATAGACACTCGATTGCATTTTACAAATCACGCTACATAGCTTCTTCAACTGTCATCAAATCACGTCAACGAGTAAAAAAAATCACTAGTTTTCAAAATGGCGTCATCATCATGAACACCCACAAACGCATATATATATATATATATATATATATATATATATATATATTTATATATATATATATATAGGGGAAAGATCAAATAAAAACAAGATGTTATTGCGAAAACATGAAAATAAATATTAAAACCTCTATAACTTCCTCATACGTTTAATAATTTTTTTAAAAATTTACACCAAAACTCTTAAAATTATGCCACCTTTAAATCTGGGGAAAAAAAATTAAACATATAAAATTTCGTGATTTTTTTTATTATTGCACATGTGCAATAATACGTATTAATTATATTACACATGTGCAATATTAACAAAAAAACATTATTTTTTTTTAATTTTTTCAAGAATTAAAGATAACAGAATTATAAGATCTATGGTACAATTGTTTATCAAAAATATTAACGTATGAAAAAGTTATAGAGGTTTTAATATTATTGCACATGTGCAATAATAATTTTTATTGCACATGTGCAATAATAAAAAAAATATTAAAAACGTTGATTTTTTTTAATTTTCTCCAGAATTAAAGATAACAGAATTATAAGATTTATAGTGTAATTTTTTATAAAAAATTTTAACATATGAAAAAGTTATAAAGGTTTTAATATTATTGCATATGTGCAATAATAATAAAAAAATTATTGCACCTGTGCAATAATAATTCTTAAAAAAAATTTGATTTTTTTTTAATTTTTTCCAGAACTAAAGATAACATAATTTTAAGGATTTTGGTGTTTTTTTCATAAATATTAACGTATGAAAAAGCTATAGAGGTTTTAATATTTGTTTTCGTGTTTTCGCAATAAAAGTTGTTTTCACTTGATGCTTACCATATATATATATATATATATATATATATATATATATATATATATATATAGGGTTAGGTTCAAATGATAACTTTTTGTTTTGAGAACTTTTGAGAACTAAATCTCAACCACACATTTCAGGGGGACCACTACAATTCATGGGAGGTGGGATACATGTAATTAAACTTGTGGCTCAAATTAGTTCTTTTTTGTTCTCAAATCAAATTGGTTCTCAAATGATCCTCTCCCTATATATATATATATATATATATATATATATATATATATATATATATATATATATCATGCTAGAATTCAACAAAGAAATGTTGCTCATAGATGTTTTGAAACAAAATTTCAAAAGTCTTGAAGAAATCATGCAAGAAAGGGATGAGGTGACGAAGAAACTGTTGTCTTTGCCCAAGAGTGTTTTTTGTGAACTTGTCATTTTTTTCATGATAGACAAGGATAAATTCGATCTCCAATAGATGCAAGCAATTGCAAATCTACTCAAGGCCCTCAATATCTCTGTCCATTTAAAAATGTCTTTTTTATCAGCAGGGGAGTAGCATCTCATATCTTGTATTCTTCAGCTTTCTTAATAAAATATTTTCAGTTTCATGAAAATTTTTAACTATTCCTCATTTACGCTATTAAAAAATTAAGAACATAAAATATATCAATTAAGCTAACTGAGTAAACATTAAAACATCAAAACTTCCATAATTACGCAGGAACAAAAAGATAATTACGCAAGTTATATTACATAAAAACACAAAGATATATTGATGTGTTCGGAACTACACCTAAAAATAATAAAAAATATATCCTAGACCTAAACCTAGACCTAGAGACACCTAATTTTACCAAAACTCCTAAAACTAGACCGAACCTAAGGTAAGTGTACCTATCGGTGGCAGTATAGCTACAGAAGACCGGATACGAACTCTAAGGAAACTAATGAGACAAGACTCTAACCTAGGGAAATGAATAGAAGATTTGAGTGAATTGATTTAAAAAATGAATAGAGAATTAAATTAACTAAATTGGGTATATAACTAACAACCGACAACTAGAGAACTTAGGAGGAAATCAGAATGAGAAAGGTACCACCTAGACCTAGAATCCTAATTAACATTAACTACTTCACCCGGCTATGACAACTCTGATGGAACCGAGATCTTGACAAACACCCTATAGAAACTCTATGAGCCCCCGAATCGCTCTGCGGACATTACAGATAGAATATCTAACGGGTGGAATACGCTTACCGGTTGGTTAGTTCACCTTTTGAGTCCTTCCTTACTGCTTACTCTAACGTTCGACTAGTTGGTTCACCTTTTATGTTCTTCCCAACTCAATTAACCTAACCAATTTCGACATACTCTAGGGCACCCTTAGTTAAGCGGAACTACCTCTAATTATTGCAACTAACACGAATAACAAATTAGATAAACCCCTAGGGCATTTCCTTTTGAGAAAATGTTATCCTAGTTATTTAACCAACCCGACTAGCCGACAATCTATTACCGTTTGAGTCTCTAAATAGGCAGAATACTGATTTCAAGATATCATTTGCCAATTAATTCTATGATCTACTAGTTTAGCAAACCACATTCAGTTAACAACCAATCAAGCATGCAATTGAACTAACTACCTCAAACTGAAAGACATTCACAAGCTAGGCAAGAACAAATCAGTAACTAAAATCCTAAAATCAGTACACACAAGCATCAATTACAAATAACTAGAGGAATTTAAAGAGCAATCATAACCAACATGAAATTGTCATAAACCGAAATAAAGTGTAAACATCAATTAATCATCTTAGTGGTCTAGGCGGCACTAAACGCCTAGCCAACAATCATGTCTAGTGCAAAAAAACACAATAAAAACTGAATCTTGAAAAACAAACATGATGAAGTCTAGAGTTTAACAAGAAAAATAAAAAAGAAACAAGGAACCAATTAAGATGTTGAAGTCGAATGGTAGATCCCCCGCTATCTCCAATGATTCCAGACTCTCTTTTCTCTGAATTTTGTCCCTTCGAACTTTGATGTAATGTCATACTATCTCCTTGGGTAATTATGTCAGTCTAACAACAATCATAATAAACCGTTTTGAGAACATTTGAATCACACATAACCTAATCAAACACAGGACTCAATTAATTACTAAACTCACACCAAAATATACAAAAACGGCTCAACAAATGAATTAAGACACAAATACTATAATTTAACTAAAAGCATATAAAATAACTCAAAATTGACTCAAATATTATACAAAATGCAAAGGAAAATTAGATGTGTTTGCCGCACATCATATATTCAATCACACAACGAAAAGTTACATCAACTAATGTCACACCCCCAATTAACCACTAACGGAGTTTATACCGTTAAGGGGTGCGAGCAAACCAGGACCACAACCGTTAGTTACAAATACTAAACGAATCAGAGTAAAGTCCAAACATTTATCATAAAACAGTTTAAAAGTTTGCAGCGGAAAAGAAACATGAGTATCTTAGCACTAACCACGTGCTTAAATTACAAAACATATTTTGTTGTTCAATTCCCAAATTTAAGTTCGAAATGAAATAAGTAACTTCGGGTGCCATGCCAACCTCCGATGGATACTCCTCAGCGATCTGCAAAAGTGAAAACCACACAAGTGTCAACCTAACGGTTGGTGAGTTCACAGTGGGCATGTCATGTAGTGGCCCGGTCTCATAAGCATATGTATCAACATATAAATAAGTAATAGTTTTGCAAAACATTTGCCAAGCGTTGAATTATCGAATATGCACTAGTTAAGTAAAGATTAAAGCGGTCAACCGATATCGCGGGTAGCTAATCCGGTTTCCATGCACTAAGGAAGTTCATACCAAAGCTGACGTAACAGAGTTCGGCATTTGCCGATGGTTTGTGCCTCCAGTTGTGTTCCTCATGGGACCCACAACTAAAATAGGCTGATATTGAACTCCGTTCGGCCTTCAACCGGTTGGCTACACATTTGTGTACCGCGGAGCAGGGTTTGTCAAACCCTCAGTAGATCTACCCAACATCCCCTCGCTTCGCAAATTAATGGTAGTAAATTGTTGAGGACTTTTAAGTTTTAAGGCATCCTTAGAAATCATGTGATATCATTTGGTTTAGACTTTAACCTATACTAGTCATATTAAAACCGTTTATTCTGGATTATATTTGAAATCCTAAAAAGAGTTTAAGTGTCAAAATGGTTGTTCCGAATTTCATTTGAAATCCCAAATGAGTTTAAGTATTGAATAGTTGGTTGCGGATTTCATTTGAAACCCCAAGGATGGACAGTTGCAAGTGTTTCCCATAAAACACTCCAACTTCCATAACAGATATCCCATTTGGCAATACCTCAAAATGTCAGCGTTGTTTTCTGTTAAGTAAATTCGTTGTGACCCAAACGGGCTCACAATTAAAGGGTTAGTGAAACTCACCTTAGGTTGCTCAGCTTACACTTCAAATAATCCAAATATGATTGCTAACGAAGACCTAATAATCACATTAAGGTCTTAGGTGTTAGGTTGTGTCTAAACTTTAACTACGTCACTATGGCCCATAACATAGCACGTTGGAACTACGACTCGACATACCGACACACGACACCGATGGTTGATCATGAACGAGGGTTCACATCACTCAGAAATCAAAGCATGTTTCATCATTGCATAATCATGTAAGTCATGGCATAACATTCAAATAAGTTGCACAAGTTTGGGTTTTGGGTCTGGCACAGTTTCGCTAGCTAGATTCGCTCGAAACTGTTGACACAGTTTCGCTAGCATAGATTCGCTCGAAATTGGTTTGAACTTTCGTTCATAGAAGGCACCGTTTCGCTAGATAGTTTCGCTCGAAACTGATGACACAGTTTCGCTATCTAGTTTCGCTCGAAACTGATTTGAACTTTCGTTCAGGAGTCTATGGTTGTTTCGCTCGGTAGATTCGTTCGAGCAATACACTTAGTTTCACAGGCGACACTATAGTTTCGCTGTATAGTGTCGCTGGATGAATATTCAAACAGTTGGCGAAACTACAGTTTCGCCTAACGAATGCACAGTTTCGCTAGTCGCAGAAAACTCGTTTTAAAGACAAAAAATCAATCTGATGGCTTCCATACTTCATATAATTCAGTATCTAGCATGCATAAACATTTACCAATATTACACAAGCAAATTTAACACCTTAATCATGGATTTTCACCATCAAATCTCCAAGAACACTTTTAAGCATAAAATGACCTAACTAGCATGGATCTTCATTATGGTATGATTTTACACTTAAAGTTTCAGACTTTAGGCTAGATCTAACATTCCTAAGCATCATATCAGAAGATCAAACGATTCCATGAAGGTTTACACATTCTTTTTAAGAAAACACAAAGAAAATGCATAAAAAGTTCATGGGACTCACGGTTGGGTTTCCAAGCTCGATGGATGATCTTCAAGGCTGAGCTCACGGTGATCCTTGGTAATTCACGGCTGACCAGAAGTGATCCAACGAGAGAGAGAGAATGGGAGTGTGTGTGTGTGTGTTTTATGTGATGTATGAATTAAATGAGGATTAGGGTTTTTATTTCCCTTAAATACTAAGCTTCTTTTGGGCTTATCATTGGGATTTGGGCCCCAATGATCAACAAGTGATTAGCCCAAGATTAAAAACAAATGCATACATTCTAATTACTTGATTAATCACATAAATACACAATTAAGCAATTAGTCACATAATTCAACAAGTAAACAAATAGTCATGCTTTTGATAATAATCATGCATTTAAATCACGTTGCACATAATTCCACATAGTGGTAATAAATAAATAAATAAATAAACACATATAGACGGGTTCGGTGATTAACCAAAGGTCGTGGACGTATTCGGCCTAGTTAAGCATTAGTTACTAAGTTAACGCTCATAACGTAACTAACGGAAATTGTCTAACGGAAGTTAACCTTGGAATTCTCGGATGTCACATCATCCCCTTGTAAATGGAATTTTCGTCCCGAAAATTATTCTTGCGTTGTAGCATTCGCAGCCTCATCTGTCGTTGTTGCTGTCGTTGCTGGGGAAAGAAAGCAAAAGTTTTAGGGTCGCCACATCCTCCTCCTGTTAAAGGAATTTTGGTCCCCAAAATGAAATCATACCTTGAGTTTCCATGGACGTTTGCTCGAATAAGTGAGGATACTTTTTCTTCATCTGATCCTCCCGTTCCCAAGTATATTTAGGTCCACGCTTTGAGTTCCATCGAACCTTGACGATCGGAATCTTGCTACGTTTGAGGGCTTTCTCCTCGCGTCCCATGATTTCCACCGGTTGCTCAATAAATCTCAGATGTTCGTCAATTTCCAATTCCTCCAAAGGATTTATTTCAGTCTCTTCAGCCAGACATTTCTTCAGATTAGAAACGTGAAACACGTTGTGAACTCCATCGAGTTTGGCTGGGAGTTGTAATCGGTAGGCCACCGGGCCTACTTCCCCAATGATTTCAAATGGACCGATATAGCGAGGATTCAGCTTTCCACGCTTTCCGAAGCGTATCACTCCTTTCCAGGGAGATACCTTCAATAGTACCTTGTCGCCTACCTCGAACTTCAATGGTTTACGGCGTTTGTCGGCATAGCTCTTTTGCCTGTCACGTGCTACGGCTATCCGATTTCTGATTTGAATAATTCGTTCAGTTGTATCATGAATGATTTCCGGTCCGGTGAGTCCTTTCTTACCCGTTTCGGCCCAACACACGGGCGATCTACATTTTCTGCCATACAGAGCTTCAAAAGGTGTTGCACCGATGCTCGTATGATAACTGTTGTTGTAGGAGAACTCCACCAACGGAAGATGAGCCTCCGAGTCTTTATCGAAGTCGAGAACGCAAGCTCGGAGCATGTCTTCCAAAGTCTGAATAGTTCGTTCCGTCTGACCATCAGTCTGTGGGTGATAAGCTGTATTCATATCCAGTCTGGTTCCCAGTGCGTCTTGCATAGATTGCCACAGTCGGGAAGTAAATCAAGGATCTCGGTCGGAGATAATGGTCTTAGGCACCCCATGAAGTGCCACAATTCGGTCAAGATACAGCTTTGTTAACTTATCCATATTGTCACTTTCCCTCATTGGAATAAAGTGTGCAGATTTGGTTAGTCGATCAATGATAACCCAAATCGCATCCGGTCGATTCGATCGATGAGGTAGTCCCGTTACGAAATCCATGGAGATATCCTCCCATTTCCATTCCGGGATCTTTGGTTGCTGCAATAATCCAGAAGGCTTTTGGTACTCGATCTTAACTCTTGAGCATGTTAAACATTTAGCCACGTATCGCGCAATGTCGGCTTTCATATTCGGCCACCAATACAAGTTCTTCAAATCTTGGTACATTTTGTCCGATCCAGTGTGCACCGAATACCTTGATTTGTGAGCCTCGTCCATCACGAGCTCACGGAGATTCCCAAGTAAAGGGATCCAAATTCTGTCATTGTAATATCTGAGTCCGTCGGACTTAATTTCAGAGTTACCATCCACCCCTCGCAGTGCTTCAGCTGTGAAGTTTTCTTCTATTAAAGCTTCTCGCTGGGCATCGCGGATTCGATCCGGCAGTCCCGTGTGAATGGTAAGTTGCAGCGCTCGTACTCGTCGAGGCTTTTCGTACTCTTTTCGGCTTAAGGCATCAGCCACAACATTGGCTTTTCCCGGGTGATACTTAATCGCTAAGTCATAATCATTTAGTAGCTCGACCCACCTTCGTTGTCGCATGTTGAGGTCCTTTTGTTCAAAGATGTGTTGTAAGCTTTTGTGGTCGGTAAATATCGTGCACTTTGTTCCGTAGAGGTAATGTCTCCAAATCTTGAGTGCAAATATAACGGCTCCTAATTCCAAAGTATGTGTTGTGTAATTCTTCTCATGAATCTTCAGTTGCCTGGACCCGTAGGCAATCACTTTGTCTCGTTGCATCAACACGCAACCGAGTCCTTGAATGGATGCATCGCAGTAAACCACGAAGTCGTCCACCCCTTCGGGTAACGAGAGAATCGGAGCTGAACATAACATGTCCTTAAGAGTTTGAAACGCGTGTTCTTCTTTTTCACCCCATCTATATTGCACTCCTTTGTGCGTTAAAGCTGTTAAGGGTTGAGCCAATTGCGAGAAACCCTTGATGAATCTTCGGTAATATCTGGCAAGTCCCAAAAACTGTTGGATTTCGGTCGGCGCTCTCGTAGTAGACCAATTCTTGATAGCTTCCACTTTAGCTGGGTCGACATGAATCCCATCCTGATTAACAATGTGTCCGAGAAACTGGACTTCGCGAATCCAAAAAACGCACTTTGAAAACTTGGCGTAAAGTTGTTCCTTGCTGAGTAATTCCAAGATAAGTCGTAGGTGACTCTCGTGTTCTTCCTTTGTCTTGGAGTAGATTAAAATATCGTCAATGAAAACTATCACAAACTGATCGAGGTACGGCTTGCACACCCGATTCATCAGATCCATAAACACAGCAAGCGCATTAGTTAGCCCAAACGGCATAACTAAAAACTCGTAATGACCATACCGAGTTCTGAAAGCAGTCTTGGGGATATCCTCATCACGAACACGAAGTTAGTGATATCCAGACCGTAGATCAATCTTTGAATAGTAGCTCGAACCTTGCAGTTGGTCGAAGAGATCGTCGATTCGAGGAAGTGGATACCGATTCTTGATCGTAACCTTGTTAAGCTCTCGGTAGTCGATACACATTCGGAACGTTCCATCTTTCTTCTTAACAAATAATACCGGTGCTCCCCATGGAGACGAACTTGGACGAATAAATCCTTTGTCGAGTAACTCTTGAAGTTGTGCGGAGAGTTCGTTGAGTTCGCTTACCGCCAAACGGTACGGTGCGCGTGCAATCGGAGCCGCTCTGGGAGCTAAGTCGATTCCAAACTCGACTTGTCGAAATGGAGGCAAACCAGGCAAATCATCAGGAAATACATCTTGGAAGTCGCGGACTATCGGGTAGTCCTTGATTCTACGCTCGGGAAGTGTCGTGTCGGTGACTGTTGCAAGGATCGCGAAGTGTCCTTTACGAAGGCACTTTTGAGCTTTAAGAAGCGAAATAATACCGGAGACTATTCCACCTTTTTCACCTTGGATTGTTAACACTTCACCTTCTTTGAGTGGGATACGAACCACTTTTTCTTGACATATAATTTCAGCTCGGTTTTCAGATAACCAATCCATTCCTACTATGACATCAAAACTACCAATCGGGAAAGGCATAAGATCGATTCCTAACGTATGGCCAGCTAGTTCTAACTTACAGTCCTTAACTATCTGAGTCGTATCATGAAGTTTACCATTCGCTAACTCTACCACATACTTAGCATTTAGGTCAATTGGTTTAACATTAATTAGCCTAGCAAACTTAGTGGAAATAAAACTTCTTTCAGCACCAGAATCAAACAATACAGTAGCAAAGAAACCATTTAGCATAAATTTACCGTTAATCACGTTGGCGTCGTTGCGAGCTTCTCCTTGACCCATAACGAAGGCACGACCTCTACCATTCCCACCATTACCGTTTCCACCATTACCATTTTCACCGTTACCATTTCCATTGCCCGGGTTTCCACCGTTGCCATTGTTACCATTCCCTTATCTGCGCAATTGCGGGCAATCTTTCCTCATGTGGCCCTACGCACCACATTCATAACAGCCACGTGCTCCACCATTGTTGTTGTTCTGATTGTTTCCTTGCCCGTTGCGGTTGTTTCTGTTTCCCCTGTTGTTGTTATTGCCATGATTGTTGTTGTTATTGCCATGATTGTTGTTGTTATTTCCCCCTTGGTTCTGACCGTTGTTGTTTAACCTTTGTAAGTTGGTCCAGCAGTTGTTGGCCTCATGCCCCGGTTTCCCACATCTTCCACACTCCAGACCTTTGCTACACATACCATTGTGGTGTTTCCCGCACTTGTTACAAAACGGGGCTTTACCCTTGTAGTTTCCATTCCCGCCTTGGCTGTTGCTACTTCCACTGTTGCTGCTATTGTTGAAATTGGACCTTGTGTTGTCAGGTCGCTTGTTCTGATATTGGGAGTTAGAGGATCTCCCAGATTGATTCCCAACAGTTTGATTGTTCACAGATGTTGCTGGTGCTTCTTCTTCAGCCTTACGCTTGCCACTTAAGGCAGTCTTCACAGTGGTCTTTGCGGGTAGAGTACCCCTCTCGATTTCCTGATCGGTTAACTTATGAGCCAAACGGATGGCTTGCTGCACGGTTGTTGGGTTGCTAGCTGTCACCAAGCTCTTGATTTGGGGTGCGAGACCCTCCAGATAACGCTCAATGCGTTTAAATTCAGCATCAACCATTGTTGGGCACAGTACCGCGTACTCGTGGTAACGCGCAGTGTATTCCTCAATTTCCGACCCAGACATCTTGGAGTTCAAAAACTCTCCTTCCAGCTTCTTGACTTCATCCCGAGGGCAATATTCCTCCATAATCAGCTCTTTAAACGCTTCCCAATCCATGTCATTAGCCGCATCTAACCCAATCATCTGGATTTCGGCATTCCACCAGGAGAGAGCAACTCCCTCGAAGGTGCCAGTCGCATATTTCACTTTGTTCTCAGCAGGGCAGTTACACATAGAGAAGACCTTCTCAGACTTCTCGATCCACCTGAGGAGTCCTACCGCTCCTTCCTCGCCGGAAAACGTCATCGGCTTGCAGTCCATGAAGGACTTAAACGTGCAGTGATGGAAGTTTCCTGATGCATAAATAGTTCGGGTTTTAAGTTTAAACAAGTCAAAAAATAATCGCTTTGTGCCTTAACCAGCATAATAATTACCCTGCGCGGCGAATGTAGCTTGGACGGCTGCCACTGCGGCTTGCACGTGTTCGTTTATCATAGCTTGCAGTTGTGCAGGTGTCAGGTTAATGTTGTTCCTTCCGTGTCCTCTTCCAGGCATTTTCTGGACAGTTAAAGTAGCCAGTGTTCAGTCACAGTTATACTTTATACATATCCCATAATATGTATATTAACAATTTCCCGTTATCCCACTATTAGTCCAGAAAAATTTTCGTGCAAAATTGAGGCGTCGTCGGAGAACGTCGTAAGTACTATTGTCAAAAGTCGGCTTTCCCATAAAAGTCACCGTCGGCGTAGTCATCGTAGTAGAAATCAGGACGTAGCGTGTAGCATCGTTTCGTTGTCGCTTTCCCCCGGAATAGTGTGCGTATTAGCGTTCGCATTTCGTATTCGTGTGTGCAATTTTCCTAAGGTTTTCCGTTAGACTACTTAGACACGGTCTATATATATTTATATATATATGTATATATATACATATGAAGTATTTACTTACACAGCAGAGTGAGTATCCCAGGTTGGCACGTAAAAATTTTGTTTTGGGAATTTGTTTGTTCGTTTGTAACTAAGGTTTCAAGTTGCAGTTTCCAAATCGTTTTTCAAAAAAATGATTCCAGTTCTCTGCAACCTATGGCTCTGATACCAATCTGTCACACCCACAATTAACCACTAACGGAGTTTATACCGTTAAGGGGTGCGAGCAAACCAGGACCACAACCATTAGTTACAAATACTAAACGAATCAGAGTAAAGTCCAAACATTTATCATAAAACAGTTTAAAAGTTTGCAGCGGAAAAGAAACATGAGTATCTTAGCACTAACCACGTGCTTAAATTACAAAACATATTTTGTTGTTCAATTCCCAAATTTAAGTTCGAAATGAAATAAGTAACTTCGGGTGCCATGCCAACCTCCGATGGATACTCCTCAGCGATCTGCAAAAGTGAAAACCACACAAGTGTCAACCTAACGGTTGGTGAGTTCACAGTGCGCATGTCATGTAGTGGCCCGGTCTCATAAGCGTATGTATCAACATATAAATAAGTAATAGTTTTGCAAAACATTTGCCAAGCGTTGAATTATCGAATATGCACTAGTTAAGTAAAGATTAAAGCGGTCAACCGATATCGCGGGTAGCTAATCCGGTTTCCATGCACTAAGGAAGTTCGTACCAAAGCTGACGTAACAGAGTTCGGCATTTGCCGATGGTTTGTGCCTCCAGTTGTGTTCCTCATGGGACCCACAACTAAAATAGGCTGATATTGAACTCCGTTCGGCCTCCAACCGGTTGGCTACACATTTGTGTACCGCGGAGCAGGGTTTGTCAAACCCTCAGTAGATCTACCCAACATCCCCTCGCTTCGCAAATTAATGGTAGTAAATTGTTGAGGACTTTTAAGTTTTAAGGCATCCTTAGAAATCATGTGATATCATTTGGTTTAGACTTTAACCTATACTAGTCATATTAAAACCGTTTATTCTGGATTTCATTTGAAATCCTAAAAAGAGTTTAAGTGTCAAAATGGTTGTTCCGGATTTCATTTGAAATCCCAAATGAGTTTAAGTATTGAATAGTTGGTTGCGGATTTCATTTGAAACCCCAAGGATGGACAGTTGCAAGTGTTTCCCATAAACCACTCCAACTTCCATAACAGATATCCCATTTGGCAATACCTCAAAATGTCAGCGTTGTTTTCTGTTAAGTAAATTCGTTGTGACCCAAACGGGCTCACAATTAAAGGGTTAGTGAAACTCACCTTAGGTTGCTCAGCTTACACTTCAAATAATCCATTTATGATTGCTAACGAAGACCTAATAATCACATTAAGGTCTTAGGTGTTAGGTTGTGTCTAAACTTTAACTACGTCACTATGGCCCATAACATAGCACATTGGAACTACGACTCGACATACCGACACACGACACCGATGGTTGATCATAAACGAGGGTTCACATCACTCAGAAATCAAAGCATGTTTCATCATTGCATAATCATGTAAGTCATGGCATAACATTCAAATAAGTTGCACAAGTTTGGGTTTTGGGTCTGGCACAGTTTCGCTAGCTAGATTCGCTCGAAACTGTTGACACAGTTTCGCTAGCATAGATTCGCTCGAAATTGGTTTGAACTTTCGTTCATAGAAGGCACCGTTTCGCTAGATAGTTTCACTCGAAACTGATGACACAGTTTCGCTATCTAGCTTCGCTCGAAACTGATTTGAACTTTCGTTCAGGAGTCTATGGTTGTTTCGCTCGGTAGTTTCGTTCGAGCAATACACTTAGTTTCACAGGCGACACTATAGTTTCGCTGTATAGTGTCACTGGATGAATATTCAAACAGTTGGTGAAACTACAGTTTCGCCTAACGAATGCACAGTTTCGCTAGTCGCGGAAAACTTGTTTTAAAGACAAAAAATCAATCTGATGGCTTCCATACTTCATATAATTCAGTATCTAGCATGCATAAACATTTACCAACATTACACAAGCAAATTTAACACCTTAATCATGAATTTTCACCATCAAATCTCCAAGAACACTTTTAAGCATAAAATGACCTAACTAGCATGGATCTTCATTATGGTATGATTTTACACGTAAAGTTTCAGACTTTAGGCTAGATCTAACATTCCTAAGCATCATATCAGAAGATCAAATGATTCCATGAAGGTTTACACATTCTTTTTAAGAAAACACAAAGAAAAGGCATAAAAAGTTCATGGGACTCACGGTTGGGTTTCCAAGCTCGATGTATGATCTTCAAGGCTGAGATCACGGTGATCCTTGGTGATTCACGGCTGACTAGAAGTGATCCAACGAGAGAGAGAGAGAGAATGGGAGTGTGTGTGTGTGTTTTATGTGATGTATGAATTAAATGAGGATTAGGGTTTTTATTTCCCTTAAATACTAAGCTTCCTTTGGGCTTATCATTGGGATTTGGGCCCCAATGATCAGCAAGTGATTAGCCCAAGATTAAAACAAATGCATACATTCTAATTACTTGATTAATCACATAAATACACAATTAAGCAATTTGTCACATAATTCAACAAGTAAACAAATAGTCATGCTTTTGATAATAATCATGCATTTAAATCACGTTGCACATAATTCCACATAGTGGTAATAAATAAATAAATAAATAAACACATATGGACGGGTTCGGTGATCAACCAAAGGTCGTGGACGTATTCGGCCTAGTTAAGCATTAGTTACTAAGTTAACGCTCATAACGTAACTAACGGAAATTGTCTAACGGAAGTTAACCTTGGAATTCTCGGATGTCACATCATCCCCTTGTAAATGGAATTTTCGTCCTGAAAATTATTCTTGCGTTGTAGCATTCGCAGCCTCAGCTGTCGTTGTTGCTGTCGTTGTTGCTGTCGTTGCTGGGGAAAACCTCTTTGAGATGGAAAACCGTGGAAACCACCACAAAACGATTTTTTTCTTCAAATTTTTTGTAGTGATTATATGTGTTAATACAAGCCCTATGGTGAAAAAAATCAAAAAAACGCCTAGTAGTTTTTTTTTAAAATTTCTGAAATCTGACATTACGTCATGTTCATATGTAACATTTACATGTTACATATGTAAAATGCCTTGTTACATATGTAACAAAATCTGTAAATAATTTTTTAAAGAAAATCTCTAGGCGCTTTTTTTTCACCAAAACCATCAAAAATGAATGTAGAATCTATAAAAAAAATACATCTTAAAAATAACAAATTTTGAACGTCTTTTTTTGGCCGGTTAACTTCTTTTTGCAAAAAAATCGGTTCTTAAATATTTTTTTTTTAAATTTACTCGGCGTTTTTTTTATTTTTTTATAAAGGGTGATTTTTAAGTTAGAGGAGTCACCATAAAAAAATAGGAACAAAAAACAAATTTTTTAGCTTGGTTTTCACGGTTTTTTTAACTCGAAGAGATTTTCATTTTATCCTTCTCCTATATAATGGATATAATGAAAATCCTCTTGAGTTGTGAATACCTTGGAAACCTTCTTAGAGCCATAGATCTTCATGATCAATGATTGTGGTTGAAAGAAAATCTTTTCTTTTTCTTTTACCTTTTTTATAAAGGCTTTAAAACCCAAAAGGGTATTATAATAATCTTCTATCTTTTTTCTCTCTCATACTTTTTCAATTCCAAGACACTTATCATTTTTACCTCTCTCATACTTTTTCACTTACCAGGACACTTAGGGTATTAGTAATACCTCTCCCGAGCTAGCTCGGGAGAGTGCTTGGGATCGCGGGATGCTCGGGAACACCATGACGTGGTGCTCGGGGAGGTTGCTCGGTAGAGGGTCACGGGAGTGGGGCACCGAGAGAAGAGAGCTCGGGAGAGGGGTGTGGGATATTGGGTCCCCCTACTTTTTGAAGAGTTTGGGGTCTCGGGATGCTCGGGAACACCATGACGGGTCAAAAGTGTGGCTCGGGGAGGTTGCTCGGGATGCTTGGGGTCGCGGGGTCGTGGGGTGGGTATTACAATTACCCTTATCATTGCTACCTATCTCCTACTTTCTTTTCTCTTTCTCTCTTTCTCTTCCTTTTTTACTTTCTCTCTCTTACTTTTTCAATGTAAGACACCGGGTGTTACAGATATAAAAAATGATAAATCTCCATATATTATTTGAATTTACATATGTAAAAAAATGTTACTACTATTAAACATTCTGCTAACAACATATTACATATGTAATGATACTACTATTAAGGTAGCGTTTGGTATGCAGGAATAGAGGGTGTAATGGAATGGGTCATTACATTGGAATGAAAAATGACATGTTTGGTAACACATTGGAATTGAATGGACCATTACATAAGGAATGTGGTTCCTTCCATATATAAAAATTTTCATTCCTTAGGGGTGGGGTGTTTTTCTTCCATTCCCTCATGTAATGGAATGAAAAATTTATTCAATTTAATTTTTTTATTAGAATTTTATGAAAACAAAAAAAAATCAAGAACAAAAAAAATAAAAAAATACGAAAAAATATAAAAATGAAAAAAAATAAAAAAAAATGAAAAACAATAATAAAATAAATATAAAATAAAAATATAAAATAATAAATAAAACCAAAAAATAAAAAATAAAAGTAAATTTGTAAATAAAAATAAGAAATAAAATAAAACTTAAAAATTAAAATATTTAATAAAAATAAATTAACTAAAAATTTAAAAATTAAAAAAATTAAAACTAAAAAATTTAAAATATAAATATAAATCAAATATATTATTTTAAATGGAGATATTGGTAAAACTGTATTCGATTACTTCATTTATAACTATCAAACAACACGAATGAATGATTTATTTCATTCTCACATGGTAACCAAACAGGATTATGGAATGGTAATGCTCCATTTCATTCCCTCACCCATTCCATTACCTTGTCCATTCCATTACACTGTTCATTCCATTACGACATACCAAACAGACCCTAAGTATTCTACTGACATCATTTTACATATGTAAATTATCCGGATATATGAAACAAAAAAATGACAAATATATTTTATTAATTTGTAAGAAGCTGTTACAAACAACATTAAACATAAACATGTCTTATACGAAATGATTAAAAACATATATAACAAGTTAACAAAAATATATAAAAGCTAATTGTTCTTGAGTTTTTGATAATCTGCTTCATCTTTGACAAAAAGATCTCGTAACATGCGAAGAAAAAAAATCACTAGTTCATATACGTAAACATCATAACATTTTACATATGTAAATTCAAGTAATTTACATACGTAATTTTCATATAAATTTACGTATGTAGCATAGCATATGTAATTTACATATGAAAATTCAAATAATATATGGAGATTTAACATTAAACAAATGAAAAATTACATATGTAACATAATTTACATATGTAATTTAAATAGATAATAAGAGATAACATGTTACTAACATAAATTTACATATGTAAATCTAAAATAGATAATGAGATATAACATGTTACATAACAAAAATATATAAAAGCTAACAAAAGTATATAAAAACTAATTATTCTTGAGTTCTTAATAATCATCTAATAATCATCTAATAATCATCTTCATCTGTATGTTACATATGTAAATTCAAGTAATTTACATATGTAAAATTCAAGTAATTTACAAATGTAAGTTCATATAATTAACATATGTAAATTCAAATAATTAACATATGTAAATTCAAAAAAAAAAGTTAAATCAGTTTATATACGTAAACATCACAACATGTTGCATATGTAAATTCAGATAACTTACACATGTAAATCCAAGTAATTTACATACGTAGATTTTCATCTAAGTTTAAGTAACGTAGCACAAGTAATTTACATATGTAAATTTAATATATATGGAGATTTAACATATGTAAAAAAAGTATTAGTGCTATTTCAAATATATTTTATTAACTTATAAGTATCCATTACAACAACATTTAAAAAACATTAAAAAATATAAAAGGTAACTAAAATATATAAAAGCTAATTGTTCTTGAGTTCTTGATAATCATCTTCAACTTTGACACAAAATCTCGTAACCTACAAAGAAAACAAGTTCATCAATTCATATACGTAAACATATGTAAATTCAAGTAATTTACATATGTAGCGCAAGTTACATATGTAAATTTAAATATATGATTAGATGTAAAATGAAACAAACGTAAATTTACATATGAAACAAGAAAATGCTTCAGTTTGTTCAAACAGGACAGCATTACTAGATGAAGAACCCTCATTGTTTACATTGTCTTGAATATTAGGATCTCCATTGGAAGCTTATGAATAAAACATATGTAAGTAAATATAAAACTGTTGGGGGGAAAAAATTAAGAACAAAGAAAGGTTAAAAAGAAAAAACTCTTAACAAACCTTCATAATATTGTTCATTGTTGATATTAAAATCATTGGATGATTCTGTACGATGCAAATGGTCTTCCAAATTGTGTGGAAACTGATGTTGAAGAGATGACATTAAATTCGAAGGTTGTATTTTTCGGATTTTTAAGGTTTTTTGAAGTGCATTAATAGAGTTAATGGGTGTTCTTGATATTAAGAAAAAGAAGAAGAATTAAAGTATAAGTGTAAATGAAAATGAAAAAAAAAAGATAGTAAGGGGGTTATCTAGGAGGAAAAGGTGAGGAAAAGGTGATGGAAACGATTTTTTTTTTCTTCAAATTTTTTGTAGTGATTATATGTGTTAATACAAGCCCTATGGTGCAAAAAATCCAAAAAACGCATAGTAGTTTTTTTTTAAATTTCCGAAATTTGACGTTACGTCATGTTCATATGTAACATTTACCTGTTACATATGTAAAATGCCTTGTTACATATGTAACAAAATCTGTAAATAATTTTTTTTTAAAAATCTCTAGGCGCTTTTTTATTTTTTTTTCACCAAAATCATCAAAAATGAATGTAGAATCTATAAAAAAATACATTTAAAAAATTAATAAATTTTGAACGTCTTTTTTGGCCGGTTAACTTCTTTTTGCAAAAAAATCGGTTCTTAAATTTTTTTTTAAAAAAATTTACTCGGCGTTTTTATTTTTATTTTTTTCATAAAGGGTGATTTTTTAAGTTAGAGAGTCACCATAAAAAAAAATCGGAAAACAAAAAACGAAATTTTTAGCTTAGTTTTCACGGTTTTTCCAACTTGGAGAGGTTTTCATTTTATCTTTCTCCTATATATATATATATATATATATATATATATATATATATATATGTATATAAAGGGTGAGGTTCATTGTAGACACCCCCATAAGTGTAGACAGGTAGACACTTTTTTTCACCAGTAGATCTCTTGATCTAATGGTTGTCATTAATCTCTTTATTTTTTTTATTTTTTCACACTTTTCAAACAATTTCACATGTGAAAAAGAGCTATTTCACATGCGAAGGTGTCTACAATTTTTTTTTCACATGCGAAATTATTTGAAAATAATAATAATAAAAAAAGAAAAAAGAAAAAAAAAAGAAATTGTTTTTTTCACATGTGAAATTGTATGAAAAGTGTAAAAAAAGAAAAAAAGAAAGAAAAAAAGAAATCAATCACAACCATTAGATCAAGAGATCTAATGGTAAAAAAGGGTGTCTACCTGTCTACACTTATAGGGGTGTTTACAATGAACTTTTCACTGTATATATATATATAATATATATATATATATATATATATAATATATATATATAGGGTTAGGTTCAAATGAGAACTTTTTCTTTTGAGAACTTTTGAGAACTAAATATCAACCACAAATTTCATGGGGACCACTACAATTCATGGGAGGGGGATACATGTAAATAAACTTGTGGCTCAAATTAGTTCTTTTTATTTCTCAAACCCAATTGGTTCCCAAATGATCCTCTCCCTATATATATATATATATATATATATATATATAGGGTTAGGTTCAAATGAGAAGTTTTTATTTTGAGACCTTTTAGAAACTAAATCTCAACCACAAATTTCAGGGGGGGGGACCACTACAATTCATGGGAGGGGGGGGGTATATGTAATAAACTTGTGGCTCAAATTAGTTCTTTTTAGTTCTCAAATGATCCTCTCCCTATATATATATATATATATATTTATATATATATTTATATATATATATATATATATATATATATATATAGGATTAGGATCGTGTGAAAACCCATTTATTTTGTGAAAACGTGAAAACCACTTTAAAACCTTTATAACTTTTTCATACGTTAATGTTTTTTCATGAAATTTGCGCCAAAAGTCTTAGAATTACGTTATCTTTAATTCTATAAAAACCAAAAACAAAAAAAAAACGTTTTTTTATTTATTTTTTATGTTTTTTTTCCGTTTTTGGTACACATGTGTACCACAATAAAAAAACTCAAAATTTAATATGAGTTACTAATAGTTTTAAAAGGAAATTGCACCCTAATTATTATAGTTTTATTATCTTTATATCTAAAGAAAAAAATAACATTTTATGATTTTTTAAGTATTGCTACACATGTGTACTATGTTTAATTATCATTCGTAACATAAATGTTTTATTGTTTTTAATATGTTTTTAATATATTTTTAACATAAGGAGTGTTTTTATACTTTATAATTCGTTTTTGTGTAGTAGTAGTGATGATGGTACACATGTGTACCAAAAACGGAAAAAAAAAACTTTTTTTTTTACTTTTTTTTTTACGTTTTTTTTTTATAAATATTGTTTTCCAGAGTTATAGATAACGTAATTCTAAGACATTTGGCGCAAATTTCATGAATAAACATTAACGTATAAAGAAGTTATGTAGGTTTTAAAGTGGTTTTCACGTTTTCACAAAATAAACGGTTTTCATAGGATCCTTCCCCTATATATATATAGAGGAAGGTTCCCGTGCATCAGGCAAAGTTGACTACATCCGGTACACACAGGGGCATATTAGGAATGTCCAGATTTCTCCCCATATGTGGTATATTTGGTAGTTATTCAAGTTCCCCCAGTTTTTAAAACGATCATAACTTTTTCATACGACGTTATTTTCGAAAACGAATTTCACCATAATTCTAGTCGTGATTTTATCTTTAATTTGAGACTAGGTTTGCTCGATTTGAAGAAACTTTTTTTTTGACGTTTTAACCGGGGTTTTTCTAGTTTTTTTTTTATTTTTTTTTATTTTTGGGTAGTACTAGCTGCGATTTAGGGTCCTAAAAATTTTCAGATTTTAATTCGAAGCGTAGACATCTTTTTTTTAATTTTTAAAAAAAACATTGACAATACACCAGCATAGCACAACACATACCAGCATAGACCAGCGCTGAAAGACCAGTCTACCAGCACAAGAGCACAATTCCACCAGCACAGCCAGCACAATTCCACCAGCACAACCAGCACAGACCAGCACAGCCAGCACAATTCCACCAGCACAGCCAGCACAGACCAGCGTCGTAAAAAACGTGAAATTTTTTTTTCTCCAAATCAAGTAAACCTAGTCTCAAATTAAAGACAAAATCACGACTAGAAATATGGTGAAATTCGTTTTCAAAAATAACGTCGTATGAAAAAGTTATGGTCGTTTAAAAATTGAGGGGGAACTTGAATAAATATTATCTTCCACATTTACCCTTCCAGCTTTAAGATTCCTCCACTCCTTCTCTCTCATCTCTTTTAATCTTATCCATCCATCAAATTGATCTAGTGATCCAGATTTGGCGGCACCGGACTTAGGCAAATGCCCCTGCCGCATATATATATAGGTAAAAGATCCGTGTAGACCCCTTATTTTTTGTAGACTCCGTAGACCCCTTATAAAACTCAATAAAACTCATTAAAACTCACTAAAAATAAAACTCAGTTTTATTAATTTAGTTTTTTTATTTGCGATAAGCTTTTAAGAACAAAAAAAAGACAATTAAAAAAAAAGAAAAACGAAAAACATAAAAAATTGAACATTTTAAGACAATGAGTTTTAAAAATCAATGAGTTTAAAACTCAATAAACTCAATAAAACTCAGTGTTGCGTTTAAAACTCATTATTTTTGAACTCATTGTCTTAAAATGTTCGATTTTTAATGTTTTTTGTTTTTTTTTAATTTATTTATTTATTTATTTTGGTTCTTAAAAGCTTATCGTAATAAAAAAAACCAAATTTACAACACTGAGTTTTATTTTTATTGAGTTTTATAGGGGTCTACGGGGTCTACGGGGTCTACAAAATTTAAGGGGTCTACACGGAACCCTTCCCTATATATATATATATATATATATATATATATATATATATATATATATATATATATATAGAGAGAGAGAGAGAGAGAGAGAGAATGTATATAATGAAAACCCTCTTGAGTTGTGAAAATTGTAAAAACTATTTTATAGCCTTAGATCTTCTCCATCAATGGTTGATATTAATTCTTGACCTTTTCATTTTTTTTTATCTAGTATTTAATACCTAAAGAGCAAGATAGTAATCTCCACCTTTTTCAACTTCCAAGATAAAATATCACTTTCTCTTTTCAACCTTTTCAACTCCAAAGACACAAAACATGACACAAATATATTTTCTTCTCAAACTTTTTCAACTCCAAATTATTATTATATCTTTAACTTTTTTTAATTCAAAAATTTTAATTTCCAAGATACGAATTGTACGTATGTAAAAAAAGTATTAATGCTATTAAACATTATGCTCACAACATTATACGTTGTAAATTATCTAGACAAATATACCAAAAAAAATACAAATATATTTTATTAACTTATAAGTAACAATTACAACATATAAAAAATATGTAAATTCATGAATGCAGCACAAGTAAGTTATATATGTAAATTACTTACGAATGTAGTACAAGTGATTTACATATGTAACTTCAAGTAATATATGGAGATTTAACTTGAATTAACATATATAAATATTTATATCCAACAATTTAAGGAATAAGATTGATTACATATGTAAATGATATATAATATAATTCTTCACCAAATGTACGGAGATTTTTAAAGAAACATATGTAATTTTCACTAAATGTATGAAGATTTTTAAAGAAACATATGTAATTTAAAAAATATATACATATAAAAAAATTACATTTGTAAATTAAAATTATTTACATATGTAAAGCATTTACATATGTAATAATTAAAGTGTAACTTAAAAAGAATTGTTGGGAGATGGAAACAAAAAACATATGTAATTAGAGAAAAAATTGATGGTATATTTAAATTAAGATTTTCCATACATATGTAAAGATAAACTGATTTACATATGTATTTTAATATTAGAATATGAATACATAAGTTAATCTAATAAAGGCTAAATTTGAGATTACATATGTAAGTATTTATATCCAACGATTTAAGGAATCAAATTGATTACATATGTAAATGATATATAACATAATTTTTTACCAAAATGTATGGAGATTTTTAAAGACACATATGTAACTTTCACCAAATGTATAGAGTTTTTTAAAGAAACATATGTAATTTAAAAAATACATACATATGAAAATTGTAAATTAAAATTATTTACGTATGTAAACCATTTACATATGTAAATTTAAGTAATTTAGAATGTAAATTCAAGTAATTTACATATGTAAATTTAAGAAAAACGTTAACCAGTTCATATACGTAAACATCACAGCATGTTACATATGTAAATTCAAATAATCTACATATGTAAATTTAAGTAATTTACATATTTAAATTCAAGTAATTTAAAATGTAAATTTAAGTAATTTACATATGTAAATCCAAGTAATTTACATACGCAGATTTTTGTCATAGGTAGCATAAGTAATTTACATATGTAAATTTAATAATATATGAAGATTTAACATATGTAAAAAAAATATTATTGCTATTAAATATTATGCTCATAACGTTATACATGTGTAAAGTATCTAGACAGATATAACAAAATAAATGACAAATATATTTTATTAACTCATAAGTTACCATTACAACAACATTTTTCAATCAGGACAACATTAATATATGAAGAAACCTCGATGTTGACATTGTTTTGAATATTAGGATCTACATCCGAAGCTTTTAAATAAAACATATGTAAGTACATATAAAACTGTTGGGAGGAAAAACATATGTAATTATAGAGGCTTCTGAAAAAAAAGGGTAGTAAGAACAGAGGTTTACATATGTATTTTGAACTTTCTTGGATAGATATGTAAGAAACATTTAGAAAAAAAAAGGTTACTAAGAAAAAACTCCCAACATCCCTTCATAAGATTGTCTATTATTGACATGAAAATGATTGGATGATTCCGAAAAATGCAAATGGTCTTCCAAATTGTGAGGAAACTAATGTTGAGGAGAGGACATTAAATTCGGATGTTGCATTTTTGGAATTTCTGAGCTTTCTTGAGGTGAATTAATGGATGTTCTTGATATAAAGATTAAGAATAAAATTAAAAATTAAGAGTAAATGAAAAATGAAGAAAGAAATAGATGGGGGATTATCTAGGGGAAAGAGATGATGAGATGGCACCTTGGAAAGACAAATATCATAACTCATGAAAAGAAGAGGAAAATACTAAAATGCCCTTTTACTAAAGACAATCTGGTGTGAGGTGGATAGGCTACCAACCATTGGATGAGTTTTCAATGATTTCACAACTCAAAGAGGTGATTAACTTTTTTCTTGAATTTACATATGTAAATTACTTAAATTTGACATTCTAAATTACTTGAATTTAAATATGTAAATTACTTGAGTTTACATATGTAAATTACTTTAATTTGCATATGTAGATTATTTGAATTTACATATTTGAATTTACATATAGGAAAATTGGCCTCTATTAAAAAAAATCGGTGAGTCGGTCACCATCTCCGACCCTAACTCTGTTGAATCTTCACCGGATCAAACCTTCAAATATCCATACATATCGGGGTGACATTGAGATTCGGATCCCGATTCCTGAACTCGCACACTGACAATCGTTTGTTACATTTTCGTCCCCTTTTATGTAGGGTTTGATTTTGCAAGGTATATTAAAGGGTTTAACGTCTCCATTAGAGATGCCACTTCTTTTTCTTACCGGTTGCACGAAACATGTCGATTATTCTCGTCGGATCGAGCATGTGGAACTCGAACGATTTCGCGATTCCGTATCCGACTTGCTTCTACCCGTCAAAAGATTCAGAGGTATTCGCGTGGCAAGGCCGGCTGACGATAATGGAGCGGAAATGGCTGTTTTGCTTCGTGGGTGCTCCACGCCCAAACGACCCGAACTCGGTTAGGAACCTTTTGATCGGTCAATGTGTGAATTCTAGCGTCGGGAAGCTTTTGGAATGCCGTGTTGATGAAAGTAAGTGTCATTCGCCGAGTAATGTAATGAACATGTTTCAAAGCTCGGTTTTTTGCTTACAACCGGAAGGCGATTCGTACACGCGAAGATCGGCTTTTGATTCGATCTTGGTGGGTTGCATCCCAGTGTTCTTTCATCCAACTTTGTTTTACACACAATACACCTGACATCTCCCGGAAACTACACAAAATATTCGGTTGCATTCCGAACAATGATATTCGTAGGAATGTATGCATCGAACAGCTACTCAATCGAATCGATCCTGAGACAATCAAGACTCAAGAGGATGAGGGAGGAGGTGATCAGTTTGATTCCTAGATTGATTTATGCTGATCCTGATTCCAAATTGGAGACTTTAGAAGATGCATTTATGACGATGAAGGCGCTTACGAATCGATAATGGTAGTGCAGATTGTTTGATCAGGAAGCTAGAACATCAAACTTGACCAAATTATATATATGCAGGTAGATATAATTGCTTGCTTTATGGTTTGTTCTTTGTTTTGTTGAAGTAGGATGCAGTTCTCTTGTAGTTTTGGCCTAATATATGTTCTCTTTCTTAGGTTTTCTATTGTAGTTGTGATAGTTGGTCACTATATGTGTCTCGTAATTTGAATGATTTGCTTTCCACCCCGAAGAAGCAACGCACATGTAACAAACGATCGGTGTGTGAGTTTGGGAATCGGGATCCGAGTCTTAATGTCACCCCGATATGCATGGATATTTGAAGGTTTGATCCGGTGAAGATTTAATAGATGGTGACCGACTCACCGATTTTTTAAGAAATAATAAAAATTAGACCCTCCATTCTAAAAAATTACAAAAACAGTCCCTCACACTAACTGGGTTAGTTTATAGTTAACGACGGTTTAATATAGGCCAATGGTTTAATAATTGGGATTATTGTAGGAAAAAATCAAAACTGGGATTATCATCGGCCAATATGTGATAACTGAGATTAATAGGGGCCAATTTTCCTTACATATATAACATGTTGTGATGTTTACGCATAAGAACTGATTAACTTTTTTCTTGAATTTACTTTCTAAATTACTTAAATTTACATTTTAAATTACTTAAATTTACATTTTAAATTACTTAAATTTACATATGTAAATGGTTTACATACGTAAATAATTTTAATTTACAAATGTAGTTTTTTTCATATGTATGTAATTTTTTAAATTACATATGTTTCTTTTAAAAACCCCATACATTTGGTGAAAATTACATTTGTTTCTTTAAAAATCTTAATACATTTTGGCGAAGAATTATGTTATATATCATTTACACATGTAATCAATTTGATTCCTTAAATTGTTGGATATAAACATTTACATATGTTAATTCAAAAAAATTTCAAAGCATGTGTTTACTCAAAGCATACTGTAACATCTGTATGTTTCAAAACCTTGAAAATCGACCCACATCAAGATCCAAGGTTTAAGCCCAATTCTCAACACCATGAATGTTGGATTACTTTATTTTATATGATAGTACTTTAAAAATGGTGAACGTCGGCGAAAACCGTGCGTAAACCGAGTTATAATGAAGCGAGAATCATGAAATTAAGTTTGATGTTAGATGTTGATTGCATAGTCGCGACCTCCTCTTCTAAACCATCCCACATCGCCCCAAAAATAAATTTTCACTCCATTTCTCATCTATAAATACCATCCCTTGATCCCTAATAGCTTGTAATTTCTAGTTTGAGTATAAACAAGTGGAATAACCAATTTTTGGTGGTTCTACAACTACAATACCCCTTTGGGTGTCGTGCTTAGTAGTTTTTTATGCTCTCGGTGAAGAGGTGCTGTCTTTCAAGCTTGTCTCGTTTGAAAAGCTTCTTTGAAGGTAATTCTTCTTCTTTTTCTTTCTTTGTTTCCTTTCTTTCCTTCCTTTCGTTATTCGTTTATTTATCGCTTTATTAGTTTAATTAATTTAGTTTAGGTTCTTAGTTAGGTGCTTTAGGCTCGTTTAGGTATCCTTGCTAAGGCTCGTTCTTAGAACGCCTAGCATTGCTAAGGCTTGTCCTTTGGACGGCCTAGCTTTGCAAAGGCACGTCATTAGGACGTGTTGCCTTGCTTAGGCTGATTTAGGCTTGTTGTAGCCCTGTAGAGGCTCGTTAGGCCCAACGAGCCTAACGAATCAACAATAAAACTAATTCTTAATCATTCTAATATCTAATTCAGGTTGTTAACATAAACTCATTTCTAAGAATTTCAAATATCTTAGAAATCGATCTCTGTTTAACAACATATTTAGTGATGGTACTTGAGACGCAAATGACATGTAGTAACTGGAATGGTGAAAACACCGGTAGTTCGAGTCTCTGTCAAAGGATAAGTGTTCGCATAAATCTCATAGTCGGACCTGGATGCTTACCTGGGATATCCCAATGAGAGTGTCATAACCTATTAGGCCAAATCATGTCTAGTAACGTTTAAGGTATTGTTACTCTTAAAAGTTAACATGTTTTCAAACTTGAATTTATAACATTAAAACCCATTCCCCAAATGCATAAGAGCTTAGAATCCCATATTCCAATATTCATGTCGTCCCATTCTATATTTTTAAGAAGAATCTTCGGTACTAATCATTTCACCTTCACTTTTCGCTTTGTGGACTTAACTTCTAATCCCAGTGAGTAATCCTTGCCCCTTTTCTTATTTTCTCATTTTTGGGGTTGCACCATGTATCATATTTCAAAGTGTTGTCTTTCAAGTTTATCATTTACCATGCGTATGTGATATATGTGTGAATTATGTGTTATGTGACTTCTAGCATGATTTGTCAATATGTGATTTTCAAAGGCTTTCATGTTTACATGTTTATCATTGGATGTCATGTGTGTCATTGGATGTCATGTCTGCCATTGGTTGTCATATATGTCATGTCTTTCATTTGGCATAATATTAACGTAAGGCTTGGGGTAACAAAGGTAGATCTATCGGTTGACAACCCACTTAACTTGACCGGTTCGACGTTGGGTGTTTGGAGCCTATTTCATTATTTCATTAGTCTAACCTGCGGGTTAAGGAATACATCATATGTCATTGAGGTTTGTTTATGCCTAGTCTTTCATGTTGTCATTTTATACCAGCAATTTTGGTTATGCCTAGTCTTTCATGTTGTCAATACATTGTAGCATGTTATATTTCACTTATTCTATCATATGACACGTAACGCATGTTTTTCAAATATATGTTATATATCTAACTTGTGGTTACTCACCAACTATTTATAATTGTCCCCCCTTTATTTCATACATGTTGCAGACTATGATGTTGATGTTTCATATCACATAGGGCTTTTGGACCTAGTTTAATAAAGAAATTGTATTTGTTATCAATATGTGGTATATTGTTTTATTTTTCAATGTTATCAATAAAATTCATTATTTAACAATTGCCACTAAATTAGTTGTCATGAGCTTATGGGCAATCTAATCATGCCCCTAAAATTTCCGTCGTCGGTTGGGGTGTGACACATACTACATATGTAATCTCAAATTTAGCCTTTATTAGATTAACTTATGTATTTATCATTTTATTATTAAAATACATAGAGTAAATTACAATTTACGTCCTTTGGGAAGTATGCAAATTTCACTTTTCGTCCTTAAACTAAAGAAATAACAAAAAACGTCCTTTATATTTATGGTTTGTTTCAAATCACGTCCTTTTGTCTAACGGACATTAAATTTGTCCGTTAAACCAGGTCATGTGCAAGGCACATGAGGGCAATATGGTCATTTATTCTTTTAATATAGAGCAAATTACATTTTACGTCCTTTAAGAATTACAAAAATTTCAATTTACGTCCTTAAACTAAGGAAATAACAAAAAGGTCCTTTAAGTTTATACTTTGTTATACCTTACATCCTTTTCTCTAACAAACATTAATTTTTTCTATTAAGCTATGTCAACTGCATTGCACATGAGGATATAATTGTCTTTTTATATTATAGGGCCATTTTGTAAATAAATAGAAGTATAAAACTTATATGAATATAATTATTTTTATAAAATAAATGAAAAATCTGATCAGACCAAACTTCAATATCTCCAGTCTCCATCACATTTTAATTCCTCCATGGCATCACTGCTTCTCTACCAAACCCTATGTCGCCGCCCCAGCTCCACCTCTGACCATCATTGCACCACACATCTACCTCTATCGTTATACTTCATGTCACCATCCATCCTACACCCGACCAATAAAAACCTATTCGTTCATGAAGATCAAACTCCCTCAGCAACAAGTCAGAAAAAAAGATCCCACAAAGCATTTACGATGCAAGAATTATGATGGATGGTGATAGGAGGTATTACGATGGAGTTGGATGTGTGGTGTGGCGATGATCGGAAGTGGAGGTGGGGCGGTGACAGAGGGTTTGGTGGAGAAGCAGCGGTGCCATGAAGGAATTAGAATGTGGTGGACATTGGAGATATTGAAGTTTGGTCTGATCAGATTTTTTATTTATATTTTTATTTATTTTATAAATAAAATTATATTCATATAAGTTTTATATTTTTATTTATTTACAAAATGGGCCGTACAATATAAAAAGACAATTATGTCCTCGTGTGCAATGCACCTCATATAGCTTAACAGAAAAAATTAATATTTCTTAAAAGAAATGATGTAAGCTGTAACAAACTATAAACTTAAAGGACTTTTTTGTTATTTCTTTAAGTTAAGGATGGAAATTGAAATTTGGGTAATTCTTAAAGGACGTAAAATGTAATTTGTTCTATATTAAAATAATAAAATGACCATGTTGCCCTCATGTGCCTTGCACATGACCTGGTCTAACGGAAAAAATTAACGTCTGTTAGACGAAAGGACGTGATTTGAAACAAACCATAAATATAAAGGACGTTTTCTGCTATTTCTTTAGTTTATGGATGAAAATTGAAATTTACATACTTCTTAAAGGACGTAAATTGTAATTTACTCAAATACATATGTTTTGAATAAACACATGCCTTGAATTTTTTTGAATAACATATGTAAATATTTATATCCAACAATTTATGGAATCAAATTGATTACATATGTAAATGATATATAACATAATTTTTCACCAAAATGTGTGGAGATTTTTAAAGAAACATATGTAATTTTCACCAAATGTATTGAGTTTTTTTAAAGAAACATATGTAATTTAAAAAATACATACATATGAAAAAAACTACATTTGTAAATTAAAACTATTTACGTATGTAAACTATTTACATATGTAAATTTAAGTAATTTAGATTGTAAATTCAAGTAATTTACATATGTAAATTTAAGAAAAAAGTTAATCAGTTCATATACGTAAACATCACTGCATGTTACATATGTAAATTCAAATAATCTACATATATAAATTCAAATAATCTACATATGTAAATTCAAGTAATTTACATATTTAAATTCAAGTAATTTAAAATGTAAATTTAAGTAATTTACATATGTAAATCCAAGTAATTTACATACGTAGATTTTCGTATGTAAAAAAATTATTAGTGATATTAATATTATGCTCATAACATTAAATATAACAAAAATGTGACAACCGGCAATTTCTCAGGTAACCCCCGTTAATAACTTGCGTTATATTTCGATAACGTCCGTTACCTTAGTTAACTAGAATAGTTACACGAGCATTAAACATGAGTCTAGACGTCGGTTGACCAACCAGAATGTATATAAGTTATAATTTATGATTTCACGAAAACGTTTTGTCATTTTATGTGGCAATTATATTAATTATTTTTACGTGGTATATATGTATATATATACGCACGTCGTTTTATGATTTTATGTGGCGATGGGTCGCGCAATGATACGAACCGTTTCTATAATTTTATAGGAATTTAAAAATATATAGTTATGTGCTATAACTATGATTTTATGTGAACCATTTATATAATTATAAATTGGTATTTATGATTTTATGTGCATCAATTCGGGTTTACATCCTATAAACGTTACACGTCAATTATATTTGTGACAAACACACGTATACATTCGATTTAGGGTGTTCTCCGTTAAATCCGTTAGAGTTAACTAGAAACTTTTAACCTCGAGGGGTTACCTTTGCCATTTCTTAAGCTTCCTCTAAATTAAACAAACCTTGAGGGACCAACATTGCAGTTTTTCCAAACTGGTTTTCTAGTTAGTGAAAGCTGGAGGGGTGTTTCTGTGATTACACGAAACTTGTTTCCTTACTTTGTAAAATAGTGAGGGGCTATTCTTGCCCATGGACAAAACACGTTAAAAGTTCCGTCTGAAATTAAACCGATGACGGTGACGCTTCTCTTTTCGGTAACGGATTTTCGCTCAAGCCAATTCAATGCTGCCATTACGAACCGGTGCCATTTACTCACAACAATCACAAGCGAAGTTCAGTTTCTTCCATCATTGTGTCCTAACTTGAACACCGAAACCCCCCCTCAGAAGCTTACCCCCGTGAACAACCGCCACAAAGAGAAACCGGCATCCACACGCCTACTCCGATTCTGTGTCATTCACCACGGTGGTGCCACTGTTGGATTCACACCACCATTGCACACCAATACAACAACATCAAGGAGCATATCAGGCCCACTGGAAGGATCGGTTCGTGTCATCATCATCGAGGTCGTCATCGCCGTGTTGTGTCAGAGCTCGTCGTTTGAAACGGAGGTACTTCTCAACCCCATTTAAACCTGTTAAGTAGCGTCATACTCGATTCTTTTCGTCATTAGGGGCTTCTGAGTTTTTCTCTGAACTCCTCCATGGCAGTCGGGATACATTAGGGTTTTTATGGGGAAGAAGGTGACATGGGTCAAAATGTTTTAAGTATTTAAATTGTTGGGTAATATTCGCCTTCAGGAGATAGCCCAGTGGCTAAGGCCCGTTGTTTTGTTCCGAGTGGTCAGTGGTTCAATACCCGGCTACCTTAAACCTGTTTATTCATTTTCTGAAAACCGATTTTGGCCAGTGTGGATATTCAAAATGTTTTCTGATCGAATAATTAACCAAACCAGGCCGTTGGCCAAGTGGTTTGGGTGCTTTGATGGGAACTAGAGGTCATAGATTTAATCTTGTGACCTCCGGTTTTGCCATATTATTTTGTTGTAGTATTTTTGCCCTTTTTCTAGACCCGGAACTTATCACCCATCATTCGTATCATCGTTTTTGAACCCGTAACTTAATAAATATTGTTAGTCTGATTTTTATACCCACATTTTATATAACACAAGTTTTTATAAACAAGAGTATATATACATTGTTGGAGACTCGGAAATGAATTATCTATGTATACATTGTAAACAACTGAAAAATATATATATATATACATATTTTTGAATATTTATTAACATTTAAGTATATTTTGAGTGCACGTTATCAACATAATTATATATTTGGTGATGTATATATATATATATATATATATATATATATATATATATATATATATATATTTATACATATATATACATATTTTATTCGACTTAATGGACGTATATTATTAGCTAATAATATACTTTTTCTCGACCTTTGTAATCATCATGAGTTTTGGCTATGTGTCATCCTCGACTTATTTTGGATTTGTTGAACCCTCGTCATGTCATAGTTTGACATTGTTTGATTTCACCGTTAGTCTAGACTTAGTCACTTAAAGTGAACACACACTTACGTATATGCTCGTTAGGTGCTTGGTGGATTATACAGGACCTGTTGTTCGCTACTTGCGGTGTTACTTATCTGGAATTGCTATGCACCCTAAGGTGAGTTACACAACCATTACGTTACGTCCGCTTTTGGACGATAACACACACAAACACGTTACACCCGGGTTAGGGTGATAACACGACAGCTATTAAGTATGATTAAAGTAGAAATCCTGTATATATCACATGTTCACGTAAAATACTTTATCTTTGAAAGTCCTTACTTATCGAACCGTTAATAGCAAATAGCGAGGGGATATTGGGTAGTACTACTGGGGTCTGACAAACCCCACTCAGCGGGCACGAGATGCACCACCCGACTGTCGGTCGGACTGAGGACAATGTCAGCCTAACTTACCATGATCGAGTAGACACGGGGAAGGCAAAACACGTAAGGAATTATTCCTACAAATAATTGGCCAGCTTCTGTTACGAACGTTTTAGTGACATGAACTTAGGCTCGCTACCTACGATATGGATTGTACTTGTAATATACATACTTATATACGAATAAAGACTGTTGTATTCGTACTGCATATCTATACTAGTTATACTTATGTGCTTATGTGAACTCACCAACATTAGTTGACACTTGCTCTTATGCATGTTTTGCAGGAAGCTAGGAGAATCTGATTTTTGGGCACATACGTTAGCTAAAACCTTTTATTTTGGGAATTTGTTTTCAAATCTTTTCAATTGGTATTTACTTATCGGGCGCTTGTTTTGCGCAACATAACTTTTATGAGCTTCCGCTAAACTTTAACTCTGGTTGATTTCCCGTTTGGAAATATATTTACATTATGAACCATTAACTAATGTTTGATGTAACTAATGACTCGGGTCCGGGTCTGGATCACACCCCACACAGTAAAAATCTGTTAGTGGAAATTGGGGGTGTGACAAAAAAATGATAAATATATTTTATTAACTCATAAGTTACCATTACAACAACATTTGTTCAATCAGGACAACATTAATAGATGAAAAAACCTCGATGTTGACATTGTCTTGAATATTAGGATCTCCATCCGAAGCTTCTGAATAAAACATATGTAAGTACATATAAAACTATTGGGGGGGGGGGGGGGACATATGTAACTACAGGGGCTTCTGAAGCAAAAAGGGTAGTAAGAACAGAGGTTTACATATGTATTTTGAACTTTCTTGGATAGATATGTAAGAAACATTTAGAAGAAAAAAGGTTACTAAGAAAAAACTCCCAACATACCTTCATAAGATTGTCCATTATTGACATGAAAATGATTGGATGATTCTGAAAAGTGCAAACGGTCTTCCAAAATATGAGGAAACTGATGTTGAGGAGAGGACATTAAATTCGGAGGTTGCAATTTTGGAATTTCTGAGCTTTCTTGAGGTGCATTAATGGAAGTTCTTGATATGAAGATGAAGAAGAAAATTAAAAGATAAGAGTAAATGAAAAATGAAGAAAGAAATAGATGGGGGATTATCTAGGGGAAAGAGATGATGAGATGGCATCTTGGAAAGACCAATATCATAATTCATGAAAAGAAGAGGAAAATACTAAAATGCCCTTTTGCTAAAGACAATCTGGTGTGAGGTGGATAGACTACCAACCATTGGATGAGTTTTCAATGATTTCACAACTCAAAGAGGTGATTAACTTTTTTCTTGAATTACATATGTAAATTACTTAAATTTGACATTCTAAATTACTTGAATTAATATATGTAAATTACTTGAGTTTACATATGTAAATTACTTGAATTTACATATGTAGATTATTTGAATTTACATATATAACATGTTGTGATGTTTACGTATATGAACTGATTAACTTTTTTCTTGAATTTACATTCTAAATTACTTAAATTTACATATGTAAATGGTTTACATACGTAAATAATTTTAATTTACAAATGTAGGTTTTTTCATATGTATGTGTTTTTTTTTTAAAATTACATATGTTTCTTTTATAAACCCCATACATTTGGTGAAAATGACATTTGTTTCTTTAAAAATCTTAATACATTTTGGCGAAGAATTATGTTATATATCATTTACATATGTAATCAATTTGATTCCTTAAATTGTTTGATATAAATATTTAATATTTACATATGTTAATTCAAAAAAATTTCAAAAGCATGTGTTTACTCAAAGCATAATGTAACATCCGTATGTTTCAAAACCTTGAAACTCGGCCCACATCAAGATCCAAGGTTTAAGCCCAATTCTCAACACCATGAATGTTGGATTACTCTATTTCATATGATAGTACTCTAAAAATGGTGAACGTAGGCGAAAACCGTGCGTAAAACCGAGTTATAACGAAGCGGGAGTCACGAAAACAAGTTTGGTGTTAGATGTTGATTGCATTGTCGCGACCTCCTCTTCTAAACCATCCCACATCGCCCCAAAAGCAAAATTTTACTCCATTTCTCATCTATAAATACCCTCCCTTGATGCCTAATAGCTTGCAACTCCTAGTTTGAGTATAAACAAGTGGAATAACCAATTTTTGGCGGATCCACAACTACAATACCCCTTTGGGTGTCGCGCTTAATAGTTTTTATGCTCTCGGCGAAGAGGTGCTGTCTTTCAAGCTCGTCTTGTTTGAAAAGCTTCTTTGAAGGTAATTCTTCTTCTTTTTCTTTCTTTGTTTCATTTCTTTGCTTCCTTTTGTTATTCGTTTATTTATTGCTTTATTAGTTTAATTAGTTTAGTTTAGGTTCGTAGTTAGGTGCTCCAGGCTCGTTTAGGTAGCCTTGCTAAGGCTCTATCTTAGAATGCCTAGCATTGCTAAGGCTTGTCTTTAGACGGCCTAGCTTTGCAAAGGCACGTCATTAGGACGTGTTGCCTTGCTTAGGCTGATTTAGGCTTGTTGTAGCCTTGTAGAGGCTCGTTAGGCCCAACTAGTCTAAACTATCATGTCCAATTTCATCTATATTCTTCTAATCCAAAAGTCAACATTTTTATGCATGAACAAATTGGATTTAAGGCTTGTTTTTCACAAATCAACCATAAAACTAATTCTTAATCATTCTAATATGTCATTCAGATTGTGAACATAAACTCATTTTTAAGAATTTAAAATAACTTAGAAATCGATCTCTGTTTAACAACATATTTCGTGATGGTACTTGAGACGCGAATGACATGTAGTAACTGGAATGGTGAAAACACCGATAGTTGGGGTCTCTGTCAAAGGATAAGTGTTCGCATAATCTCATAGTCGGACCTGGATGCTTACTTGGGATGCCCCGATGAGAGTGTCATAACCTATTAGGCCAAAGCATGTCTAGTAACGTTTAAGGTATTGTTACTCTTAAAAGTTAACATGTTTTCAAACTTCAATTTATAACATTAAAATCCATTCCCCAAATGCATAAGAGCATAGAATCCCATATTCCAATATTCATGTCATCCCATTCTATTTTTTTAGGATGAATCTTCGGTACTAATCATTTCACCTTCACTTTTCGCTTTGTGGACTTAACTCCTAATCCAAGTGAGTAATCCTTGCCCCTTTTCTCATTTTCTCATTTTTGGGGTTGCAACATGTATCATATTTCAAAGTGTTGTCTTTCAAGTTTATCATTTACCATGCGTATGTGATCTATGTGTAAATTATGTGTTATGTGACTTCTAGCATAATTTGTCAATATGTGATTTTCAAAAGCACACGACTTTCAAAAGAGACTATGGCGAATCCGAAAGCAAATAATAAAAATATAGGAAAAGTTGAACAATAAAAAAACTATGAATGACAGTGAAGCGCATGTTACCACACGAAATACCGGGTTAAAGGTTATTTTAAGAACCGGTAACAGAATGTGACCAAGGATAATACAAAACACTTACAAACGTTGTTACCGGCTCGGGTCACTAGGATTCAAAAAAGGTCGGATGGTGATGCGAATGGTGAGTCTGATATTAACAATGAAAATGAGGTCGGAGATAATGATGAAGATGGAACACAAACTGATACGGATGATGACGCATCAGTTATAAATATTCAAGTAATTACTATTGCATCGATGCAACAGTGTATTAATATGTTAACGTGTAAACTAAACAATGTAGGGTTTGAGATGAAAAGGAGGAGGGTAAATGAAACAGCAAACGAAGATGGTGTTGAAGGTGACAATGAAGTGATGATGATGAGGAAGACGATGAGATAGATGATGGCATGTCGGGAGGGGAAGATGGATCTGGAAATGAAAATGAGGAAGATGGATCAGGAGATGAAGACGAGGAAGACGCATCCGGAGATGAAGATGAGGAAGATGAAGATAAAGAAGACGAAGACGAAGAAGAGGAACCGAACGTCACGTCGAGGGATGACGATAATATTTTTTAATTATATATTGTATATGCACGATGCACTAGGATTAAATATACTTGTATTTTTTCTTACTACCATACTGATGCACTATGCAAATTTGTTCACATCATACTTATGGTGCACTATGAAATATTATTATTTTTTACAGCAGGATGATGATGCACTATGCACTATCAATGTTTTATATCAGAATTATGATGCACTATGAACTAGTATATACTTGTATTGTCTTAACCTCATACCGGTGCACTATGCAATATTATGTAAAATAATTGGATTTTTTACATGTGAAAGATGACGCGCTATGCACTTTTAATGTAATATACCTGTATTTATTACAATCAAACAAACTTATGCATTGTTCATTATTATATAATATGCTTGTATTTTTTTAAACAGACCTGGAACCAAACTCGGAGGAGGAAAAGAGGAAGCAAAAGAAGAGAAAGCGCTTGGCGCCAAAGAAACCAAAAAAGATAAATTTCAGGAAAAAATGGCTATCTATCTCTACACGTTTATCACCTAAACAATGTGCCTCATGATCGAAAGCCTAACAAAAAAACAGCGGGACATAGTAAGAAAAATGAGGCTGGGACATCTGTTAAAGTTTAAAGTGAATGAAATCCCTACAAAAATAGGGTATTTTGTGGTCGACAAGTTCAACCCAATAACAATGACGATAGATTTGGGAAAGGTGAAGGTAAATGTAGATGAAGAGGCTGTTACAAAGATTATGGGATTGCCGAATAGTGGTGAAGTGTTGATTGAATCTAAGAAAAAGAAGTGGGGTAAGCTGGCAACAGATTGGAGGAACCGTTACCCAAATACTTATGTATCACCAACTGAATTTCAGATATGATAAAGAAAGAAAGAATAACACCCAACAGTAATTTTTTCAAGCTAGACTTCATAGCACTATTAGTCGGCACCATGGCGTACACACAAAAGCAAGGCAATCTCAAGATCGACTATAATGCGAACATATCGGACGATACAGATCTGGACAACATTAACTGGTCCGAGTTCATAGTCAGGTCGCTAAAGGTATGCAAGTAAGAGTGGATCAGAGATGAGAAAAATTCGAGATTCATGGGTCCCCTAACGCTTCTAATGGTATGTCATTTGATACTATGTTTAAAACTGATATTACCATAACCAACAATAAGTACATGTTAATAACTTACAAAATGTTTATAAAACACGTAGATGGCGTACGTGGATGGAACAACGTGCGTGTTTCCGGAAGAACGAGTTGACCCCCCCCCCCCTATCAGATTTTGGACAAAGAGGAAACTGGCTGCCAGGGAAACATATGAAATAGAGAACGGGGGGTTTGGTATTGGCAAGGCAAGGGAGTTTTTCATTGACGACAAAGGGGACGCAAGCGACTTCAAGGAGGACGAACCAAAAGCCAACAATCTAATGGTACGTTATTATTTATAGTTAGTTGGTGCATTGAATACTTGTAGTACACGATCATGATTATGAATTCATATCTACATTAGTAGTACGTGATCAGGATTATGTATAAGCTGAAAGTTAGAGTATAGTATTGAAAAAACCGTTGCATTATAATACTATTGCATTGTGCACCGTTATCGAAAAAACTAATTTTGTTTACATGTATGTGTTGATTGTAATGCGCAATGCATCGTTATGAAATCTGGTATCATACTTTGTTTATAATGATGCATTGTGTATCAATGTGTATCATACTTGTATGTCCTAACATCTGAATGATGCACAATGCATCAGTAGAAGTTTTCTGTAAATTGGTATCATACTTTGTTTATAATGACACATAGTGCATTAATGTATATTATACTTATATGTCCTAACATCTGAGCAATGCACGGTGTATCAGTAAAAAGTTTTGTGATTATGTTTTGTTTGTAATGCACAATGCATCATTATGTAAACTGGTATCATACTTTGTTTATAATGATGCATGTTGTGTTGTTTTTTTTATTATACTTAGTATAAAGTGGTTACTTATAATCAAGTTGGGTTGTATTTATCAGGAATGCATTGATGTATTGGAGCACACGTTCGTGGTGATGGAAACGAAAAAGGAGACAGCTGTGAAGGTTTTAAAAAATACATTTGCAAATTTTCCGGATGACAATGAGGTAAAGATGTATGCGGAAAGGTACAATTCAAGGTTTAAAGATGTGGTGTAAGTTGAAAGAAATGAATATATAAACAATGATCCGGCAAAAGGAGCAGAAAAGGTGAAGGACAGAGTGAAGAAAAAGCGCGTCAAGGATCCTTCAATGCCAACATTCAATTTGTTGTCGCCATCTTAAAGTTCTCAAGAAACGAAAGAAGCCGAGACAAACTTGGAAGAAGCCAGCAAGGCTGCAAAAGTCGGCAAGCCCGCTGCAGCCAGAAAGGCTGCTGCGACAGTGAAGTTGGGAAATGTCAGGGCAAATGAAAATGACACTAGGGGTACGAGAACAAGAGCAGAAAATGCAATGGGCAAAGTAAAGGCGCGGATGAAGTCGGTAAGGAAACGCAAGAAATTATCGACATAAACACACCCGCAAACAGGCAAGAAAGGTTGGCATGAGAATTTCTATTGGCGTGCATAGAATCTCAAAAGAGAACGCTGCGGAAAGTGGTTAAAAAGGTCATCAAATTAGGACAACTCACAATAAAAGGAGACAACAAAGAGGTCAACCTGTATTTCATGTAAGTACCCATATTTGTATCCCTAATGTATCGGTATCACGTATTGGCAAGCACGATATAAAATGTCACATTCATATTGCACACACATATAATGATGGTAATTCAACAATGAACACAAGTAACGTTAATGGTATAAAATCTCCTTATATATAACGATGTCATTGTGGTACGCAGGAAGGACTTGTTCAAAACAGCATACGGAGCTTAAGCAAAGGCGTACATAATTGGGAGCTTAATACCGGGTAAGATGGTATACACAGACGTTTTAACTTGTTGGGCGGCAATATTAAACCACGAGGAGAGGGTGGCTACAAACAACTCGTCGTGACGTCTGTTTTTACATGCAAACACAACCGTGAGTTACATAACTAGTCACGTTTAGATATATCAATTAGTACGGCATGGGTGCACGTGTGCATCAGAGTTAACACATCATGTATATTTACAATTTCAGATTAATTGGATGTTAAGCTCGAATACAACAAACCCAAAAAGAATGGAGAAGTTTAAGAAGAATCTGTTGCACGTGGTAGAGGGCGATGAAATTCTGATGGACATGAGTTCATACAGCACGATTGTGGTGCTGATGTTGGAGGAACATCATTTTTATCTAATATGTTTCGATTTGGACGTCCCTGCTACAATGGTGACCGACAACATTGAGGAGGGACCAAGTATAGAGAAATTGAAGGATGGCATCAAGTTCGCTTCGAAGGGTATAATAACCAAAGTGGTACGTTATATATAAGTTAAAGCTTAGTATAATCCGTTTATAGTAGAAAAGAGTGTAACGCATGCGTGCATTACGACCGTAGTCAGTGAAATGTTATGATGCACCCGTGCATAACGTATTAGAGTAAAGATCTTAATATGTTATAACGTGCATATTGCATCATAAGCATGATGTGAAGAAAAATTCAATTATTTCACACAATGTTGCACGGTGCACCAGTATGAGGTTAAAAAAATACATGTAACATGTATGCTGCACGCGTGAATCACATATGAGACCATGTTATGAACTAGTTATGGGAGCATGGTGCATACGTGTGATATGTTGAGTTCGTTCGTAGATCGCTTCAGCTGTTAAATTTATGTGAACATATATAGAGATATGTGTATGTATATTACACTATATAACATTTAACAACGATTGTACAACTCTTGCAGCGCAAATTACAACCCCTAATGCATATCAATGATTGTACAACTCTTATAGCGCAAATTACCACCCCTAATGCATTACCAACTTATAGTACCCCTCTTGAAGCGCACGTTACAACTCTTCTATGCATGTGGGGTACAACTCTTTGTGCAGAGCATACAAGCATGTTGCTTTTCCCCCTTTCCCATTTCCCTTCTTCACCTCCATCATGAACTGATTATCTTATCCATATTTGTGTGTTTGTGGAGGCTGTAGAACTTGGCGTGTAAAAGGACCAATAGACCTCACTGATTCTCTCAAATAGCAAATCTTTCTCTTCCACAATTTACATATGAACCGATCTCAATTCCATCTGCGGAAAAGCAGCTCTCTACAAAGTGCTTCCAATCCATGATTCTCCTTCCTCACTCTAGCAGGTATTCGATTTATGTGGATTTAGGGTTTTTTTTCTTTTTAAATGGGAACCGATGATGAGTTCAGCTCTCTAGCAGGTAGTCAGTTATCGGAGAGGTGTGTCGTGATGATTTCTGGACAACAATTCGATTTTAGTCAATGTCGATTACATGTTTCGTATGAGTTCCAACATCAAATTCAAAGAACAAGGAGGTCAACCCTAAGACCACCGTTGTTACTACCGAGGTCAACGCTGATAATGAAGGTATAAGTTCAACACCATTGTTTCGTATTCTTATCGCATAATCTTCAACTATCGATATTAGCAGGCAGAGATTGCCTTTCGATTGTGGAGTACCCCGGTTCAAATCGCTATATGAATCGTGATATTGGTAAACCACATATGATTGGACAATTAGGTTAGGGTTTTAATGTTCCACACGTATTTGCATTTGGAGTAGTTTATGTTTTTTCTTAGTTTTATCATTGATTTAGGGTAAAATGTTCTTATTGAAGATGAGTTCCTGTTTTTTCATCTGTGTTGCTGGATTCAAATTTTGTTTCTCCCCTAATATTGTTTGATGGTTTCTTATTATAGGTGTTGATAAGATTATTTTGCTAAAGGTACATTTATATACCCCTTGAAATGTAATTGTGTTGTTTATTATTATTTTTTTTGTTTTATGTCTCTAAATTTTCTTAGGGTTGGAATACATGTTTCTTAGTTCCTAACCTTCAGTGGCATTTTTTGTTTCTATTTTTGCTATTTCCGTTGCAGGTAATTTTGGTTTCTTCTCTTAAGTGAGTTTGCACTTTCAATTGTATGTATGTTGCTTCCATTGCATGTTCTTAAGGTATATTGTTGCTTACTTTATGCTTTTGTTCTTCTTCATTTGCTATACATTTTTACCTTTGCTTACTCTCTGGACTTTATGTACAAGAACATATTTTAGCATTTGGATAGGGGTATAAGATGTTGTTGTTTGGGACTGTTTTAGGTATAATCTGATTTGAAAGTTTGGACGATGTTGTTTATATATTTCATGTTTAATCATTAAATTTCAAAGAATAGGAATCAAATACATAGCAACAAAAACTTGGATTATCACCAGTTATACACCTCTGTTTATCTATAGGTAACCAATGATAAAAACTTACAACCTGCAGTAACAAATCTTTAAATGTGAGACGACGGTAAGTGGCTTTATTAGCGGGCGATCATGGTTTTACAAATTGGTTTGATTTATGCTCAAGCTTAAATAAGACTCTGACTGGTATCGTGTAGAGGTGGGAAAATGGGCAGGTGAAAGGTGGGTGGCATGACCCAAGACGGTTTTTGTTCAAAATGTTTAACTTTTGTAGAATATTGTTAGTGTCAAATATGATTACGTAAGTTTATGTTATTTTAACAAAATCATTTATGTGCAGAAACCAGCGACCAATCATGGTCCAGTAACTCAATCATATGGCGCACCTCAGGCTTCGCTCTATTCGCAGTCACCGGCCACCGCCACATCCATCTGTGTCATATCCACAACCACCTTCTGCAATCATATGGTGCCCCTCAGGCTTCGCTCTATTCGCAGCCACCGGCCAGCGCCATATCCATCTGTGTCATATCCACAACCAGCTTTTGATGCTCAATACCCACCTGCTGGAGGATATCCTGCACCATCTCACTACCCATCATACGCTCCTAATTCAGGTTATTTGATCTTATTATTATTTATTGTTGATGTTCAAGGAATACTTTCTTTTTATGATAATTGGATCAGTTACATTTATTTTGAATATTTTTCCTCATTAATAATAATAGTTAACATCTGTCAAAACAATTGTTACAAAAGCTGGATTATGTCTCAAACAAAGCTGATATCTTTGATGCATTACGTTTTTAGGATCAATTCATTATTCGTTTAAGGAGAAAAACTCGCCCACTGTCAAAATCAATGCCGCCCAAGTTGACATAATCGCCGACGAACTAGAGGTCAGTTTCTTTTCACAAAACATGTCAACTATAATGCTTATCTCTTTACACTTTATTAAAACATGTGCTTACTTATTATTGACTCTAGCTTTAGTAATCATGCTAGAGGAGATTCTATTATTGTTTTATAATGGTTGATAAGTTCATTAATTGGCAGGTATGGATTGTTAGGAATGGATTTCGATCCTATAATAATGATGTTTGAAGATTGATGAGGCTATAAGAGCTCTAAATAAACACATCTGTTATATACACACATTTTTAGATTATGTGTGTGAGTTGTGCCCATAAATAAACGAATTCTTTGAAGTGTTGTATTTGATTCTTATTGCTAACCATTCAGGATGTTATAGGTTATTCAATCGTTTAAAGATTGAAGTTGAACTTTTGAATGAATAGCATTTCTAAAGGTAAATGTTTTATTTAGTTTGCAATAAACTATTTTAATGTTTCCAAAATCTAATAGCTCTCTTTGATATATTAGATATTATATATACATAGCATTTGCTTTTAGTAATTTTGTTGTCAAATGAAAGAAAATATGAAGACAAGCACATATATGGTGCACTCCTTTCATTAAGTAGATAGATGATGGTTTGAGTCTTTTGGCATGCATGTTTGTTCTAATGCTATGTTGCATTAAAAATTACTACAAGTGGTATTTATGCTAGAGCTTTATGAAGTCATTGATAATTCAACCTGTTAAATCACATGTAGAAATTGTATGCTCTGTTACTCCTAGCTGATAGCTATTGTAGGTGGATTTTTTTATGTTTCTATATTTGTGCATGAGTTTTTGAAGTCATTGATTTTGACTTACTTGAGTATACCATCTGGCTTTGTAAATTGTTGTAGGTATCTTAGGGTTGTAGTTCCTTTTGTTTTTTGGGTTATAGTGTTCGATTAGACTAATGTAAATTATTTTATGTTAGCTTTTGCTCTGATTTATACTTAATTTGGGTTGTGTTGTGTGACCTATGCAATTAAGTGGCTCTTGGATTTAATATTTGAATTTAGGTTTTGTTGTTTCATATAACCTGCATTACGTTTCTCTTTGCCTATGGGCTATTATGCGGCGTGCATATAATAGGAACTCGGTTTGTCGTTCTTGCCGCAACGCACTAATAGAAAAGCTTGTGTATATACATACACGCATGTATTACGATACTAACATTTAACTAATGTAATGTTGCAGAAACACATCATCTCGAGCTATCTCAAAAGCGTGTCACACCCAAAATCGATGTCAATATCAGCGTCGAAACCAAGAGTATTGAAGCTAAGATGGGCGACGGATGAAAGCTACACCGACTGCGATGTGTTTGCTATGAGGCACATGGAGGTTTATAGAGGGAGAACGAATGGTTTCGAGTGTGGATTTAGTGACAGCGAAGCAAAACAAGAAGCACAAATATAAAACCTTAGAATTAGGTATGCTGCAAAAATAATGATGACATCAGCAAACATACTCGGTAAGCAAATGCAGGGTCACGCTGAAGCAACAGAGAGGAACATGCAAAAAGCTATGAAAGGCAACAATCAAGACGATAAAAAGGATGTGACTGAATTAAATGAAAAAATGAACAAAGATTTTGACATCCTCGAGACGGAACTCAGAGAGTTACAACTGGAAGTTATGAGGAAATAAAGGCAAATTGGATTATAATAATTCAAACTATAACCTGTTGGCCGATAATAATCCAAACTATCAGTTTGGCAAGCAGCAGTCCCAACTTTCATTTTGGTATCAGGAGCAGTCTTAGTCCCGAAACATCATACATTTACACTTGTTTTTCGTTTGTTTTTGTTTTTATGCTTCCTTATTTTGTTCAGAGTCATCATTACGAGCCAAAAATCAAGTGTAAATGTATGATAATTATGCTACTGGGATTGCTCCTGATAACAAAAATGAAAGTTGGGATTTCTACTGGCCAAACTCATAGTTTAGATTATTAACTGCCAATAGGTCATAGTTTGGATTATTAAAATCTAATTTTCCAAAAATAAACAACGGTCGAAACCGTGACGAAGACGTGCGTCTGTGTCAAGCATGTGACTTTTGAAGCATAGAGATTGTAGTGACTGTTTTGGGGTTATGTAATCATTAATGAATATATGTTAGAAGTAAAATGTCTATTAGGATACATATTTTTTATTAAGCTTTTGATGCACAATGCAACAGTATCAAGTTGATGCAATATTAACAGTTTTAATTGCAATTGTTTTCTTTTTTCATAGTGAGATGAAACATGTTTGTTTCAAATTAATTTTAGATGATTACTTGTTTGGTAGTAAAAACACGTAAATCCGGGACATGTATATGATTGGGATACCATACAAGTTGCAACATGAATACTTTTTTAATCTGTTAAAAAACAACATTGAATATTTATAAGTTAATGTCGTGAAGGTGCATGATTGGTTTTTAAGATTATAAGTTAATGAAAATTAACATTAAAGGTTTATAAGTTAATGTTGCAAACGTGTAGAATGCATGAATACAAAACCGTTGTGATGCAAAATGCATTAAAACATGTTAAATGGTTATTTAAAAAACACACAAACAAAAAAAAAATAATAGACAAATTATAATAATGAAAATCCCCAAAATGCATAAAATTCAGTCAAACAACGGTATAAATCTGTATAGTACGCCTAGGGATGGCAATGGGGCGGGTTTGGGGCGGGTTTGAGTAATCCCAACCCCATACCCGTTTATAAAAGTGTGTCCCATACCCGGCCCAAAACCCGTCGGGTTTCTAGCGGGTATTTACCCATCGGGTATCGGGCATACCCGCGGGTTTCGGGTATACCCGTCGGGAGTATATCGACTAACTATTAATTTATACTTATCATAATTATAATAAAATACCTCAAATAACTAAACATATATAAGTTTAATAATATGTAAATGAATGTTTTTAACAAATAACTTAGTATTATACATAAAAATAAAAATATAGATAAATAAAAACATATAATATATACTTAAAATAAATAAATAAAAGAAAGAAAATTATAGCGGGTATATGTTATCGGGTAATCGGGGCGGATAAGCGGGTATATCATCAAATCCCATACCCGTCCCATACCCATGAAAAAATTCAAAAGTAATCCCATACCCGAACCCATACCCGATTACCCGACCCCATACCCGTCCCATTTGTGTCGGGTTTCGGGTTTTCCCGTCGGGTTCGGGTTTCATTGCCATCCCTAAGTACGCCGATATCGAAAATAAAAAAGAAATGTATAATCCGGTACGCTTATTGCAATTAGATCCGTAATGCGAAAGATAAAAATAACGATCAACTAAAGTGGTTTAGACTCCGCTTGTTGTCGTATCAGAACTCGAATTAGTAGAACGCGTATGTTGACGGGAATCTGATGACCGGGAGGATGACATATCAAGTGGACACGTCATAGACAGTGAACTAATATCGTAGTAAAGTTAAGTCGCTAATCATGAACAATCAAAAGTTGATGCATCAACAGAAGTATGTGTATCGACCGCAGAAACAGAAGAAGCAGCAGCAGAAGAAGCAGCAGCCGATGCCTTTGCAAGCAGCAGCCGAGGCCTTTGCAACAGCAGCCGAGGCCTTTGCAGCAGCAGCCGAGGCCTTTGTAGCTTGTACCTGTTCACGCATTAAAAAAATCATGTTATATAACTCACAAGTGAATAATTAGTGCACTGTGCAACAGTGTCAATTAATGCATTAAAAAAGTAAATAAACAGTTTCTTGTACCCTTTCTCACGTTCGCGCGTTGTGGTCAGTCACCAGTTTCTTGCAGTTACCATATCGTCTTGGGGTTTTACCTTTCTTATATCTATTAATGGCTTTCTCACCTGGTCCAAAGAAACATTTACCACTATTGTCACCTTTGTCACGTTTGTCACCTTTGTCACTTTTGTCACCTTTGTCACTTTTGTCACCTTTGTCACTGCCGCAACCCTTAGTTCTGATCCCTTGAGGTATAACGAGTATCGCGCTCCCGGTTTCAGGAACACGTAGAAGATCACTAATAACAGCATTCGTCCTACTACACTCTGGGTCGCACGGGACTTCAGCAACTATCTTAAGCTTGAGTTCTTTAAGCTGTTCGCAAAGGGCCAAAAGCTGGGTAGGGTTGCGCCGTAAACGGTCCGCACATAGTCCTACTGTGACCAAAATCTCATTCCTCAATATGGTTTCTTCACGGTTGTCAACATAATACTTGTTTGAAATGTCGTAAACCCTCCTCGATATAGAATTACGTCCCCAACGCTTAGAAATGTAATGGTCAGGTATTTTGTGTACTTGTTTATATTTAAATACGCAAAAAACGTGCCTACATAGATAACCAATGCATGTAAAATGCATACAAGTACATATCGCTGATTTGTCTTGTGCATTGAAGGTGACCTGGATAAGAAAAATGAAAAAAAAAACATAGTCAGTTATTAAAAAAGAATGACAATACTATATTGATGCATAAATGCCCCAATAGACAGTTACACATTGTTGCACAATGCATCATTATATAAAGGGACAAAAAACTAAAATTAAACTGGTAATAATATCACCTCAAATTCGCATATAGGCACGAATTCTCCATTGTATTGTACCATCGTATACAACTTGATATCACCAGCGACAGTGGTTGAACCTAACGTACAAGAATACCAACCCCTTTCTATCTCCTTTTGCACTTCACGAAATAGCGAGGCCGTGTACACTTCAGACGCGTGTTGCTTAATAGGAGAATGGGTCTTCAATAAAGGCGTTGTAGTCATCATGTCAAACTCAAGCTCACGCTGCTTGTGTCGCTGCCCATCGATCGCGGTGTCGAAACACATGAGAAATTGTAAAAGAGTGTTCGACTTGCTAGAGTTAACCTTAAACATTGCATTGGAGCTTTCACATCTAAATGTTGTTTTCATTAAACAACACATATCAATATGCCTAAAATAGCATTGGACCCACAGATGCCTGATTTTATACATAGGACTAAGCCATTCATGATCGTTCAGGCCATATTCATTCATGAGCGAGGCCCACCTTTCTTTGAAGGTATGCGTGTCGATAATAAGATCCCAAACCAATTTGTGGATGCGAGTTCTCAGTTCTTTATTGTCTACGTCACTACCTTTAATCTGCAAAAATGGAATTGGAATAAGTTTCAGTTTGTAGTGCATCAGTGCAATAATATAGTGCAAAATCACATACCTTAGAAGGTAGTTTCCGCATAATATGCCATATGCACAGGCGGTGTTTAGACTCATTGAAAATACAATCAACGGCTTCCTTCATTGCGGCATCTTGGTCAGTCAAAACAAGGTTGGGCTGTTTCCTATGAGCTTTTAGGAACGTTTCGAGCAACCATACATAAGATTCAGTGGTTTCGTTGCATAGTAAGCCAGCACCAAATGTAATGCATTTTTTGTGATGATCGACACCCGTAAACGAAACAAAAATCATTTTATACCTGAAACGATAATTACATATTTAACAAAGTCACTAGCTAAACAAGTGTCACACATGCATACAGATTAAATAGAATGCAAAACGTAACAAGTTTGAAGTGGTGCATACATGCAACACTATATAGTTGACAAATAAATCTAATTTATAAATATCGTATAAGCATACATATACATAGTAATGAAAACAATGAAGATAACATTACTTGTTAGTTTTGTACGTCGCGTCAAAGGCAAGAACACCACCAAACGCCTCATAGTGACACCTCGAAACATCATTCGCCCAAAACAAAGCTCTAACCTCATTTTAACGACAAAGTAATCGAAAAAAAAGTTGTGCAGATTTTTGGTACGAGCCGTAAGCGTGTAACAGTCAGTTGGGCATCCCTGTCTCCGATAAACAGACGGATATCACGGCTAAAGTTTTTGAAATCAGTAGTATTGCCATGAACGTTGTGGTGCCCTCCCTTCAGCGTAGATTGTACTTTATGAGATATGTTTGGGCCAAGATTATGCATGTTAAGCGAGTGTATCAAGTGTTGTTCAGAAAATGTAATATCACGCTTCTTCTTACTGTATATTACATAATCTGTCGTATTGGGGAGTATTTTTAACCTAATGCACGCCGGGCAATTTGATAGTTTCACACGCCTGGATCACTTTCTCGAGTTTTCATAAGGGTTAGACATACTATAGTTTCCCAAACTCGGTTTTCCATACTGATTGCAATGGATAAACCGGTAACTCGTAGCACCTGGACGTTGCTGGTTAGTGCCTAGACGTGTCGAAAAACCAGCCTTCTCGTCATACATGTCATACATGGTAACAACATCATCCCATTTGGTGTAAATAGTGTCCATGACCGGTTTAAACTCAGTAGGAACATTGGGTTTCCAACATTTAGACCCGTTGGGAGACATGAAGACACGGTTATACACACTACCTGTTGCAAAAACAAACAAAAAAACAAAAAAAACACTAAATGTAACGGACAATCAAAAAGGAACATAAACAGGTATAACAGAAAGAAATTTGCTTGTAATATTGCACAATGCAACAATCTCATAAGAATAATTCCAGCACATGTTTACATATAAAAACAGGTCTACATCAGCATACATAAAACAAACAGTTAATTGTTAGTAGAATCAACAGCTGATGTTATCACTTATCAGTAACACATATCGAATGGTAATGTTGCATCGATACACTAGTACACAGAACACATAAACAGGATTATAACTAAACACACAGACATGAATCCTGCCTAATTGAAGACGAAATATAATCATACCATGCGTTTCAATGCAACTGAATGTGAACGGAGTATTAGGTGGAGCCGATTCAACGAATGAGGTTGCAACGGTAGAAGATGATCCTCCACTGCATCCCGAATCAATTAGATTGGTTGATTCTATGCAATTGATGTCGATTTTAGTGTTTACAGGTGCGTCAATGTCTGAATTTGCGATCTGGTCTTGTTCAATCAAAATGTGTGATTCGATGTAGGTGATATCGAACCGTGATTCAGATAAAGACATAGTATGCAGCGATTGCGTGATAGAGGAGACGAGATTCAAAAGATGAACACACATAAATCGCAGGAGATTGCAGAAGAAACAGATGAGATCGCAGAGGCTAGCGAGAGATAGAGAGGAGGCGTGAATGATGAACGACGGCTGATTAGGAATTAGGGCTACAATTCTAATTTTTTAGGCAAATTGATAATTTAACCCTCACTTAATAGGCGTTTTTTAGTTTTCATAAAGAATATTAGTTTTCATATGATCCTTTGCCTCACTCCCTAAACCCCTATTTATACAAATCCTACAACTTGAAAAACAAGTAAACCCTAATCTAATTTAGGAAATTAGATAAAATAATAAATAACTCTACATCCTAACAAAAAAAACTAATTAAACAATAAAACATCCATAACTATTAACAAATTACAAGATTAGTCCAACATATATATACACACAACATCGTGACATTAAGTTTTGAAACGTTATTATTATTTTTTTTGAACGATAATCTTTTCTAATTTCACCTATTTTACACTAATAATATCAAGGTTAAAATATTGGTTTCAAATATTTGTTTCTATCAAAAACACTTTTACTCTTTTATCATTCGGTTACAACTCCAACAACAAGTTTTGTAACGTTTAGTTGAAGAATATTGAAATGTCATATTTAACTTTAGAAAAGACCCAAAAGTTAAATGGAGGAGTTGCTGGCGGCAGGGAAACCACGCATTTAGGAAAGGGTTTCAACAAATAATATAAATCATAAATCATATAAATCATAAATCAAATAAAAGTGGACAGGGTCACAGGGAGAGGAATTAGATCTTAAAGTTTCAATATATTTAATAATTAAAATTATTTTATATTTCGTAAGATGAGACTTTTTCAATTCTACGTGTTACATAAACTCTTATTTAAAAAGTTTATACGAAACAAAGTTAATGAAAACATATTACTTTCAGGTAAAATCAATTTCCTGTTTAAAGAATAGTTATTTGTTATAAAATACAAACGGGTGGTGTTTAAAAAAAATAATAAAATCTACAAGGTATCTTTAATTTATTTTAATAACCTAAATTAAAGAAAAGATGTGGGAATATTTGTAAAATTCCTTTTAATATTTAATACACAAAAGTAAGAGTATATAATGTGATTATTAGGAATCATATGAGAAAAGTTTTAGATCACATGTCATATTTCAAATGACCTGCAAAGTAAGACCCCAATTGTTTGGGAGTAACAAAATGTATTAATTAATATACACAAAGCTAAATTATTTCATGGTACCTAGAGGATATCCCAATTTTGCTGAACAGGGTTTTCATATATTTTTGGGGTTTTTATAACTTTTTGTTGTCTGCAAGATTAAGATAATAATAAAAAAATGAAGGAGAATATAAAATATAGAAATGACATTAGAACATATATAGTCAAGAATTCATCTTTTTGTGACTGTTTTCTATCTTTATGTCAAGTTTGAAGAAACTGGACATGAACATCAAAGAAACCAACAAATACAACAATCTCCAAAATAGATCTGAACAAAAAGAAATTGAAGAACAAGGAAACCAACAATCTATCTGACTTTATATAGCAGAAGAAGATGATTATCCTGACACTGATCAACGATGTGATGATCTAAACTCCAAGAATCACTGATCGAATCTAACACACAACGCAATATCAAACCCTAGCAGAGAGGAGTGAAAGATAAGCGGATACAATGACTCGACGACTGAAACCCTAGCTCCCAAGCGATGCTTTATACAAAGTCTCGATCTGCAACCCAACCTTGAGCTCAAGTCCATTCAGCAAGCCCAGCAGCTCCATTCAATAAGCCCAGCAACCTCAATTTTAAGCCCACATGAAAGAAAAACAAAAAACAAAGGGATGTAAAAAACGATAAAGTAATTAAATTGATCAAAAATAAATGTTTGAATTAATAAAATCACATAACATATTTTAACACTCCCCCTTAATTCAAACATTTAAACACATCAAGCATGTTCAATTCATTACAACAATATTCATGTTGAGATACAAGCAGACCCTTAGTAAACATGTCTGCAACTTGTTCACTGGATTTGATACCTTTAACTTTAATTAGACCTGACAAAATCTTTTCTCTTGGGAAAAAAAGATCAATCACAAAATGCTTAGTACGATCGTGGAACACAAGGTTTGCTGTGATAGACATAGCTCCATCGTTGTCACAAAAAACGGAAACAGGTAGTGAGACTTTTACACCTAATTCAAAAAATATATTTTTTATCCACATTAACTCACATACTGCTGAGTTCATAGCCCGATGTTCAGCCTCTGCGGAAGAACGAGAAACAAGACTCTGTTTTTTTTACTTCCAAGATAATAAAGAATTTCCAAAAAAGATACAAAATCCAGTCACAGATCTTCTAGTAACCAAACATTTACCCCACTCAGAATCTGCATAAACTGTTAAATTCATGTTATTATTTTTACTAAACAAGATACCTTTTCCAGGTGCAGATTTAAGGTATCTTAACAATCTAAGCGCAATATTTAAGTGTGAGACAGTTGGTGAATGCATAAACTGACTAAGGAACTGAACAGAATATGAAATATCAGGCCGCGTGTGAAACAAATAAATGAGTTTTCCAATTAATTTTTGAAATTTTGTAACATCAACCAATTTTGTTTCATTTTGTTTACACACACTATTAACAATAGAACTTTGCTCAATTGGTAGACTGATTTGTTTAGATCCTGTCAACCAAACTCAGATAACAACTCAATGCAATATTTTATTTGAGATAGGCATAACCCTTGGTCAGTCCTAATAACCTCAAACCCTAAAAAATATTTCAGTTCTCCTAAGTCCTTTATTCTAAATCTGGATTGCAAATCAGCTTTTATCTTTTTCACATCATCTGGATTATTTCCAGTGATGATAATATCGTCAACATAAACAAGTAAAACAGTTATATTAGATTTATCAAGTTTAAAAAATAAGGAATAATCACTCTTGCTTTGATTAAAACCAAACTCAGTTAAAGCATTCACCAATTTTTCATTCCACATTCTTGGAGCTTGTTTTAATCCATAGAGTGACTTGTTTAATCTACAAACCTTTGTTTCAGATTCAAAAAAATACCCTTCAGGTAATTTCATATAAACTTCCTCATTCAAATTGCCATATAAAAAAGCATTATTTATGTCCAGTTGCCAGAGGGGTCAATTATTCAACACAGCAAGATTAATTCAAAAGACATCTAATTGTCACAAGTTTTACAACAGGTGAAAAAGTTTTCTCAAAATCAATACCTTCTATTTTACTATATCCTTTAGCAACTAATCTAGCTTTATATCTATCTATATCACCGGTTGATTTATATTTTATTTTATAAACCCACTTACACCCAATAGGTTTTCTACCCTTGGGCAAATCAACTAAAGTCCAAGTATTATTTTTGTTAAGGGCCTCCATTTCCTCATTCATAGCAAGAACCCATTTGTCACCATGTTTAGCTTCATTGTAAAATTTAGGTTCTAAACCTTTATTTAAAGTAGAAGTAAAACAAAAATGGTCTTTTGACAGCCTGGAATAGCTCACAACATTATCTAGACTATAAATACTCCCCCTACCACAAAATCTTTGAGATTTTGAAGGAGGTTTTATAGGTCTAGTAGAATGTCTGCGAGGTATTTCAGGACCCTCAGAGGAAGATTGAACATCATTCTCAGTCCTTACTGGATGAGATTCTAAAGTGCCGTCACTAGAAACATGAGTACTGAGCTGTGTATCACTTAGAATCTGAGCAGAGGGACTTGTGTCACTAGGACCCTCCCCTCCAACATCGGGATTTCCACTTGAGTTATTTTGACTTAAAGAGACAGGTTCAGAATTAAAAAAAAATCAGCTAATCAAGCAGATTATAAGAGTGTGAATCAGTTTCTAGAGAGGTTTTAAATGGAAAAACGGTTTCATAAAATTTGACATCTCTTGAGTAAAACATTATTTTTTTATCCAACTTCCAAAGCTTATAACCCTTTTTAATATTTGAATACCCAACAAATACACATTTATCTGCTTGACTACTAAATTTGTCATTATTATTTACAACAGTAGCAAAATATAACACCCAAAAACCCTCAAGTGGTTAAGGGAAGGGGTCAAATTAAACATAACTTCAAACGGAGATTTGACATTTAGAACTGAGGAAGGTAGCCTGTTTATCAAATATGAGGCAGTTAATACGCATTCAGGCCAATATTTTAAAGGAATACCAGATTGGAAAAGCAAGGTCCTAACAACATTCAGCAGATGACGATGTTTTCTCTCAACAATGCCATTTTGTTGAGGTGTATGCACACAGGAAGTATGATGTAGCACACCATTTTTTATTTAGAAAATTTTGTACACTTGAGTTTACAAACTCAGTGTCATTCTCACTGCAAATTTTTTTAACTTTCTTTCCAAATTGAGTTGATATAATATTATGAAAACTTTCTATAATGACCCTACTTCATTCTTTGATGTTAAGTAATAAATCCATACTTCCCGACTGAAGTCATCAACGACTGTCAAGAAATACTTGAACCCTTCGGGACTGGTGACCTTATATGGCCCCCACACATCTAAGTGGACAAGGTCACCAACTGAAGATGACTTATGTGTGCTTAAAGGAAAAGGTTCACGATGTTGTTTAGACTTATGACACACTTCACACATAGAAATAGATTCAAAATCTTTAATATTTAATTGTTTATGTAGCAATTTTAAAACAGGATCTGCTGGATGCCCTAACCTAACATGCCATAAATCAGACAAAGTTCCAGAATTAAAACACACCTGAGCACATAAAGAATCATTACCATATAGATATAAACCATCAACATGCCTACCAGTCACCACAGTCTGGTTGGTATATAAGTCCTGAAGGTAACAAGTATGCTCATTAAAAACAGACCTAAGATTATTGTCTCTAGCGAACTTATGAACTGAAATAAGATTGACAAAATAATCTGGTACAACAAACACATCATGCAATATGACATTTTCAGCAAGTTTTAGATTACCAATTTGAGTTACTAGTAGCAAAGTCCCATTTGGGTGTTTAATTTTTATTCCAAACTCACTGACATTTACATAGTTCAAAAGGTTTTTGTTGGACACAACCATGTGTTGGTTTGCACCAGAGTCAATTACCCAACCTGTTCTATTAATGCCAGACCCAAAAGAATACACACAACTGTTTATTAAATTGACATAATATATTCTCATAGTTTGAGGTTGTCCTACCTCCAACATTGTTACTTTGAGGGATATTCAAACACTTATCATCCAACAGCTTTAACAGTCTAAAACTACTAGCCGTAGTTGGTCCAGAAGTTGACCCTATCTCAGTCTGAGTACCAGACCCCCTAATATAAGACCCAATCCTAGAAAGACTAAAATAAAATCATGTATTAGTCCAAGTAAATCCATTATATATAAAATAAGAGATAAATAAATCAAAATCTTACATAACTTTATTAACCCGGGCATGAAAAAAGAAGTAACTCTACTTTTTATAATAGTTCTTAATTATTCAATTTTAAAAATTTATTTTTCATGGATATCGATTGATGTAGATATAGTTATTGGCATAATCTCTCGAAAGAGTAATTTGAGTCTATATATTTTCAAATCATAAATATGGACTATAGAAAAGAAATCTACTTTTAATATGAATATAAATTCAAACACAATTATTGCCCCCTAATCAATATAATTATGAATATAATTGTAGTTATTCACCAAACAAAAACCTTCATGCTTTTAGATCAAAATGAGTTCTTAAGTTTTTATTTCAGGCAATATGTAAACCCCAAAAGAAAATTGTTACACAGATACAAAACTAGCTATTTAGAGTATGTTTCTTATAAATAAAAAAGAAAGGGATTTTTTTGAAACAAAAAAAGGTCCGGCTGGGTATTGACCGGGCCAGGCCAAAAGGGCACTAACAAAATAAAAGCAAGAAGGTATTCTTTATTTATCTTTCTATTTGGATCTTTCGAGCCTATAAATGGAATTGCTAATTATATAAGAACGATAAAGAATGTGAAAGAAATACTTTCTTTAATCCTTACTTGATGTGTAATGTAACATAGTAGTTATCTTTTTCAATTGGGAAAGATGGCTGAGTGGACGAAAGCGGCAGATTGATAATCCGTTGTACGAGTTATTCGTACCGAGGGTTCGAATCCCTCTCTTTCTGTTTCCGTTGATGACTTTCTATTTTTTTATTTCAATTTTAGTAAACCCATGTTTCTTTTTTTCCTAGTTAAATGAGCGCATATTGTGTTTTCTGGATTGTGCTTTTTGGCAGCTATCTAGCATTGGGTATATTGAGATCTAGAAATATTTACTGATGCACGTACTGGAAAACCCTCTTTGGATTTGCCCAAGATCTTTGGAATACATTTATTTCTTGCAGATATGACTTGCTTTGGTTTTGGTGCATTTCATGTAATAGGCTTGTATGGTCCTGGCATATGGGTGTCCGATCCTTATGGGCTAACAGGAAAAGTACAATCTGTAAATCCATCGTGGGGTGTGGAGGGTTTTGATCCTTTTGTTCCGGGAGGAATAGCCTCTCATCATATTGCGGTAGGGACTTTGGGCATATTAGCAGGTCTATTCCATCTTAGCGTCCGCCTGCCCCAACGTCTATACAAAGGATTGCGTATGGGCAATATTGAAACTGTCATTTCTAGTAGTATCGCTGCTGTCTTTTTTGCAGCTTTTGTTGTTGCCGGAACTATGTGGTATGGTTAAGAAACTACTCCCATCGAATTGTTTGGGCCTACTCGTTATCAATGGGATCAGGGATACTTCCAACAAGAAATATATAGAAGAGTTAGTGCTGGGTTAGCTGAAAATCAAAGTTTATCAGAAGTTTGGTCTAAAATTCCTGAAAAATTAGCCTTTTATGATTATATCGGAAATAATCCGGCAAAAGGAGGATTATTCATGGCAGGCTCAATGGATAACGGGGATGGAATAGCGGTTGGCTGGTTAGGACATCCTATCTTTAGAGATAAAGAAGGCCGTGAACTTTTTGTACGTCGTATGCCTACCTTTTTTGAAACATTTCCGGTCGTTTTGGTAGACGAAGACGGGATTGTTAGAGCTGATGTTCCTTTTCAAATGGCAGAATCTAAGTATAGTGTCGAACAAGTAGGTGTAACTATTGAGTTCTATGGTGGTGAACTCAATGGAGTCAGTTATAGCGTTCCAGTTACTGTCAAAAATATGCTAGACGCGCTCAATTGGAAGAAATTTTTGAATTAGATCGTGCTACTTTGAAATCTGATGGTGTTTTTCGTAGCAGTCCAAGGGGTTGGTTTACTTTTGGACATGCTTCATTTGCTTTGCTCTTCTTCTTCGGACACATTTGGCATGGTTCTCGAACCTTGTTTAGAGATGTTTTCGCTGGTATTGACCTAGATTTGGATGCTCAAGTAGAATTTGGAGCATTCCAAAAAATTGGAGATCCAACTACAAGAAGACAAGGAGTCTGATACAAAGATTTCTTTGGTCTCTTTCGAATCTATTTGATTTTGATGATTTTATTTTGATATAGGGTACTAGAGAAATCTTGATTTGAATTGTCATTTTTTTTTGTTACTCTTGCTCTTTCTTTATCCGGGATATGACCCCCCCCCCCCCAAAATAAACAGGTATGGAAGCTATAATTGTAAACCATTATCGAATCTATGGAAGCATTGGTTTATACATTCCTCTTAGTCTCGACTCTAGGGATCATCTTTTTCGCTATCTTTTTTAGAGAACCACCAAAAATTTCAACTATTTGCCAGATTCTGTCTAGAACCTTGATTTGTCCACCGACTATTCCTTTGTTTGTATTCAGGAATCAATTCAAAACACTTGTTCACTAGATGACCAACTTTATTACCATGTGTACACTTAATGTTAGGGTTAGGTCCTCTATTAGGTCTCCTGGTACTATCACTAAATGTATTGGTCTTGGAAACAAAACCTATATTTTGCCCTTTTGAACTACTATTGCCAACCCTGTGAGACTCATCTCTGGAAACAGTTAAAAAAGCAGTTTTGAGAGTAGGAAGAGGATCACGGGTTAACAAGTTGGTTCTAACTAGCATGAACACATCATCTAGACCCATAAGAAATTGCATCAGTTTAGCAGAATCACTAAACTCATTATACTTTTTTTAAGCATTGCAAGAACATGAAGGTAATTTAACCTGTTATCCAATTGTTCTCCATAGTGTTTAACCTATTATAATATTCAGAAACAGATGAACCACTCTGACTAGCAGAATTAATTTTTTGATACAGGTTAAAAATAATACACCCATCAACCTTATCATATGTTTTTTTAAATCAGCCCAAACAACAGAAGCAAGTTTAGAATAAACTTGACCCACATATAACTCTTCACAAACAGAATTAAGAAAGCACAACAGAGTTGCACCTTTCCCACATATTTGCCAATTCAGTAGTCATCAGTGGGTTTCACACAAGTACCATCAAGAAAGCCAATCTAATTTTTTACTTTTAATGCTAATTCAAGAGCACTTGCCCAAACAGTATAATTCTCAATTCCTTTTAGCTTAAAACTAATCAGTGTAAGAGTGCTAGAATCACTAGCATGCAAATACAGGGGATCACTAGCCTCAATCTTGCTAACAAGAGTAGCAGAGGTTGAGACATCCCCTTCAACAGGAGGCATTCTAATTATCTTCACAACAGCAAATACAAAAACACAAGTATAGCACAGATAACAATATACAAGTCAACAGATAGCAAAATAGAACAACAATTATACCAATCTGTAATCAGTAATCACAGAGCACCAACAAGATACAATAACCAATAAGTGACCACAAGTTAGAAACCCCAGTCAGAGCAGGTTTTCACACCACTCTTGGAGGCAGATCAAGGATTAGTCGGGTCTAAACAAGTGTCACGAACCAACAAGAACACAAATAACAGTAAAGAAAGAGCAAGAAAGGATAGATCACACCCAATACGCCTGAGCTAATTGACCTTCACTTAGGGTCAGATTAACTCAGGCAAACGCACAAGCACAGCAACAAACTGATCGGCACCTCCTAGCTTCCTCAACCTTCACTTAGGGTTGAGGTATTGAACAGGCGCGCCAACCTTAACTCTGACCCCCAAATCGCCTTGAGAACCACAACACCAGTTGCTACAGCTTAGATCTCAGACCAGACTGTACGATCTAAACCCTAGATCTACAATCGAATACATCAGAAACACCAGAATCACAGAAAACCAATCACGATGATCGAATAGACACAAACCCTTCAAGAACTGAAATTAGGGTTTGAGAAACCAAAGAACAGATCTCAACGAAGACGACCGTGTATCAAACCACTCAACGTGGCTCTGATACGATGTCAAGTTTAAAGAAACTGGACATGAACATCAAAGAAAGCAACAAATACAACAATCTCCAAAACAGATCTGAACAAAAAGAAATTGAAGAACAAGGAAACCAACAATCTATCTGACTTTATATAGCAGAAGAAGATGATTATCCTGACACTGATCACCGATGTGATGATCTGAACTCCAAGAATCACTGATCGAATCTAAAACACAACGCAATATCAAATCCTAGCATAGCGGAGTGAAAGATAAGCGGATACAATGACTCAACGACTGAAACCCTAGCTCCCAAGCGATGCTTTATACCAAGTCTCGATCTGCAACCCAACCTTGAGCCCAAGTCCATTCAGCAAGCCCAGCAGCTCCATTCAGCAAGCCTAGCAGCCTCAATTTTAAGCCCACATGAAAGAAAAATAAGAAACAAAGAGATGTAAAAAACGATAAAGTAAATTGATCAAAAATAAATGTTTGAATTAATAAAATCACATAACATACACTTTATCTAGTCGTTCGCAATTTCACTCCCTCCTTTTAGATCACATTTTCTATAGTTGGCATCATGCCAGTAAGAAGCAAGTTATAAGACTCGTACGTACTCATCGCAGTATGACAGTTAATCAACAAAGTACAACTTTCTTAAGTAGAATGCAATTTAGAATAATGGTAAAACAACAAATTAGTTAACTGGAACACTTTTGAAACTTGGTTACTTTTCTATGGTGAATTGAGATGGATTTTGCTCTGTTTTACTTCCCAGGTATGTTTATGACTTGTTTATCGATCTATTATTTTTGTATTGAATCGTTTTTGGTGGAAATTTAGACTCTTTTTCTTGATATTAAGGATTGATATAAATCAAATCTGTATTTATATTGGTTGGTTAAGATTAATCAAAACCTATTAACTTAATATAAATCACTGGTAGTTTTGTAAACCAACTGTTTGTTGAAATGCCAATGTGAATGGTATTGTTTTCAATAGATTTTTTCCTTCTTGAACAATAATTTTTCTACGATTTTGAGTTCACTTTAGTTTGGAATACTTGAATTTAAAAGAAAGATAATGAGATTCGTGAAACATGTTGATGGTTTGTCCAATTCAATCTTAAGCTTGGTGAGTTAGTTTAGAAGACAATGAATATGTCGTTTCACTATGTAACCTGAAGTGGGAGGAGCGTTAGTGTAGGCACTCGAGAGATGGCCAGCAAGGTGACCACACCCATCGTGTTATAGCTTTCACAGCAACGCACAGGAAATTGGTTTGATCAAGTATTGTTAAGGAGCTGTGAAGATGATGGTGATGACGATGATGATGATGATGATGAGAAGATGATGATGGTGAATTGAGATGGATTTTGCTCTGTTTTTACTTCCCAGTATGTTTATGAGTTGTTTATCCATTTTTTTTATATTTGTACTGAATCGTTTTTGTTGGAAATTTAGACTCTTTTTCTTGAATAAAACCTACTTATCACTTTACGAACAATTGGGAGTCAGGTTCATCTCCCTGCACTGCACTTCTAGGACCCACATGGCTTTGGCTCCTTCCAGGTTGAACAGCTACCTTTAAAGTACAAGTAATGGATTTTTTTTTTGCTTTCCTTCCAGGTTCTGTTTGTATACCCTCCGGATGAACAGTTACCTTTAAAGTACAAGTAATGCCTTTCCAGAAGCATCACTCCCATTTCATTGTGCAATGCCAAGTAGGACCTACATGGGTTTGGTTGAACTAGAGAGAGCTGGGATTCTTAAATTTGTTATTAGTCAAGTATGGATTCTTTATCCCTGAAAGTACTTGTTAATATAATGAAAATGGATAATCAGTTTTCTGATTTTGATCATCTTATTATTTAGGATTCAATAATCAGTTTTTATAATCATCTGAATGTACCTGTTAATATAATGAAAATGGATAATTGTTGAATTTTTGAGATGATGGGGCTGAGTCACTGCCTTGTTCACTGTCTGGAATTTCCCAGCAGCTCAGTAGCTACGTTGACATACCGAGCATAGAAAGGAATAAAAGTGGTGGCTCATGTTAATTGTTCTTTTTAGTACGTATGGTTTGTTGTGGAAGTAACCATCAACGAATGGTTTGAAAACACATGGTTACAATGTATCAATCATCTTCCTTCTAATTAGAGGTGGCAAATGGACGGGTTTAGAATTGGGTGTTAGGTTTTGGGTCTAAACTGTAAACAGATATTTTTGGGTGTAGGGTCGGGTTAGCCATGTACTACAGATCTGGGCCGTTGGCAAAATCATAGCAAAATAATTGGTGTGCTGCCAAAATTTTCTCTAAGTGTGATTTTCACACTATTAAGCTGAGTTGGCTTCCTTTTGATTATCAACAGCTCAAGCTGTTTGGAGAGGCAACGTTAAGCTGCTTTGCTTGGTCAATTTGCTGCTATCGATATAGATTGCAAGGTTGATATACATCTTAATTAATTTATTAAGTCTGTTTCTATACATGGTCTTTAGATGTCTATTTCCAACCTTATATATATTTTTTTGCAGGTTCATATAGTTCAAAGAGGTGCTGCAGTCACCAGATGCTCAAACAGGGGCTGGAATAGTGGGTTTAAGAGAAGAGGTGTGCTCCTATTACGTTGGCCAGGTAAATAACTTTCGAAAATCATAGGGTAGGGATTTGTGGGATTTTGAATCACCCCAATCCGAGTTCGTGTGACTAAGATACGACAAAAACAAGCTTAACGGGTCAAAACGCACCTGTCAGGTTACAGCTGCTATTTCTGGCAACTTTAGCAGTTTTTTTGACTTATTTACCTAGAAGATATGGTAAAGGACATAGAGACGAGTTCGTGGCCTTTTGAATCATTCCAATCCGAGTTCGTATGACCAAGATATGACAGAAACAAGCTTAACGGGTCAAAACGCACCCATCAGGTTACAGCTGTGATGTATGGCAATTGTAGCAGCTGATTTTGACCAATTTAGCTGGATGATTTGGTAAAGGACATGGAGACGAGTCTGGGGCCTTTTGAATCACCTCAATTGGAGTCCGTATGAGAAAGATAGGAGAAAAACCGTTTCCTTGTAAATGATATTGTGTTAGCTAGATTTATTATTATAGATTTATTGTTAAATCTATTTGTAAACTCATGATTACTTTGTATTATTGTTAAATAAATTTTTTTTTGTAATATCATATTAATTATCATTATTTGTAGAAATTAGTGATTCCATTGAGAATTTGTTTTAAAATTTCTTTTTTACATTCTTGACGCGCAAAAATGCGTGTCATCTCCCTTTATGACGGGTGCTTTTGACACGCATTTTATGACGCGCGTTGAGCGTCATAGATAGCGTGTCATTATTCGCGCGTCAAGAACTTCTTGACACGCATTTTGCGCGTCAAGAAGCCTCTTGACCTCTACATCCTTGACACTCATTGCACGTCAAGAAAG
>JBCNJP010000017.1:93696800-93722702 GCA_039602395.1 Deinandra increscens subsp. villosa
TTACACAGGTGTAACCATCGTCGCTATAGTTACATATGTGTACAATAATAACTAGGTTTTCTGGTGTTATACGTAAAAGAGAGGTGAAATGGAGAGATAAATAATTAAATTCAAATCAAAGTTGGACAACCAAAAAAATATCATATAGGTATTTTACTAAAATACACAAGTTTTCCGGGTTTCCAATATTTATGTGGTTTTTCAATGATCCTCTTCCTATATATATTGGAAAACCGGCCCGGAAAACCTCTGTATTTTAATAAAATACCTATATAATATTTTTTGGTTGTCCAACTTTGATTTGAATTTTATTATTTATCTCTCAATTTCATATCTCTTTTACGTATAACACAAGAAAACTTAGTTATTATTGTTACACATATGTAACTATAGCGATGATGGTTACACCTATGCAACAAAAAATGGCTATGTTACACCTGGTGTTGTAATTTCTTGTTTAGAACTAATGTTACACTAAAATGACTATGTTACACGTGATGAAACATGTTTAAATAAGGTGTAATTTCTTGTTTAGAACTAATGTTACACTGGTGTAACTGGTTTTCCAGGTTTTCCAAAATGGTGAGGTTTGTATTGAACCTCACCATATATATATATATATATATATATATATATATATATATATATATATATATATAGGATTAGGATCATTTGAGAACTTTTTATTATTATGAGAACCATGAGAACACTTTATAGCCACACATTTGGAATCTAGCCAATTTTATTTATTTTAATTTAAAAGGGTAATAAAGTTTTTAACCTATATAACTAAAACACAAAGCCCCATTAAAATAATATTAACTATTAATATCTTAATTAGTAAAAATTAATTGTTTTAAATATTTTTTAAAAACTTTCTATTATGTTTTTATTACGTTTTTTAATATTTTTTTAAACTTATTTTTAATGTTTTCTAATTTTTTATTAACTTTTCAAAAACGTTTTTATTTTCATTTTTTAACAATTTTTTAAAACTTTTTATTAACTATGAATTTTTTACGTTTTTAATAACCTTTTTTTTAAACTTTTTAAAACTTTTTCTTAACTTTCTTAAACTTTTTTATTAACTTTTTAACTTATTTTTTATAAACTTTTTACTATTTTTTTTAATTTACTTTTTATGTTGTTAATAAAATATTTTTTACTTTTTTTTTTACGTTTTTTAACTTTTTTACTTTTATTAAATATTTTTTTAAACTATTTTATTAACTTTTCTTTTTACTATTTTAATCTACTTTTTAACTTTTTATTAGTTTTTTTAATTTACTTTTTATGTTTTTTAAAAATATTTTTTTTACTTTTCTAAGTTTTGTTTTAAATGTTTACTAAAAAATGTTAAAGGCCTACGCACAAGGAACATAGATATTAGCAACCATGTAACATATGCATACGAGCATGTAGCGATATGTAACATCTATGTAACATATGCCTACTTGTTTACATTTTTGTTACACAATGCTTCAGGTTGGTAAGAAACTAGCTACGTGGTTGTAGCAAGAAAATGTGTTTGCGAAAAATATGTTTCGGCATTTACCTAATAGATAATGTGTTTACGGAAAATGACAGAGAAGAAAATGTGATATACCGATCAATGAAAGAGAAACTTAAATATTTATATTTTTAATATTTTACATACGTGTCACTGCTCGTTACACATATGTATTAGTTCGCTATACATACGTAATTGTTCGTTACAAATATGTAACAACATACATTAAAAAAATTACACCAAAGTGTAATTTTTAGATCTTGGTATTGTTTTTGTGCTAGTATTATCATGGTTTTAGTTTTCGACGGGTGGTAACCTTTTTCTAAGAGTTGGTATGACTCTGTTACGAAAATGTAACGTAGATGTAAGAAGATGCAACCATGTAACAGATGCCTACAGTCATGCAATATAGACAACAATAACTACGTAATAGATGACTACGAGCATGCAACCATGTAAATAGTTGTTTATATTTTTGTTATACAATGCTTCAGGTTCGTAAGAACCAGCTACGTGGTTGTAGCAAGAATTTTTTTTTTTGGAAAATGTATTTGGGCATTTACCTGATAAAAATGTGCTTAAGGGAAATGAGAGAGAAGAAAATTTGATATACTGATCAATGAGAGAGAAATTTAAATATTTATATTTTTTAATATTTTATATACGTGTAACTGTTCGTTACACATATGTATTAGTTCGCTACGCATACGTAATTGTTTGTTACAAATATGTAACAACATACATTAAAAAAGTACACCAAAGTGTAATTTTTGAGATCTTGGTATTGTTTTGGTGCTAGTATTATCATGGTTTTAATTTTTGACGGGTGGTAACATTTTCCTAAGAGTTGGTGGGACTTTGTTACGAAAATGTAACGTATATGTAAGAAGATGCAACCATGTAATAAATGCCTACGATCATGCAATATAGACAACAACAACTATGTAACAGATGACTACGAGCATGCAACCATGTAAATACTTGTTTACATTTTTGTTACACAATGCTCCAGGTTCGTAAGAACCAACTACGTGGTTGTAGCAAGAAAATGTGTTTGGGCATTTACTTGATAGATGATGTGTTTATGGAAAATGAGAGAGAAGAAAATGTGATATACTGATCAATAATAAATAAATTTAAATATTTATATTTTTTAATATTTTACATACATGTAACTGTTCGTTACAAATATGTATTTGCGTGCTACCAATATGTAACTGTTCGTTATCTACATTTAACAACATACATTAAAAAAATTACGGAAAAAAATTTATAAAAAAAACGAGACTATAACCAAATTAAAGATAAAAAACGTCCTATTTAATAATGCAATTTTTTTTAAAAATTATTATTGAATAAAAAGTTATTAGCGATATAAAATGGATAGGGGAAGTATATATTAATGTCACATCACCTTATTATCTCATCTCAACTTAAATAGAAAATTACTTTTTTACCTTTTCTATATATTTAATTGATTTTTAAATTTTAATTTAATTTAAATAAATTCAAATTAATCTAAACCATTCATTTTAAAATGTGGTTAAGATGTGTGGCTCATATCTGTTTCCGCGGTTCTCACAATATATATTGGTTTTCAAAAGAACCTAACCCTATATATATATATATATAGAGAGAGAGATAAAGGTTAGAATGAAAACCATCCCGAGTTGTGAAAACCACGAAAACTTTTTAAAATCGGGGTAAAAAATTGTTTTTTTTTCCAAATTTTTTTATGGTGGTTCTTTGAGTTACAGAGTACCCTCGAGTGGAAAAAAATAAAAAAACCGCCGAGTAGTTTTTTTTAAAAAAAATTATACAAAAACGTCATGTTACATATGTTACATTTTGCATATTTACGTAACATAAAAATGTAACGAAAACTTTTTAAAATCGGGGTAAAAATTTATTTTTTTATTCAAATTTTTTTACAGTGGTTCTCTAGGTTATAGACTACCCTCGAGTGGAAAAAAATAAAAAAAGCGCCGAGTAGTTTTTTTTTTAAATATAGAAAGACGTCATGTTACATATGTTACATTTTTATGTTACGTAAATATGCAAAATGTAACATACGTAACATGACGTTTTTGTATATTTTTTTTAAAAAAAAACTACTCGGCGGTTTTTTTTATTTTTTTCCACTCGAGGGTAGTCTGTAGCATAGAGAACCACCATAAAAAAATTAAAAAAAAAAACAATTTTTAACCCCGATTTTAACTCGGGGTGGTTTTCAAAGTAACCATCCCCTATATATATATATATATATATATATATATATATATATATATATATATATATATATATATATATATAGGGTGAGGTTCATTGTAGACACCCCCATAAGTGTAGACAGGTAGACACCCTATTTCACATGTGAAATTACTTTATTTCACATGTGAAATTTTCTGAACAATGAGAAAAAGGAAAAAAAAAGAAAAAAGAAATTAATCATAACCATTAGATCAAGAGATCTAATGGTGAAAAGAGTGTCTACCTGTCTACACTTATGGAGGTGTCTACAATGAAGTTTTCAATATATATATATATATATATATATATATATATATATATATATATATATAATATTAAGAGTAATAAAAAAAACAGATACACGACAGTGCGACATTTCTGGATAGGGTTTCAAAACATGTCTAAATATTAAGGAGATAATATATGTCTAATAATAATTGGATACAAGATAAGGATAAATTCCAATTAGTCTTGATAATGATATTGAATTCTGACCATACATAATTCCACTAAATTCTTCCAAATAATTAAAGGGCCCAAAAGTAGCCATTACAATATAAGATCAAATGCCATACACAATCTTATTCATTTTCTCTATGATCCTTGAAACGCCATTCTCTGAGGCATAAGCCTCTACAAGCTGTAATTGACACAATATAACTAATTAAGACATTGATTAATGCATAAACAGGTTTAAATAATGCAAGCCTTTTGATCTAACATATATAGATTAATGCATAATTCAACCCGTTTAAACTAATCCACAAACTCAACGCGTTAAAAAATAGTTTTACGTCAAGGCGATGCGATTATATGTTGGGTATCTCTTGGACATCAAATCAACCAAATTGACACACTCTCGTACTCTCACACACACTGAGTCATGAAGAAAAAATAAAGATGAAGCAGAGTTATTAAAGACACACAATATACGGTGGTTTAGTCTAATCTGACTTACGCCCACTCTACAACTAGTCATTTCTATTTACTTGTGTTAAAACATGATTACATATACAATGCATTATAGTTATAGACGAGGATTAGAGTAAATGGAAACAAACTCTTAAACAAATAAAAAACGTCACACCTAACAATAGCCTATTTAGATCATTAAAGCCATATGATTCTAATGTCGTTGTACTTGCAATTGGGAAAGAATTGTAGCTTTGAAATTGTAAAAAATCTTTTGTTATCAAACTTTAGCCTTCTTTCATTCTGTTATCACAATGTGATAAAGAGAACATGATAAAAATTATTAATGGGACTTTTATAAAAACTTGCTTATCTCATCAAATGGGAAAGTTTAATTTTTTGATTCTTTTTGAGGAAAATAGTATTTAAAATGGAAATAAATATTATAGTAATTGATCATGAATAATTGTTTCGAATGAGTAATGCATGCAAACAAATTTAGACCCCATTAGTCTGGAAACAAATTTAATTAGTCCCCATTTACAAAGGGAGAGAATTGTAGCTTTTACCGGAAGAAAATATATTTTAATATATACTAATGATATATACAAAAAGTGTTTATATTATACTTTATCAAATATAAACATACATATTTTAATATTTGATATATATCTAATGTAAATATATTTTTCATCTTCTATATTATAAATTGGTTAACATGATGAAAATATTAGAAATTTTTAGACAAAAGATTAAAATAGTGAAATACATATGTTTTACTAAATTTTGATAATATGTGATTAAGGTTAAATGGTTAATATAATTGGTATTTTATGGATTTAAAAACATAGGATATGTTAAGTCTTTAAGTTTTACTTTCTTTAAAACATAAACGTACATATATAATAATTTCTAAAAAAAAAAAATAACAATACTGTTAAAGAATGATAAACCAATACACTCATAGTATATGATTAGATTGTATTTTACGTGAAAATTGGATGCAAATACGGTCACCAATAAAATCAAAAATGTAGACAACACCTTTATTTTGTAGACTTTTCATGGAAATACCCTTTTGTACTAGCTAGTTATGTATATAAAAATGTGTGTGTGTGTGTATATATGTGTGATTGTAAATATAATAGATGAATTAAGAGTACGTATAGTACCTGAGCATGTATGGTATGCACAACAATCTCATTAATGATAGAAAAGGTAGCGTTGACGACTTCAAATCCTTCCTCATGAATCACACGAATGGTTTCACTGAACAAGAACTGAAAATCAACTCCAGTTACGAGAATTGCTTCAAGAGATGACCCGATTTGATGAACATCAATTTGTGGTGGTCTTTGTTCCCCCACCATCAAACTTGAGCTTTTGATTTTCTTGTCATGATCAGTTTCCGGTTTCTTGATCCGCATCAAGTTGTCCTTTTCTTCTTTCATTTTCTCCAGCTTTATTTGCAACTTCTTGATGTAGTTTGCTGCTTCAAGTAGTTGATCTGGTAGTGATATCACTTCCTGACAACATTCATAAGAGTAAAGCTAATCAACATATATGGAAAATTCAACCCACCAAAGGAGATTCAAGATTTAGCCCCATAAAACCTCAAGATGCATGAAGCCATGAAAACGACTGATATGACCCTAAACTTTGAAGATGGGGTAGCCTAGCTAAATCTTTTTTAAAATGACAATCTAATTAATGTACTCTTAATATAATTAAATTCATCAAATTTACATATTTTATCAAATCTACATAATATATAATATATTATAGGACTAGAACTCTCACACTACTTGTTGAGGAGAGTACACCATCTACCAATAGGATATCCATTGAGGAAAAAAATAGGGTGTTCAATTCCTATAGCGCACTACACCAACTTTACTAATCTCAACCATGCCCTTGTCAAATCAGACGCAGATGGCCGTTTGACGATATACTAGACGTTGTCCACAGGGTATTAATTGGCCCCATTTATGACAACCTAATTTGGACGGCTATTTGAGAAGTCACCCAACAACCGTGTTAAATGTAGGGACTTTTTCTGACAAACCATCACTTAAAATGGCCATTCAATGTGTGTTGATGGACGATCACCCAGTCGCTGGTGTGAGATTAGAATTAAGATAGTGTGGGTAAAGACCACAATAATGGCTTTGGGTATAAGATTTGAATCGATCTATGACCCGAAGTAAGGGGTTTAAGTTTAGCGGGATGATTTTTTTTAAGAGTAGATTTAGAGTGTATAGAGGGATTGTTTGTCCCTATAACGAGGACAAACGGAGAATGAGAGAGGGAGAGACTGAATTCTTGTATTTTTTTACAGGCTCCTCTTCTCTCATTATAAATGGTCTAGTTAATGATAGGAATTACATATATACATAGAGAGAAAGAGAAGAGAAAGAGAGAGTAAAAACCCTAGAAGATTCATGAGGAACAAGTGAATGGAGCTTGGAGTATAGGGCTTTCATGTGAATCCTTCTGTTTTTCTCAATGGTCCTTCTGTCAACCCTAGAAGATGATGAACTAGGGTTGCATTCCATTGTACTTCTGTAAAACACAAATGAAGAGATCTTTGTCTCTTTTTATAGCGCGTAATCCATTTCTGTGATTGTGATTGGCCTGTTTTATGATAATAGCGGACACCTAAGATTGGATGAAAAGGATTTATTAAAGCAAAAAAAAAACTGCAAATCCCATACACGATGCTTCTTTATAAAGCACCTTTTGTGGGATCCACATACACTATCACAAATTTATGGTGTTTTCTTGATACAACATTATAATTTTGAACTTATGGTTGTGGTTTTTTTTCCTTTCAGTTCAAATAGTTAATCATTAAAAATCATTTAAATGTTGGAAACCAATTTGAAAAATTCATTAATTAAAATTGTTTGTTTTTCTTTCAATCGGTATTTATGGAGGTTAAAACACTTGACGTTAGTATATAAAGTTTAAGTTCAGCTCATAGTCACAGGAAACGTTGGATACCCTACGAACCCCGTATCCAATTTTCCGTACCGAAACGGGGTACAAAAACGTACCGAACGATGGTGGTACGCGTTCCAGATTCAGTGTTTTTATCGTTCCCGTTCATACTTCCAAATTGTATCGTTCTCGTCCGAATCGCGTACCGCTTCTTCCGATTCGGTGTTTCGATTCGTTAAGAATCGCGTACCCATTGTTCCGATTCAGTGTTTCTCCTACTTAAAATATAAATAAACTGTTTCTCATATTTCAAATATAAATAAACTGTTTCTCCCACTTGTGTTTCTCCCACTTGTCTGAAATATGAAGAGTCACTCTGTTTTTCCCACCAAATTTAATAGATATTTTGACAACTATTTACCCCATTTTCCTATAACTACAATTCATAATCAGATACCCTACGAACCCCGTATCCAATTTTCCGTACCGAAACGGGGTACAAAAACGTACCGAACGATGGTGGTACGCGTTCCAGATTCAGTGTTTTTATCGTTCCCGTTCATACTTCCAAATTGTATCGTTCTCGTCCGAATCGCGTACCGCTTCTTCCGATTCGGTGTTTCGATTCGTTAAGAATCGCGTACCCATTGTTTCAGTGTTTCTCCTATTTAAAATATAAATAAACTGTTTCTCCTATTTCAAATATAAATAAACTGTTTCTCCCACTTGTGTTTCTCCCACTTGTCTGAAATATGAAGAGTCACTCTGTTTTTCCCACCAAATTTAATAGATATTTTGACAACTATTTACCCCATTTTCCTATAACTACAATTCATAATCAGATACCCTACGAACCCCGTATCCAATTTTCCGTACCGAAACGGGGTACAAAAACGTACCGAACGATGGTGGTACGCGTTCCAGATTCAGTGTTTTTATCGTTCCCGTTCATACTTCCAAATTGTATCGTTCTCGTCCGAATCGCGTACCGCTTCTTCCGATTCGGTGTTTCGATTCGTTAAGAATCGCGTACCCATTGTTCCGATTCAGTGTTTCTCCTATTTAAAATATAAATAAACTGTTTCTCATATTTCAAATATAAATAAACTGTTTCTCCCACTTGTGTTTCTCCCACTTGTCTGAAATATGAAGAGTCACTCTGTTTTTCCCACCAAATTTAATAGATATTTTGACAACTATTTACCCCATTTTCCTATAACTACAATTCATAATCAGATACCCTACGAACCCCGTATCCAATTTTCCGTACCGAAACGGGGTACAAAAACGTACCGAACGATGGTGGTACGCGTTCCAGATTCAGTGTTTTTATCGTTCCCGTTCATACTTCCAAATTGTATCGTTCTCGTCCGAATCGCGTACCGCTTCTTCCGATTCGGTGTTTCGATTCGTTAAGAATCGCGTACCCATTGTTTCGATTCAGTGTTTCTCCTATTTAAAATATAAATAAACTGTTTCTCCTATTTCAAATATAAATAAACTGTTTCTCCCACTTGTGTTTCTCCCACTTGTCTGAAATATGAAGAGTCACTCTGTTTTTCCCACCAAATTTAATAGATATTTTGACAACTATTTACCCCATTTTCCTATAACTACAATTGATAATCAGATAGAAATCACAAATTAGTTTAGTGAACTTTCTATATGAAATGTTTTGATATGCTTATAAACTTTCTGTTAGGTATTCTATTAGGAATTCTTATTATGAAATGTTTTGAATCTTAGATAGATTATAATATATTTTGATATTATTATGAAATTTGTGATTTTATATTAAAATTATATGAAAAATGTTTTGTATACGATACTATGTATCGGATTATATGGCACATCGTACCACGTATCGAATTAGCGTACCGAATGAACCTACCCCCTTTCGTACCCAATTTTAGGAGGTGAACGAACCACGTACCAGTTTCCGTTTCCCGTACCGAATCGTACCCCGTTTCATGTGACTATGGTTCTTCAGCTGGTCCAACAACCAAAAATCTGTTTCTCACTATGAGAAAAGACCATTATATCCCTTCATTTCATGGAAGGTGTACTTGTTTAGTTGTTTGTTCTTGTTCGCCACATTTAAAAACAGAAGTCAGACTGAATTCTGTTCACGAGTCATATCACGCGTGGAAGATTCATACATTCTATGTTTCACAATTTCAATTGAATCTGGATTATTTTATTTTTGAATTTCTATACCTGCACAAATTTAGGTTTAGAATTTTACTTGATTTCCTAATAGAAGCAAGAGTGAAATGTTGGAATCAGTCATTAGTCAAAAAGGCATGTCCTTGTTATGAGAACTTGTGAAAAGAAAAAAAACACAAGAAACCATGGGCTACAAGGCGAGAAAAAAAAGCAATGCACTTATAATAGTACATAAAGAAGTAGGATTCATGTCCCACTCCCAATGTCATGTTCTAAAATCTATGACTTAGGATATCCGTATTGGATGGAGCCTTTTATGGGCATTATGCGTCATGTGGCGTCCACGCATCAAGAGGGGCTTCATGGCTAAAGTGATGTAGTGGGGGGTTATGAGGATGGGGGTTATAAGGTATGAGGTGTGTACCAATAAGAAAAAAGAAAAAAAAAACAAAAACAAGAGAGCTGCACGGCGCCATGAACATGGCGCTTTCAACCTCCAAACCTAACATGGCGCCCCGGGGGGTGGTGCGGGACGTTATATGGGGCGCCATATTACAAATTTTTGCCCCATAACGCCCCATTACGGATAGCCTTAGACCATGTGTGACTTAAGCATTATCAACATAACATATACAACTACCTAAACCTAGTAATATCTCATTAAAAGTATGATGAGATATAGGCAACCTTACCTCCACCGCAAATGATAGAGAGACTGATTCCAAGGAGACTCCCACTCCGATATCCATGAGGACGCAATAATGATCAGAGGAGAAACGAAAAAGGAAATCGCCCGAAAATTAATAATAAAATATTAAAATAAATAAAATATAAAAACATACATTAACTAAATAATTAAATAAATAAACGTTGGCCTTAAACATTGAAAAACCGTAAAACGGATCTTACTAAAGGTTTGCTTGATCGTAGAGTGAAAACGAGTCGTAAATAATAGTTTGTTTTATTGAAATCAACAAAGACTCAATTACAAACTCTCTCTAAAAGCTCTCTAGAGAAACACTGTCAAAAACACATAGTTAAGAACTGGTCTCTCTCACTTGTTCTAACATTCAAAGTACAAGTTCCTATATATAGACGTCTGATCCGATCTCTGTCCGAACTCCAAGTTCGGCGGGTCCGAACCTCAGGTTCGGACCTAGTTCGGACGGCAGCTTGAACTTGTCTTGAATCTTCACATCGTCTCATTCAGATACTTCACATGACGCACAGATTATGTATCAACAAACTCCCCCTCGTCATGTGCAGTATCTGTTCACCAGTTAAAACATATTCTTTGAAACAAACTCCCCCTCAACTTGATGGTAGCTTGATCTTTGAATACTTGACGATGAACAGTTTCTTTCATCTATCAACAACTTCAGAAGACTTGAAGTTGTGATGAACTCTTTCCTTTGAGTACCTGGCCAACATAAATAATCTTGGCGCAAAACTTCTCTTCGAGAATCCAAGATATAAACTTTGAAAATGTTTTTCGTATCTTGTGTCGATCAATCGAAAACAAAAAAGAAACAAAATCTTTTTGACTTTTAGAAAGTTTATATCAAAACAAACCTAAAATCTTTTTGATTTTTCCAACTTATGCTAAATGTAATGCAGAAACAAACTCTATTTTTGGTATTCTGTTAGAAAGATCATGACGCAAGATCATATCAGACATAACGCATCTAGCACATTTCAATTTCGGTCTTAATCAGCATGCAAGCCAAGATAATCGCAAATACAACACTGATTGTTTATTTCAGCATGCACCAATCATATTTATCATTTTCAAAAATGCTTGAGGTAATTTTTATCATGCACTGATAACTCGGCCTCTACTCTATCAGAAATACTAGCAAATCATCATGTTTCTCATATAGAAGTAACTTTTATTTGAGATTTAAAGATCCTTGATGAGTCATGCAAAAATTAATCAGAACCTCATATACCTAGCAATCAGGTCAGTCTTTCGACACGTAGAGAAAGCCCAAGTATTTGAGAAAATAAGAAAGCAAAACAAGTTGAAATTGTATAATCCAACAACAATCAGGTCGGTTCTTCCGAACGCGTAGAGAAAGTCCGATGGATTATACGAAACACCAATTAAAATAAAGCAGAACGTCAAACGAACAACAATCAGGTCGATCTTTCAATACGCAGAGAAAGTCCGATCGTTTGACAAAATAAAGAAAAACAAACAAGTTTAAATCTTTCAAAATGAAAACATGCATTCATCAGGATATCTCTTTATTCTATTTTTGTCTTAGAATCATCACATAGCATTCATCAAGAAGCAAACAACCAAAGATTATCAGGCAAACTTTATATTTATATCTTACTTGCAGATATCAGATTAGTCATGCACATTCACAGACCATACAAGAACCTACAGCCTTTAGACTTACTCTATCCATGGCAGATAATGTATATGTTGATGTACTATCATTTCTTGCTTTTGTCGGATCAATCTCTCAAATTTTTCATCATCATCACTTTTTTATATTAAAATTCAAACAAATACTATTTTTTTTTTAATTTTCAAATTTTCTCCCCCTAAAGAGATGAACGAAAGAAAATGAAATAACAAAATAATGAAAATGATCGATCAAAACTTGACACAATGATTTTGAAAATCAGATTTTCAATGATAAGAACGATGCATTTTAACTTAAAACCACAAGTATCTCACTGTCAGCAATCTCACGATTACTAATAGGTCTTCCTGAAATACCTGCAAACACTGGAAAATAGTAAGTTTTTAAGACCCCGACCTTCATTCCCAACGATGGTAGGTCGTCCAGTGTCTTCAACAAAATCTGTGTTGGCCGTGGAGACAACTTTCGGTCTCCATTCCTGTTTTGATTTGAGGATTTCTAGTGAACCATCGTCAACTGATGATTGACAATCAGAACTACTACCCAATTTTTCTAAAAGAGACTTCTTTTTCCATGAAAATTTGTATTGGGCATTGGTTCACTAAAAATAATGCCATCAAGATCAACATACTTTGTCTGTTTGGCATTGGATGATGAATTGTTAGCTGTCGTAGGACAATTATTTGCATAATGACCTTTCTTACAACAAACAAAGCAAAGTCTTTTACCAGTTGAATTGATAGAGATCGGTTTTCCAAACTGATCAGTCAGACATTCATCATAAACTTTTGAAAACACAGGTTGAAATTTCTTTGGTTTATGAAATTTTGGAAAACATTTTGGAGAATCATAAAAATCAGAATCATCTTCATAACCAAAGAATTTATCTTGACGATAAACCCTGTTAGAATTAGCAGAATAAAATGAATCTGAATTGTTACCGCCTTGTGGTGTAGCATCAGATATACACGAAGACTCTGCATAAGAAAGCTTTTCATCTGGTGAAAATACTTTTTGCTTCCAACATTGTGCCTTCTTATCTGAAAACACCCTCTGCTTCGTTATCTTCTTCGTTTTGAATTCCTTTTTTTGAAATCCTTGGTCGGAATTTCTGTTCCTTTAAATCCCAAACCACCATTCTTGTGCGGACATTTATCTTGAACAGAAGTCGGTATCTCATGACCTTGTTTGGCAAGCTTTGTAAATTCAGACTTGATACCTTTCAAATCATTCTTCCCGGAAATCAAGGAATCATCTATCACAATCTCATAAAACTTTGGCACTTTCACATTTCCTGAATTTCCATAAAACACCTTTTCTTTTTCAAGAAATGTAGATTTGGAATCAAACTTCAACCCTTTGCGGTAATCAACCTCCTTTTTATTATTCTTTGATTTGAATTTTGTTTTCTTTCCTGAACTGGTATCAACAAACTTTGAATAATCATGCTGTTCAATACCAGAAGATGTAGCTGGAACAGACATTTCAATGTCCACTGGAGCAGGAACTTGATGAAGACATTCATCTTGACCATTTTTCTCACTCTTTTCCAGCTTATACATATAATTCAGAAAAGTCGGTGAATGATTGCAATTTTTCAATCGTCGCTGCAAATCAAACATCTGATCAATCTTTTGTTCAGATATTTTCATATTAGCTTCCGATGAACTCTTTCTGTGAGGCAATGTATTTGTCAGACAATTTGTTATAATCACTAATATGACACTGTCTCAAGCGACACTCTTCCAGAACTTCGTCAGTAACCTTCTCCACCTGTTTCTTATAGTAAATAACATCCTGTTTCAAAATGTTATTTTGACTTTGAATCTCACCATTTCCATCACGCAACTTTGTAAGTTCCTCTTGAAGTTGAATTACTCTATCGGCAACTTCGACAGCAGCTTTACTTACGTATTCATATTTTTGTTGAAGAGGATAACATTTCTCAAATAAAGCATCAAAATCTTCAACAGCTTTCGTTTCCTTAGCTTGAGCTTTATTGCATTCTTCAACCAACAAATTTTCTCATTCAACCATTCTTTCTTTATACTAGCAAACTCCAAACAATTTGCACATGATGCAGACACATCTCTTTGAATTTTGGCAGCTAAATCATTACAGACTTTACTTTTCCAATTCTCCACTTCGTTTGTCAAAGAAATATTTTCTTCAGTCAACTTTCCTACCTTATTCTCTAACTTTTCAATTATTCCCTTAAACTTCGAATCTTGATCAATTGTTTTCTAAGAAAGCTTAGACATATGTTCCTCACACTGTGTCTTCACAAAATCCCATATCAGTTTTGCTTTTCGAAACTTCCTGATTGGATTTTTAAAGAGTTATAGGCAAAGCTAACATAAGAAGTATAGTAGCCCTTTCATTTTGATCAAATGCTTTCCTTTCTTCACTTGAAAAATTATGCATTTCCTTAAAATCACCATCACTATAAGCTGGATACTTATGTTCGTTTGTAATTGGTAACCATAATTTTTCATCCAAATCATTTACATATCCTCTAAAATTTGTTGCCCAACCATGATAATCTTCAAGATTTATCAACTTTGGCACATTCTGACGATGTCGCTCAGCGAAAACCTCAATTTCATACATTTTGAGAATTTGAAAATTCTGCTTGGTCCGAACTCCCACCGAACTTTGTCCGAACTCAACTGAAACTCCGATCTTGCTCCGAACTTTGTCCGAACTTAAACTTGTGTCCGAACTCCTCCGAACTCCCTCCGATCCTAATCCGAACTCTCACCGAAACAAGAAAGACCGAACCTCGTCCGAACGACCTCCGAACCTGGAGTTCGGAGCGGTTACTTTACAGTTACTCCGAACCTCGAACGAACTCAGACACTCTCGACATAATTTTCGTGATTTTGAAAGAATTTGGACGAGATTTTTGACAGGAACTCAGGTAAAACCCATAGAGATGTTTTAGTAATGAAAAACACTCGAAAAGCTCAAAGATTACTTGTTTTTGAATGAAAACAACTCGGTTTTATCAAGAAAACGACTACAATCAACGCAAACGCAATAGAGCAACCTGGATTTGCTCTGATACCAATTGAAAAACCGTAAAACGGATCTTACTAAAGGTTTGCTTGATCGTAGAGTGAAAACAAGTCGTAAATAATAGTTTGTTTTATTGAAATCAACAAAGACTCAATTACAAACTCTCTCTGAAAGCTCTCTAGATAAACACTGTCAAAAACACATAGTTAAGAACTGGTCTCTCTCACTTGTTCTAACATTCAAAGTACAAGTTCCTATATATAGACGTCTTATCCGATCCCCGTCCGAACTCCAAGTTCGGCGGGTCCGAACCTCAGGTTCGGACCTAGTTCGGACGGCAGCTTGAACTTGTCTTGAATCTTCACATCGTCTCATTCAGATACTTCACATGACGCACAGATTATGTATCAACAAACATACATCCCACTACTCAACATTTTCTAGACATCCTTAGCCTTGATCATATCTCTCCACAACGTCTTATTCTCGACCATATCCTCAGAGATGTGCAAATCCAACATATCATACATAATAAGCTCGTCTCACGTCAGCTTTGGTCTACCTCTCCTTCTACGCCCCTCAACAGATTTGGTTTGCTTCTCCCTCTATGTTGGCTTAAACATATGTTAACATAAGATATAATACCCTATATGTAGGGATATTGTATACATTATTTTTGTTGGATTACGCCAGTGGTATTCGGGTCCCCGGTAAAGACAATTTTTTTTAATTGAATAATTATTTATGACAAATGAATATTAAATCATTTACTGAGTAATTAGTAAATTAAATTCAAGATAATTAAATTAATAATTAATTTGATACGCAGCGAAAAACGATTTAATTTACAAAACGTGAAAACCAGTTTATTAACGTAAACCATTAACAATAGGATTCGACAATCACAAAAATGCGCAAACACCAATCGCGTTAAAACAAGAACGCGATACAATCATAAAACAAATAAAATAAATCTAAACTAACGAGGAGTTCATATATACCTGAGCGGTGATTCAAACAGACGTTCGAGACACCGAAAGTCAACGGGTGATGCTAGGGTTTCGCAGGTTACGATTCCACGGGCGAATCGAACAATCCCCGCGGTTACGGATTTACCCCACGGTGACTCGAGCACCGAGAAAATCACGTATGTCGGATTGGACGAGAACTAGGGTTTCGCGGACGACGAGCGAACCCACCGTGTGACGGCGGTTCAGGAAGAGGGTGTTGGACGGGAAGTGGGCGACGGCGAGGAGAGGCGGCAGCGGTGGTCATGGTTGCTGCGGTGGCTCAACATGGGCTGCGGCGGCGATCGCGGCTTTAGCGGTGGCGGTGGCGGACGAACTCGGGCGACGGCGGCAGACTCACGATGGCGGCTAGGGTTTCTCGGCTTCGTTGTGTGGCGACTACCGAGAGGAGGAACCACAACGAAAGGTGATCGAGGATTTCTTGTTCTCACGAGCGATTGGATGAACCACCGGAGAAAAGCGGTGTCGACGGCGACCTAGGGTTAGGCCAAAAATCGTAGGGAGAGAGGGAGAGGAGGGGGGCCTAAAATTCTAATCTTTCGATTAGGGTTTTGCGTCTCCCTTAATCAGTTATAAATAACTGATTAAGTTTCCGTTTAGTCCCTCGTATTAAACTAATCCTTTAATCAAACCTTTTAATTCCGTGACTAATGTTTTAATTCTTAAAAGTTTGTCGCTTGCCTAGACTTAATGAAACAACCGATTCGTTAATTGTGGTCCAATACGTAAATAATATTTAACGTTTTCGTCGCTAAATTAATCGTAATGATTAATTATGAATAATTAATTTATTTATTTATTAAACAAGTTAATAAACAAATAATTAATTCTTCTGCAAATTTGCCAGTTATTCAGGTAAGCGGACTTTAAAACCCGTTGCCTCCGGTGTAACTCTTACGGGTCTTGACCGAGTCGGGTACTTGATTTAGTCGGGTTTGGACATCTAAATCCAACAGTCTCCCACTTGGACTAAGCGCGGCTACAAATCAAGAAACAGTCAGGGGTGCTCTAGCTACACGTGACTGTCCCAACCAATCATGATACTTCAGGTCAAATAACCAAGGCATATCAACAAACTCGTGATATAGTTTAGACTTACGGTATTTGTAAAGTCATCAGATTATTTCCGCATGAGACATCAATCGAACTAGAGACATGGATTTATTCATTTTCTTCCGTGTTCGATCATTGTATTTCTCGTTTTACCATTCGAAGTGGTCCAATCAAACACACAGTAAGTTTGGGTAAGACCTTACACTTAACACTTGGAACTAACGAGAGGGCCCATGATGTCAAGCTATTGCACTATTAGTGCAAGAGTACAGAATTCCATATTGACTACATACAGCTCCCACTAAGCCTTAAATCCATTCCCAAAAGTAACTGTTATGGCTGGCAGTTACGCGACAGCGTTAAGCTACAATCAAAGAATGTTCTTTAGTAGACGGGAGGTCGCTTATGTATCTCAGGTCAAAGGATACCGTTGAGTATACCATTAATCAAAATTGTCTTATGATTAAATCCATGAAGGCAATTTGATGCGAGTTACGTCCCGACGTCATTCTCTGATGAAGCCTTGTTAGTCTGGATCGTCAACAGTTTGAGTCCAGAGTCAGAATAGTCTTACTTCAGGCTTTGCTCCCACAATGTCTGATCGACTACAGACTTTTAGAATATTAATGGAATATTCATAGATAGAAAACGTATAAAATTCGAACACGTTACGCAGAATTTAGACTTTCGTCTAACAGCTTAGAGGAGGTCGAATGATTTGGTGTAAACGTTAGTGTTCGACATCCAACACTAAATTCGAACATCGTTATGGTGCAGAATTCACGCACTATGCAATAGCATCATTTCACTGATCTAGCCTGATCATTGAATTTGTGAATTCGCTACCATGTCCTCGATTTTCGATTTAGGATTGCTAATGTTAGTTGTTTCTTAAGATTCAGTGTTTAACTTCAACAGTGAGTATTCTTAAGTGAATCGAACTTGTGATAATGCAGTGCCCCTGGTAAGCACATGTATGACCGTGTTATCACTTGAGCATGTTAATCGACTATTTACATAATCAAATTAACCCTTTGAATGTTTGATCGCATTCCTAGTTCAGATTCAATTAAGGTGGCTATTAATGTTCAAATGAGCATAATCAGTACTCTGTTAATGAACATGTGTTTCCTTTCATCAATGTTTGACAGTGATGATGTGATTTTCCATCTAATGTCGTTGTGTAATCCTTTACTGCGACATTTCATGTAATATCTAAGTATTGGATTTCTTTCGTATCATATCTAGTACGATTCAAATGGTTTCAAGAGATTGATCGTATCTATGGTTGCTCAGCCACAATGTGATCAATTCTTAATTTTGATCTTGAAACTTTAAATTAATTGAGGTGTCATATAAATTTTAATCCAGTTATTTAAATGATCTTCAGATCGGCATTTAATCGTTATTCCGGTAAGGATCAGTGGCGATGCTCCCACTTGCTTTAGGCAGACTGACATTCTTAAAATCATCATTCTTTCAAACTATTTGGATGTTATCTTGCACGATTGAATTGTAGCAATTATATATCGTTTCTAAGAACGAAATCGTTCACTTTCGTAGACGCAGTACGAAAACTTGAATGTTTAACATCCAAGTGTTATGTTTTAATCATAAATTCAAAGACGGTTGTCAAAGTCATTTAAGAGTTTGATAGCACGGAGATGCTTTCTTCTAGATTGTTTGAAGGTATCTCGTGATGATCGAGATGATGATCTATTCTATCGGACTCCTGAGTCCGACGTTAGAGGATATTTCCTTATTCAAGTAAGGTTAACATTCAGACTCTGACGGGAATGTCAATGTGTTTCGCTAAGAAAAAATCCATTGTCGGTGAAACATTGTTTGTCTAGCTCGTCTCGTTTAGGTGCGAGAGTTGCTTTACATAGTCCAGTGATTTATCAGAATCACGTTTCCTTAGATACTTAAAGATCTAACTATGGACATGTAATTACTAAATTCTCATCTCATAAGATTCCAGTCTTAGGATAGGAAGTTAGTTATGCAAGTGATGTGGGAAGGGGCGTTTTGGTTACAAGACGCTAAGGGCTATTGTTGTGGCAAGTCATTAGTCTTGTGTTTGTCGGTTTCAAAGTGAAACTGCAAATCCTTGTACTAAACACTTAGTGCATGTCGGATTCAAACACACTTGAGTACAACGAGTGTAGTCTAAGACTTCCAATATGTGTGTAGGTATTGTGACAATCCGTCTTTTCAGGTCTTTTCCTGATTTAAATAAACTTAAACTGATATAAATGTCGTGAGAACATTTACTTTAATTGATATAAATATTGTGTGAACATTTATGTGTTGACTGTGTCGACCTTAGCAAATTAGGATTTTGTATAACCATCACTATACGAGCATGCACTTAAGTCTAGACGTTTTATCTTCTATGATTTTATGTAAATCGTAGGTCGCGATTAATGAGAGCATTCTGTCATTTCATGTGACGAGTTAAGTTATGATTCTATGTGATATATGTATATATATTCACATGTTATTCTATGAATTTATGTGACAACGTGTCACGTGATTCTACGTACTATTTTATGATTTCATGTGGGTTTAAACATATAAGTATAGATTTAAATCTATGATATTATGTGAATTATTATTCTATGATTTTACGTGAACTTAAAATAAATAATTACGAGTTAATATTTATTATCTAATGTGATTATCTAAAGTTTATGTTTTATAAACGTCACGCGTTAATCATGTATTGATTTATATCAGTTAGTCATCATCCTAGTTAGTTCCTTTGACCCCATTAGCTCAAATTACCTAGCCCAAAATTTGAGGGGTTAACCTTGTTAACTTTTAAAGTTAATTCTATTCATTTAAACCTGCAAGGACCAACCTTGCAATTTTAGAAAGTTGGTATTCATGTTGTAACTTGTATGGAGGACCATTCCTGTCATTTCTTTTAACTCGATTTGGTGTCCATTCCATAACCATCGGCCGTTCAATTCAACCCGACGACCGTCCACGAGAATAACCGAAGCTTTTATTCGCATGATCAATTCAATCAGTTACAATTAAACATCCATCAATTATTCAGGTATCAACAATCCCTTTTTTTTCTTCTAATCATTCGAACACCGACCAACAGCCCAATTTTCTCTCGAGGCGCTCTCTCTCTTTTCGTTTTTCCGGCGACCCAAACACCACCGAACCACCGTTGTTCCACCACTGTAACACCACCATTCAAGCGCTGTTGTGATCGTCGAGCGACCAGAAACATCTAGGATCGGATTGAGTTTGGAATTCGATGGCGACGGGTACGAGTTCGAGTTCAACTCGGTTCGATTTCTACGTCAAAACACATCAACATCACATCTCCGACTCGAGGTAATACTTAAACTATGTTCTCGCTTCATTCCTAAGTCTCTGTTCACATTTTCACAAAATTCCGGCGACCGGATTAGGGTTCCGGCGAGTTGGATGGGTATGGGGAGGAGGATGACCCGATGGAGTCGGGTTATATACTGTCGTTCCGGTTTATAACTCAAGTGGGTCAGTTGGCCCAGCGGTTAGGTTGCGCGTATTCGTCCCAGAGGTCGCGGGTTCGAAACTCGGCCTCCGTGTTTTTCTATTTTTTTTCCTCCCTGTGACCCGATCCTGCCTACTGCTACTGCATATAACTGTTACAAATGGGTTCTTAACCAAACAGGAGACGCAGTCCAATGGTTGGAGCATTCGTTTATGTGTGAGAGGTCACGGGTTCGAAACCGGGCGACCTCAGTTCCTTCTGATTTCTTTTTGTTTGTAATTTTGAAGCATTCGGTCAACTAAAACTTGTTTAAAACGATTTCTTGAGAAGGTCTAAACACGTAGAAATATAACTTGGGCTATTAAATCCCGTAAACTATACTTTGAATATTAAACACGTTTAACTTATCATTTTAAATTGAAATATAGTTCTACTATTTACATATACATATTGGTTTAAGAATTCCGGGTTTTTACATAAAAGGTAAAATATATATATTATACGTAGATTAATATATATAAACATATAACGTTGGTTTGTTGAAACGACTAGATAATTTTAAGTGAACTTTTATATATATATATATATGTATCTCGTTTTGTAATCTCATTATTAGCGTCATTTGCACGTTTGGATTATATATGGTATATATATAATTATTTTGGATATTTGAACTTAGAATATATATATATATATATATATATATATATATATATATGTATATATATTTGATATATATTATTTTTCGTGTCTTTTCGATAATCGCTCGGTTTCGGTGAAACGTGTCATCCTCGACTCGTTCTGGACTTCACAATAATTTGTTTTCATCGTTTACCTTAGACTTAGTTGACTTAGTTGTTTTATTTGAACACACACTTATACATGTATGCTCGTTAGGTGATTGACTGCTTTCGCAAGACCCGTTCTTGCTATATGTCGTGTTGCTTAACTGGAATTTTTGCTGTGCAACCTAAGGTGAGTTTCACGGCCCCTTTTTACCTATTTTAATCCTGTTGGGGGAGATTAACATGCAAACACTTGAACTGCTAGATAAATATATCACCTGAATGATAGTGGCACACTATGATCAAGTCCTCACTTTTAGAGTTACTGTCAATGTGACATCAGCGGGAATTTATTTGGTAGATCTACTGGGTTTGACAGCCCCACCCGGGTCAGTCGCGCTGACTCGATTGGATATCGAACGGGTGTAATATACTTCTTAGTCTTAACGAGGCACAATTGAACTTGTCGAGCTTCAGTAACTAGATAGCTAGTTTAACTAGTCAAACGTGCACTGATTTCCTGAAAATAGCCTAGCTAGCTATTGATGTATTATCTGGAATTTAAACTGAACTTGAACATGAACTTGTCTATTGTTGAACAGTCAACCTGGAACTTAAACTTGAACTGTCGATGAGCAGTTGTTTTACACTGAACTGGAATTGTTTATAAACTGATAAACCTGTGAACTCACCAACCTTTGTGTTGACACTTTTTAGCATGTTATTTCTCAGGTTGCGGATGTTCGAGTATCACGAGTACGCATGCATGAGTCTTGAATCACTTTTAATGTCTTTGAACAAGCCACGTCACCTTGGGTGACAAAGATTTTACATAAGTACTTTAATTGTATTTACGCTTCCGCATTTGTAAAACTCTGTATTTATATTTTAATAAAATATACAACCTTTTATTAATTATTGGTCGTTTGGTGTAACTAATGGACAACGATCCTGGTTTGTCACGCTCCCTGCGGCGCGTTATCGCGCGTGAGATTTTTGGGGGTGTGACAGGTATGCACATGTATATCTAACGGTAATGTGCACCAGAAATGGTGTAACCATTCTACAATGTCATAATCAGCAAGTGATTACTTTTGTAGTGTTTAGCTGGTGATTCGAACTTATATGAACAAACGTCTGCATGAGGCAGAGGATTGATTTGTTCACATGGTTGAAGATCGAAACAGCGATCTCCAATCAGTTCGACTTGATTCAATATTCTTGACGTCGGTGGTTCCAAATCATAAGACTTGAGAACTACCGTTATGTCATGTGTTGTCTCGTAATAAGTACGATAGATGCTCATGGCATTATAGCTTTGATGGGATATGAAAACCAAAAGTTTTCCAGGTCGCATTTTGAGCTAGCCTTGATGAAATCAAGTGCACCAGGTTGCGATGTATGTTGTTTTGGAATTTTGAACTTAATCTAACAAAAGGTTGAATCAAATTCAAAATAGATTAAAATGGTCATGCATGTTTCGAAAATCAACCATAGTAAAAAAACATGTCATAATCAAAATCCAAAGAAAGCAATTGTTCATCCTGGAATACAGCTAGGGAAACCAAAACAAACAAGTTGTTTCAAAAACCACCAAGAATTGTTTTAAACTGAAAACATTAGACATGAGCTTTATTTAGGGTGTGAATCTTGCAGGGTAGCTCAATGTCATCTCGGTCTGCTTTCTCTAGCTTCATGCACCTACAAAATGTAAAAGTATGTCAAACATATATTTTGCAGGAATAATTGAAGCACTATACAACATAAAATTATGTGTATACCTGAGGAATTACCTTACTGGGTTTCCCGCACTCGTGTTTGATTAGTATATCGTGTGTTGATAGTTTTTCCGGACCTACAAATTCCTTTTCCAGTGCCCCATCTTGTTGCATTCAAAACATTGGCGCGGATCTGGCGGCGGTGCCTTAGACGCTTTAGGCTTGTCCTTCTGGGAGCTTCCAGACACTCTAGTAACAACTGCCTTGCCCTTCTTCTTGTTCCCACGCCTTCCTTTCTTGACCTCAGGCTTCTTGACGCCTCCTTATTGGATTGCGAGTACATCCGGTGCCTTGCCGTTAACAAAGTTAACTTCAGCAGTCATGAGCATGCCATGAAGCTCGGTCACTGTCTTTACCATGCTATGCATGTAAAATTTCAACCTGAAAGGGGTGAAGGCACTGGAGAGTGAGTGTAGAATTAGGTATGTCGCCATTTCGGCGGGGAAGGCGTAGTTCAGCTTCGCTAGGCGGTCAATGTAACCCTTCATCTTCAGGACATGAGGGCTGACGGGAGCGCCTTCAGCCATGCGACAGTTAATAAGTGTCACAACGGTGTCATAGCGCTCCTTCCGGGCCTGAGTTTTAAACATGCCCCTCAGATCACCGATCATCTGAAAAGTCGTTCTGTCAACCATGTTCTTCTGAATATCAGAAGTCATAGTGGCTAGCATAAGACATGCGACATTTTTGGCATTTTGTCGCAATGTGTTATGGGCGTTACATGCAGGAGTAGTGTCAGCTTCAGGTTGCTCGGGAACCTCACCTTCTAACATGTTTTCCATGCCATTTTCAAGACGATTATCATATTCCTTTCCCAATCAAGGAAGTTGGCACCATCAAGTTTCTCCTTCTCAAGAAGAGACTTGAGATGGAAAATCTCTCGGTTTGCGCGGTTTGCATTAGCCATCTGAAACAACATGCAAATTTAGTGTTTTGATGTTTGATTCGTATTCAAGGATGGCAAGCTAATCTTGAATGGGAAATGGGAATTCAGTTAGTTAGACAATTTCTCCAGACAACGTAGAGTGCTTTCAAAATTTCTAAGTAACAAAATCGACAACGATTGTCACTTGTGAATAACTGTCATAACTCCTGTTATTGGGCTTTCGTGAACGGATCAGCGAAATACGTTTAGCCCCATCCTATGCCCATTCTGTCTACTGGCTAACCAGAGGTACGGTGTTGAAATACTTCAATTGTGACAACCCGTATTTTCCAGGTATATTTTAATATATTAATTATGTGCAATTAACTGAAATTCTATGTGCATTAGGCTAATTTGTTTAAATTAGATGCCTTTACGTGCGAACGTAGACAATCTAGGTCCGACAACACTCACCCGTAATGGAAATCAACCAAAGTTCCGCCACTGTTCGAAATGGAACTTCAATAACAAGAAATTCATAAATTTGATTTTTGTATAATTTAAATATAAAATGAACATTTTATGTTTTCGAAGTATTACGTAATGACAAACGTATTTCAAACATGTCGTTTATTCAAACGACCATTCTAGCCCAACAATACTTTGGTTTTAATTCTAAAACTTATTCAACTATAAATCATTTATGTTTCCGTCAAACATTTTAATTCCAATTTGAAGTACATCATTTGTGCGCAACAACATAAACACCAAATCATGACAAGTGACAAATTCCGATTATCCGAAAACGACTACAATAAACAATATTTTATTGTTACGATTGCTCGTTTCACGTCGAAAATCCAATTTTCATTCCGGACATCGCTTTTGCACAAACAAAGTTTCATTGGACTCGTAGGACCAAACCGGACTCAACCCGACCCGACTCGAGACCCGGTTCGGCCCAGAAATCCCAATGGGCCTACGGCCCAATTTCTTTTTCTTTTCTTTCTTTTTCCTCGGCCCAAACCCTTCGGCCCATCCTTTTCTTTCCGGCCCGTTAGCCCACAGGCCGTCGGCCCATCTCTTTCCCTTTCGAATTGGGCCGAAGCCCAACTCTCTTCTTTTTTTTTCTTTTCGGACCGAACCCGAGGCCCACTTTTCTTCTTTTTCTTCCCGAGTTCGAGCCCTCCCTCTCTCTTTTTCTTTTTCTTTTTCCGGTCCTATTCCACCCTCCTCTCCCCATTCGGTTTCAATCACCAACTTAACCAAGTCCCTAGACAACTTCCACACTTGTCCCTAATAGTACAAGCAACTTGGTTAACCTTTGGTTAATGGGTTTAACCACTTACACAAAGTGTAGGTGTGGATCTATTCTCAATATGGACTTTCCATGGTTGTTGTCACTATCAATAGGGCTCTGTATGTGAGTAAACAAATGACGTTTGTCTTCTGTAGACCTGTTATGACTATGTTTCCGTTTGTCAATGTATCTATCGTTTGTTCAGAATCCTGGGTCATATCTCGGTGGCTATCGATTCTATAGGTCGGCTAGGAGGTGCTTCAGTGCATCCTCGGTCAGAGTCGGCCTAGAGTTTCACTGTGAGGACTGGATGTCTGTTATGTGTGCTTGTATGTTGTATTTAATTGGTGCCTCGGGAACTGATACGGACAGCCGGTCCCACACCCTCACCCCCGCACCTGGAAGGGGGCGGCGGAGGGGGGGGGG
>JBCNJP010000017.1:93723202-93753023 GCA_039602395.1 Deinandra increscens subsp. villosa
TGTAGGATTGACGAGGTGCCACATTGGATTGATTGGTCCCTTGAAAATTCGGATTGGATTGATTTGCTGAATTACCATACGGAAAGTTTGGATGGTTTCTTAGCCCCGGGTGGTAGGTATTGGAATTCATGTTGTAATTCCTACCACCTCTTTCTTGACCTTGCACTTGGTTGACCTCTTCAAACTGCTCTTGAAAACCTGGACATTGGTTAGCTGCATGGCCCAATTCGTTACAACTTGCACATACCTCATAAACCTGATTAGGAGCTTGAACCACTTCGTCAACAACAGCTTGCACATGTGATCTGCCCACAACATGTCTAGTCCTCCTGGAAGATTGTGCCTTCCTTTTTGATGTCACAGCCATTTGCTCCAAGTATGCCCAATCGTCTTGCTCATAGTTTGTACCAAACGTGCCATTAGAAATAGACATCAAATCACGAGCATCTTCGGGTGTCAATCCCTCATGGAATGCATTCAATAAATCCCATAGATCAATCCCATGATGAGGGCAGTTCTTCAACATCATATTGAACCGCTCAAAAGCTTCATGAAAAAGCTCACCTTGTTGCTGTTGGAAGTTCCTCAAGTTCCTTCTAGCATCACTTATTTTCTGGTTGGTGTAGAACTCATCCAGAAACCGTTGTTGCATTTCAGCCCACGTATAGATGGATGCAGACGGCAATGTGTGGAACCAATTTTTGGCTTTATCCTCAAGTGAAAATTGAAACAACACAAATTTAACCGCATCAGGTGAGAAACCTTGGCCTCCAATAGTATTGCATATAGAATCATATGCCTCCAGATGAAAGTAAGGCTCCTCCGTTGCCAATCCATGAAATTTGGGTAGACTTTGCAATGCATTAGTCCTCACCTCAAATGTTCTCCCCTCTTGATTTTGAGGAACTACCACCGGTGACGGATTATGTGTAATGATGGGTCTAAAATGTGACTCAATCCCTCTATTTGCATCACGATTGTGTCCTCTTGGAACCGGTATTTGTGCTCCTTGTGGTGGCGGTGGGCCTTGTGGAGGACCTTGAGGTGGAATCTGTGTTGGCACCCTTTGTTCAGGTGCTTGCCTTTGGGCTGGAGGTGGCTGCTGTCTTGGCACAACCGGGGGTCTCACATACCTTTGTTGAAATTGACCGACCGGTGGTCTTTGTTGAAATGCAAATTCTTCTTGAGTGAATCCTTGATTCACATTGCCCTCCACTTCATATTCCTCTTCATAATCTTCGTACTTGCCTTCATAACCATCACCATATCCCCCATATTGTCCCTCCACGAACGGTATACGTGTATGTTGTTGAAATCTCAGTTGACCTTGTTGGTGGGTACCCGGAGTGGTGAAAACTGATGGTTGAGTTAAGGTGGTATGGGTTATAGGTTGGTTTTGCTGAAATAATGGTTGTTGACTTTGTTGGGATGATTGCCCATAAGATGGGTAAAATTGGGCAAAAGATGGAATGCCCGAATAAGATGCAAAACTGTATGGGTTTGATTCAGGAAAACTTGTTGAAGTGGTGGTGCTAGATGTGAGTATAGTGGACGGAGAAGGGGTTGAAGTACTTGGTGGTATATATTGATCCGAAGGTGAAACTGATGTGTTCACTGGTTGCTTTCCCGGTTCACTTTGTGTTTCCATTTTCTTGCTTTGTGTACTCGGTGCTCCAACAACCTTGTTTTCCCGGTGTAAGATTCGGTTCCTCCTGAATGCCCTTTCGATTTCTGGATCGAATAGTACTGGTGATGACGATTGTGACTTCCTAGTATGTATGCACTTGTGGGTACCTGCACACTAACACAACCCGGCGTAAAACTAACAAACAAACAAACAATTACTACTAAAGGACACACCTTGCGCACTTCTCCTCGGCAACGACGCCAAAATTTGACGTGATGTCGAAGTCTCACGCAAAGATAAACCCAAAAACACTAAATAGATAGCGGTAAGCGAGTGTCGAACACAGGGAGAATATGGAATGTGTGTTACTTTGCACTTTATAATTAACTAAAATGACTTGAATAAAAAGATGAATAACGGTTTTGTTTGATGTGTTGATTTGAAAAACTAAAGTAAATTGCAGACAGTTGTAAGTTGTGATTAATAAGAAACAAGGTGATCCTCTCAGAGTTCAGGTTTTCATGTAAACAACAAATATCAATGTTCTTACTGGAAAGAAACACATAGACATGCTTCGCGTATATATAATCGCTTGTGATAAAAGGGGACTAAGTACTCGGGTTGCTAACGCGAGGTTGTCACCCGATGATCACCCAACAAATGTCAACCCAATTGCCTACCCACTAAATCTCAATTGCCAACGGCACCAAGAACGTATGGTTGAAGAACAAGATCACACAATCGTCAAACGTTTACAAGCAATTGCATAAACACCATAGTAAATTAAAACAACGGGTGTTTGAATCACTATTCCAGAAATACAAGAACACAAAATATCATTGTTTACAATCGAACCTTAAATCCAAGAGGAACACAATAAAATTAGCCAATCATGGTTTTGATGAATGAACCGATGTTGAATCCGCAATCCATTGATGTTGAATGAAGATTATTGATGTTAAGAGACCTCCAATGATTGATTCTTGCTCCTAAAATCGCCTCCTAGGGTTTTTCGTTCGTCCTTGGGTGTTTCCTCCTGAAAAAAATCCTCAAGAGACACCCCAAATTCGCGTTTTTATCAATTTTGCCGACTGCTGATCTGCTCCTAAACCGTAAGCTACGGTTCCCAAACCGTAAGCTACGGTTTGGGCGTAAGCTACGGTTCAAGGAGGCTGGGCGACAGTTCTGCTTTGAACTACTTTCACAAAACCGTAAGCTACGGTTTGAGTCCGTAAGCTACGGTTCTGGCAACTCCGAAACTTCACGTTCTTCTATCTTTTGAGCCTTCTAACATATCCTATTTACCCGGTTCCTCTTACGCTTCCGTATTTAACTCCTTTAAGCACCTGTAACCTGCAAACACTCGAGAAACTGCAATCATCCAAAATCATAACAATTACTATTATAACTACCTTAACCACCCATATTTATCATTATTAACTACTAAAATACGGTGCAACCGTCACTAAGGTTTTAACTCTTAAAAGTTTGTCGCTTGCCGAGACTTAACGAAACAACCGATTCGTTAATTGCCGTCCAAGACGTAAATAACTTTTAAGGTCTTCATCGCTAAATTAAACATAATGATTCATTATGAATAATTAATTAATTTATTTATTAAACCAGTTAATAAACAAATAATTAATTCTTCTACGAATTTGTCGGTTATTCAGGTAAGCGGACTTTAAAACCCGTTGCCTCTGGTGTAACTCTTACGGGTCTTGACCGGGTCGGGTACTTGATTTAGTCGGGTCCGGACACCTAAATCCAACAATTTTTTCTTGGCCGGGTATCATGTCCCACTAATGCATTTTTTTGTTTGTAACATTAGTGCTAGTGTGTGTAACATTGATGTTAAGACGTACGTCAGAAAAAAGCTTCAAAAAATGTTGGGACCACAACTAAATCAAGGATAAAAAGCGACTAGTTTAATTATATATTTTTTCTAAAAATCCGACAAACGATAAAAAAATTATTGACGTTTTAAAAATAGGGGGTTGCCTTTTGGGTTTGGTAAATTGAATGTTTTACGTTTTCTAGCAAAAGTCAAGGAGAGACACCTATCACCTTTTTTGTGGTTGCTTTAAGTTATTTAATTATTTATTTTAATGTGAGTTATTTTCTATTCCATACCATATATATATATATATATATATATATATATATATATATATATATATATATATGTTGGATCATGGTTATTACTCTCTTAATAACCTCACAAGATTACTTATTTAAGATTAAAAAGACGGAATCAGATTAATCTTCTATGCTTTAACCAACTCTCACCATTGCATTAAATAACAAAGAAAGTAATGTAAACAAGGAGTATCTAAGCACTACTATTGTATAGCTTCAATGGTATAAGTTTACAAAGCAAACAGTGGAACATAATTACATTAAACTGAATACAATATATATAGTGCTAGGAGGAATCAAGATCTACCCTTGATTTTCTTGAGGTCATCTTGACCGTTGAGTATAAAGTAATCACTTAAGATCTGATATCTTTTAAGTTTGGTAGACTGCAAAAGGTTTTCTCCATGCTTTCTGAGACAAACGTGGGTATAGAAGTTGCTGGAATAGTGTTCTGACAACTCGGGGACTTGTGTACAATAAGTCAAATCAACCGAGATAACAGTTCAGTCGGAAGAGTATTCTTTGGAGTTAACTGTAGCATCCGGTATAACTTGGTTCTTCCGAAGCAACATGATATTTTGGGATAAGTGATCTTCCAGGATATCTTCTGACTTAACCTTCCGAGATGACTTCTCTCGGAAGTTCCTCCGGATCTTCACTTCTCTCGGATCTTTACTTCTCTCGTATAGTTTCACCCTTAGTGAAATTCAGTCTTGAACACAAATATTCCCAACAATCTTCCCCTAAGATGGTGCTACCAAAAACTTTGTATAACACAGAACTTAGTGCTAAAACACTACTAGGATATATGTATGTACAATCCTCACCTTCCTCTTCACCCAAACAGCAAAACTGCAGATGTCGAATTTCTTTATCATAAGAGCAGTAATCTCTTGGATTATCTTTTGGACTAGTCACCATATTTTAAATTCATATGCTTGGTGAAGGTACCATCTGCTCTGTAGATATAAATTCTGTTCTCATCAGCATTTTGCTCAAATCTCACAATTGGACAGTAGTTAGAGATAGGTTGAGCAAATGAAATTTATTTAGGAGTTGTGTCAAGGAAATCTCTGATTTTCAGCAGGAGCAAATGCTCTTGAGCAACTGCATTCTCCATGCCTGAATAGATTTCCATCATGTCTCTCAGCTCATCCTCACACAAATCCCTCACAATCTCCTCACTAGATAACTTCAACACTTCATCTTTGCTAGTGGCAAGAGTAAACATGTTTCTGACCTCATCAAATTTCCAGTGGATGATCTTCCTTCTATCCATAGGAGCAGAATCTTTCTTCTCAGAATTCTTTGGAGGAACAGATAAGGTTTCTGGGTTAGAAGTGACAACCTGTTTTCTTTTCCTAGATGTCTTTAACAAACCAGATGGCTGCAGGTTAGGTTTTGGTATAGGACAGGGTGGTAATATAGCTGGTGGTGAAGGTTTCTTTGAAGTAGAAGGTGGTGAAGTTGGAGGAGTTGGAATAGGTTGAAAGGGTGTTTGTAAGGGATGGTCGGTGGTTGTTGTTTGAGAGGTAAGGACAGGAGTTTGAGTAGAGGAAATGGTTTCAAGATGAATTGGTGCATCAACATTATCAAGAATTGATCTTAAAATGCTAATGTTGGGGTTTTGGCTTTTTTGCATTTGGATTTGCTATGGATGTTCTTTTTCTTTTAGCTTTAGCAGTAGGGATAATGGGATCAAAAGGAGATAAGATAGGAAATGCTTGATCATAACTGGCATAAGAATCTGGTGGCCTTGGTATACCTGAGATTCTTTCAGCCTCGGATTCTTTTTCTCTTACTTCATCATATTTGATCCTCAGTTTGGGCAACTTCATGAAGTTAATGCTTCTGGGAGGTTCCTTTTTAATTTATTTGAAGTACCACTGCAGAATAGCTCTTTCTTCATCAATAAATAACTTCATCTTTTGTCTTTCCGTAATCAAAGCATTTTGCCTATTGAGACTGAGCTCATTATCCCTCTTTAGCTTCTCTTGAAGTTCAACTTTCATATTTTCTTCAAGGACAACATCCATCCATTTGTGAATATCCAAAGCTTTCATATTTTCCAATTCACTTGCAGGGATAAGGTTCCTCTCAACAATCATCTTCTTCATCTTAAGCAGGAAGATACCATTTGCAATAGATTCAGGTAACCTTATCTTCCTTTTGTCATCCTCTAACCTCTTGGCAAATTTCTTCTCTTCTCTGGTGGCTTTATCAGCTCTTGCTTTCTAAACTTCTCTATCAGTGCTTGATCAAATCCTCTGCCTTACCATTACTAGCATTTCAATGAATTGGGTATCATCTTTATAACTTTCAAATGTGGCATCCATCTGAATTGCAAGTTTTCTGTTAGCCTCTTCTTACTCTTCTCTCTGCTTTTTGGCAGCAAGATCTTCTTCAACATCTTTGGCCAATAAGACATTGATTGCAGAGAGGTTAGCATCCTCAATTTCTTCATCGGTGTCAGTGAAACTAGATATGGCTGATAGTTCTGAATAATTATCAACATTAACCTTCGTTTCAGCTTCATCTCCTTTGGCATCTTCCGGGAGAACTTCTTCTTCCCGAGCAGGTTGTTCTGGAAGAACAGCGGTTGTTTCGACCATCAAGGTGTCTCATGGGTCAAACAAGTAAATCTAGGGCTCTGGGCCCCTAAAAATTTACTGCCTCACTTTTGTAGTAGATGTATTCATCAAGAATATTACACTCTAAGTGTTTGATTATATGTTAAAATGAACAAAGCCTTATGAAGTAAAACCTTCGGAGGGTTATGTAAATAAAGATAATATAAGCAATCTCAATGATTTTCAATTTAGTTTAGATTATAATAAAAGAAAATTAGTTTATTGATTGTTTCTTTAGACCTTGTTGCTAGAGTTTCAACGATAAAGAAAGATGATCTAATCAGAGCATGGAAATAAAGTGAGAAGTTCATTCTAGAGAACAAGTATGAACACAATCATTTGTGAAACATGGACTCTCAAATTTTTTTTAATTATGTAAGATCTACGTTATCACTAGAAAAACTAAATAGTTAAACTATTTTATCTATTAAAAAACTCTAAAGAAATTGATTAACTACGAATGTTTTATTAAAAACTTTGCTTTGCATAAAGCAAGAAAATAAATTTAGTCTGAATATATTTTGTCCACCTAAAAAAATATATATACAAACACAATAAATAATTGCCAATTATAAGCATTTTAGTTTATTATTATCGATTCCAAGTCTGGATATGTAAAAGAGAGGGTTTGAAATATGTCTTTTGAAAAAGCCAAAATGCCCAAACTTTGAGTTCACTTGGGGCCTCTAAATTTGTTGAGCTGCCTCTGCCGACCACATGCGCTTTTGTCATTGACTGTGATATAATCATGTTTCATTTCTCGAGTCAAAGTTAATGGCTCAACATTGTAAATAACTAAAGTTAAGGTTTAGTTAGTGTGTCGAGTTGTAAATAGTTTAGGGTCTGTAACGTAGGGACTGAAACTCTACAACCGCCATGTCATATGTATATATATATATGTGTCAAACATATTAGAATTCAATAGAATGTATTATTGTGTTTTCATTGTGTGTGTGTTCATCGAGAGAGACAAAGAGAAAGAGAAGAGTTTGTACCGAAAATCAGTCTCGTGAAATCATCATCGATCAAAGTATTCCAACAATCTAGCATCAGAGCCATCGTTTTCACGGGATTGATTTCATCATCGTTGTCGGATCCGTGTTTGGTATTCATCAAGTATCGTAGAATCGTTTTTCTGTTTTGGAACTCACCGTTCGGTCGCATTACAAAAAGAAGTCGGATTCATTTTGGTTGTCGCAATCAAGGTGAACATAGGGAGTGTTTGATTGACGAAGTCGCGGGCGCCGGAACTTTGTTGGGTGACGCCGCTGTGATCGAACAGAATGAAGAAAGGCCGAAAGGTTTTTGTGCGGGGTTTTGCTATGTAACGATCGAACAAGAAATCAAACGATTTTAGAGGGTTGGGATAGGGCAAGAAAGGGAAAGGAACAAAAGGATTTTTTTCCTTTATTGTTTGTTGTGATCAAAAAAGGGAACAGGGACCAAAGGGTTTTTTTCCTTTTTTGAAGAATTTATTGAAATCAAGTATTTCAATATTTGACAAAATAGAAAATTAAAGGGAGTGCATCGAGATTGTTTTTACGCCAGACGGGTGTTAATCATTTTGGTGTGTGAATCTGAAGAACGATTATTCAAGAATTCAACGTTTGGATTTTTTTTAATCATGTTTGAACACAAGAGGATTTTGGTGGATCAAGAATCGCGGAGAAGAAAGTCAGACGGACTGTCACGTTTTTTAAGATCATCAAAGTCAGAGATTTATTGATTTAAGATCATCAGGGAAGAAATATATATTTCTACTAGTAGACGACTGCACGAGATATATATGGGTGTATTTCTTAAAGTCCAAGGACGAAGCCTTTGGGACGTTTAAGGAATTCGGAACCAAGGTAGAAAGTGAAGTTGGAAGAAAACTAAAGATGTTAAGAACAGATATAGGAGGGGAATTCACGTCTCATGAATTCACCAAGTTCTTTAAAGATAATGGAAACATGCCAAACATGCAATGAAAATACCTAAGTGGAAGATGAATAGCATCCTTTTAGAATGATTTCCTATCCAGCAGGAGTAGCTTTTAGGATCCGTACAGCAACTACTGCGTATGTATTCATAGAACTGCATGAAACATAAGCATATAAATACGTAAGATAGCTACAAAAGCTGTTACAACTCCAAACCCGAAGAGCATGTCTGAATCGTGATCATGAAGCTACTAATAATCTTCTATGATGAGATTATTTTGTAGAAAATGCCACATATATGCACCATTGAGTAGTTTAAACGCTAGTTTCGTATTATTTTTATGAATACTTAAGATATTGAGATTTGAGGGAGAGGTGCCCTAGTTCCGACAAAGGGTTGATGCGAGAAGTGGGATTGATTTTACTACATCGCAAAACTGCAAGGTTGTAATTCGTTAAATTCCATATCGATAGCTCTGGGATCTGTTCGATGAGTACTTGAAGATATCCGATTGAACTATCAAGTCATGTATACACAAATTTTCTAAAGCTATAAAGTGTTTGTATTTCAAGAAACATTCATAGAAAACCGACGGCAAACAACATTCAACAATTATACGCGACATCTGAAGCTACGCATGTGTTTCTCAAGATGCTTAGTAACATTGATTACACACATTATAAGTGGAAGAATTACCCTAAACGCGTGAGGAGGTCAGTGTATGCATGATGATCACACTCATTCATCCATATTAATGGTCAAAGGTGTGGCATTATATGACATGTGAATATGGCATGCATATTTTGGTGTTGTCGGTTCCAATAATGATATTAATGTTTTGGATCAATCGCCTCTTCTCGACGATGTGAAAGGTGGAAAAGCTCCCAGCTCTTCCATCTAACTAACAGGAGTAACATACAATCATTGATATTATCTAGGAGATAAACTATATCTCAAACATGCTACCATAATCAAATTTCTTATATGTCTCGAGGGTTCGAGGCTTGCGTCTTGCAAAGAAGCACATGAAGCAGCAAGAAGGATATTGAACGAACATTGCTCGCTTGAAGGGTAAGTGATAAGTCATTGATCAACGAGCACGTGCCTGGTTGCAAATGAACATAGGGAACGTAATTTACGCATGTGTAATTTCACATAATATGATCTTAGATGAAGAGGGAAAAGCGATTTGTAATTTGAATGAAGCGGGACTAGCTACGACATATGAGAACTAATAAGGAGTAAAAGCGAGCAAACCATTGACAAGTGAGATATTCATTATCAATTTAAAGCTGGTTTGATAGAACATATTTACAGTAGTTTGGCGTGCTATGTTTTCTTCAATATTCCTTAATTTTATTGTTACTTTAAAAAAATATTATTGTTGCTTAATTTTATGTTATGTTTTCTAGTATAATATTAATGTTTTTGTTAATACTAGTTGTAATTGATATAGAGTGTATGAAAAAGAATTTAAAACCACTTAGACTCAAATGAGCATGGTTGTAAAACTCCTAGAATACTCATCGTCTACGCTTAGTACTTCCCGAGTACTCCCCCATATTCCCCGAGTACTCTCAACTCCCTAGTCAACCAATTTAAGAGTGCTTAGCGACTTTTACAACCATGCAAATGAGTATATTTTCTTAATCCGACTAGTGTAAGTGAGATAAAAATGGTGGAAAAACGCTTCTATACACTTTTCTCTCACCCTCTAATGAATAAATTCATGCTCTTAATTACCAAACATGTAAAAGAGGTAAACCGCATAACCTTTAGTCCAACTAACTCAAAATTGTAAGACAAAAGATAAATATCTCTATTTGGTTTGATTATTATCACGTGACTTAGAATATTATAAATTTTCAAAAAGTCAAGAAAATATACTATCGAATCGGTAGTGTGGAGTTGGGTGTATGAAATGAATTGGATGATTAATGAATGTTCTCACTGATGTTTTGCCGTTGGATTATTTTCACACTTAAAGAAAGTGACAAGAAGCTAGCTATAGTGTGTGAAAAGTCTTCAAATCTTGTTCATCGTCAAGATTCAATATTGTCCGCTAATTCATGTCTATCAATTAATTAGGTAGACCACCTAATTCAACTTTTACCCCTTGTATTTAAAATGATTTCACTTAAATCTGATTGATTTAATTTGATGGTTTATAAAAACCGTCAAATACCATCCAACTAAATGTAAAATGTAAAATGTTTATGTTTATCTTTTTTTTTTAAAATCATCTGTTGTGGGACGTGATGAGAAGGTTGTGATGTAAGAGCCACGAACTGGTCATGAGCGTGGCATCACACCGCACTGGTGGGATGAAGTGAACCAATATTAACACAGTCAGTGAAGTAATCAATTCAGAAATATTCGGGAAGGTTTGTTGATTGAGTGGAATCATTACAAATAAAAATCAGCAAAACATAAACCACAATATAGAAAGGGGATGACAAGGTAGGATAATCAGATTGGGAGATGAGAAGAAGATGACACCATTCTAAGCATTTTCACATATCCTCTATTGCTTTCCATCTCTTGCTTATATCTCCTTAGATTTTCTCGAATGCTTTCATGGATCAGGTTAATGTTGGGCTTTTGTACTAGTCTACCTTACTGGGTACATGACTTAAGGGTTTGGGTCCATAACATAGACGTGATAAGTAGAACCGGCTCAACCATTTCAGAGGACCAAAGGAAAGTATAAAACCGGGTCCCAACGATTTTTTTTTCTTATGAGTCATGATTATAAATTATGTGTAATATGAACAAATCATACATAAATATGTCAATTTTGATTGTTGTTATCTAAAAGAGATCACATATATAGAAAAAAAAGTTTTGAAATAGTCAATCTGTTTATATGTACAATGTGTATTTTGTTAGCTTGATTGTGATTCTGATATTAAAAATTAAAAAAAAATTAAAAAGAAATAAAAAAGTCTCTTATATTGAACTTAAAGTTACCTCTAATTGAGAAACATGCTATGTAGTTATTTTTTTTAACCACAAACATCCGGTTACCCGGTGTTCTTATCATGACAAATGATATTATCGATGACACGTTGCGATCACAGTCCATTCGAGCAATCAGGACCCTCTTTTTTGCACGTGCATCCCAGAGGAAACCGTTCAAAGGCATGCTATGGTAAAACATCCGACCCACCTCTATAGTATTTTACATTTTTTGTGTTAGATGAGATTTGAACCCTTGATCTCTACATTGGAATGTAAATGAGTATCCACTCCACCAAGCCCACTTGATAGAGGCATTGTCTTGTTAGGTGGAGGTCCTGGGTTCAAACTCAGACAAGTGGTGTAATTTGGTGTAATTGTAAATACTAATTTGCCGTTAAAAAAAATGGCGGGGGGTGCTAGGTAGTTATTTAACTTTCATTTATAACAATGCTATAAAAAATAACAGGTTAAACCGTTAAAGAAAGGTAAAAAAAGGTGGGTCAACAAAAGAAAATTGGGTTTTGTTGCGCTATGTGTAGACACAAGTTGGACGACCCGCGCTTCGCGGCGGAGTCGGACCGTTTTGAAAAGCCGGTTAGTCAAACCATTATCGTTTTGATACCCGTAGACCCACGAAAAACATCAATCAAATTCAAGGCATTTCATATGTAAACTGAAAAATAAAATGACGACAGAACTGTAACTTAAATAGAAATATAACCTCGAATCCAAATCAAATAGTGTCCAAGTTGGTTTCTCCATGTTCGAAACAAAAATACCTATCCTAGTTGGTTTCTCCCTAATTGCAAACAAAAATACCAAGTATTTGACTTTCCAAATTAAGGAACACCCAATCATTTGACCCTCTAAAGTCAAACTACCAAAAAAATGTATATTTCACTTTCCAAAGTCAAAATATGCAAATCTAAAACCATAAAACTTGACCCCTGAAAGTGAAAAAGGCAGTTTTCTGCCAAAGAATGCAGAACACCTAAAAGTCAAACTGCCCTAAAATGTACAACACTTAGCTATTTGAACTTCTGAAGTCAAAATAGGCAAATGTAAATACTCTGAAATGTCATCTTGATAATGTGTAGAAACAGAACTTTGAAAGCTAAAGTTGGCATCCAATATCCTTTCCAAACCTGGCCAGATTTGCACAGTGTTCATTCCTAGTTAGCAATTCTATGGACACTATAAAATGTGGCAACCCAGGCCTAAGAATCACAGAAACAATTACACCTAAAATAGGTTCAACAGGAAGCAATGAGGTCTAATAATAGGGAACCAAAAATATGATACGTCAAAAATGAAATGTCCAATATAGGTCAAAAGAAACTAAAAATATGATAAACAATGCCAAAATCATTTCAAGCCAACACTCTTATCAATTGCACTGTCTTCCTCAAGACCAGTAAGATCATCATATATCACCAAAATTTGGTAAAAATTTCATCAAAATCATGTAATCAAGGTTGTGTGTGTGAAACAATCAAGAGCATGAACATAGAAACTGAAAACATTACCTATGCTTTGCTAACAATCAACAGCCATACGGTATCAAACCACATCTATCATAGTTGAGATATCGAAGACATGGTCATCAACCGAATACCTGAACCTGACTCTTTGCCTACATGAATCTCGTTATCAGCCATAAACTCACCCCATTCCTTGAGCGCATACATAAGAAGTATCAATAAAATATTCTATAATAAAATAAATGTTGTAACAGAATACAATGCAAGATTGTTAAAATTATACTATTGAAAATGAACTTAGATGGTATAAATTACCTCTTAAATCCGGCAGACATCTCATCCCTAACATCCATCAATGAGACTTCACGACCTTGAAATCGAACGTTTAAACTCCTTCTAGCAGCAGATCGGGCAAGCCAAACCACCTTCGCTGGAATAAGCTACCGAAAAAAATGAATGGAGGTCTTAAATTAGTTTAGAGAACATAAAACTGAGAAATTAATTTATGTTTAATAGGATATAGTTACAAATAACATAAATTAATTAATTTATGTTTAATAGGATATAGTTACAAAAATTAAATGAATTGAGGTTACAACTGTAAGACCCGATAAATAATTTAGAATGAGTTGGTATCAACAATGAAAGTTTAGAACTTAAATTCCTAAATCTTTCCAGTTGATTGTATAAACAATGATTTGGTAAGTAGTAAAGAAAACTCTAAAAAGTGAAAAATGTTGCTGGGAGAACTTGAGAAAACCACAATATTAGGTTGTTATATGCTGATGACATATCAAAATAAGCAAGGATATATAGACATGGGAAGCCTATCATAATTGCTACCAAATCCCTCTTTTATCCTAATCTAACTTTATCTCAAACTAATAATTTAATCATAAACTAATACCAATAATTATCTAAAACAAACTAAAAGGTAATAGTTACATATACCTGTCTTGAACCATTGCTTAGTGAACCGTTTTGAAGAGGGACTACCCAAGTGTGGTCATACTTCCCTTCCCTGTGAAAGGGGATAAACAACCAAATTGGAATATTACATGTCTCTTGCCTTTTATCTTCTGTTAGTATTAAATTATAAGTTGACATATGAACTTGCTATACATATCAAGGTAGAAGTCAAAAAAGCTCAACATCAGTGTGACATCAGGAAAACTGCTAACATGTCATTTCCAAACTTGTGATTAGTAACGTATGGATGGGTCAAACACATATTAGGATAGGAAATCGATGAAAGCAAATCAAACGACCCATTAAACTTGGCTCATTTTCCAAACTTATGATTAGTAAATTTAAATGAAGAGTTGTCCACGATAAATAAAACCTGCATAATCGAAGTACAAAAACTCTGCATTGACAATCTAAGAAAGAAAGGGAACAATTACCATATCAATTCAAAAACTTATTTTGGATGCGAGGATATTTAGATCAGTAAAAGGAAACCAAAAACCCTAAAAGGAACGAAAATTACTAACCTAATTCATGGATGCGAAGATCTTTAGGATCAGTAACAGAGTCAGGGAGGGCGATGCGTCGTTACGCCACCATGAAGACCAACGACGGCAACCGGAAAATCCTTTAAAGGGTTTTAAAGTATCTGGCGCACAAAAACGAAAGACGACGGCGGCAACCTTCGATACCAAAATACGCTACATCATATCAGAGAGGAAGCACAGTGAGGGGCGGGGAGAAATTTAGGGATTTAGATCTGTTGCTTATAGATGAGGAGCTTTTCAATCTCTGCATTAATTGGTGGCCGGTGAGGGGCAGGTGAGCCGGTGAGGAGGTGACCTGAGTGAGAGAGGGCAGGTACGCTGAAAATCCGGGTTGAAAATCCGGTCTTAATTCAAAGAAGAAAAAGGTGTGGGACCAAAGAGAAGAAACCGTGTAGGAGGTGGGCCCACATCATATGTTAATTTTTCTTGTGCAGTGAAGTTGTAAGAAATGCATTAAAACATGTACCAAATGCCTTGTTTGGGTCTTGCAGCCTTGTGTTGTAAACCAAGCAAAAAGGGTGGTACCAAGTGTGCATTATTAACTTGTACAAAATGCTTTAAGAGTTTGTACCATAAGTTGTATTATGTTAATATAGGATAATAACCATCTTCCCTTGGGCGTTTTTTAATACATGTCATCATAGTTAACGAGGGGTTTCATAATTAAAACTTGTGTAGTCATAAGCCCCATAACGTCCCTCAAATTATTACACAATTATTAAATAAAACCACACAAAAAATGTACATTATCCAATAAAAATAAGAAGCCAAACGAAGAGAGGAGAGGGAGGCCCCACCACCAAAACGCTATGAATTTTTTTTTTTCCTATAGCGCCTCTGAGATGGTGTTGGAGGTGTTATAAGACACCATTTTCTTTCTCTCACACCCATAATGGATAGCCTAAGCCTTAAAGGACTAATGATGCTGCAACTATTTAAACACGGAGACTAGGCGATGATTACCCTGAACTACAGTAGGAATAATGACAAAACTAATGAACGTTAGACTAATAGTTGCAAATAAATTTTTGTCAAAACGGAGGCCCATAAAATCTGGAGGCCCAAGCCCTAGTTTCAGTTTATTATACAAACGAGCCGGCCATGTGATAAGGTGTGTGGGCCAGCCACCGTGAATGTGGAAAGGGGCGACAGATGTTTTATACTTTGTTTTATTTTGCTCCACCAACCATAAAACTCCTTTTTTTTTAATTATCACATTCATTATCCATATACATCAATTTTACATACTATAGTAAGTGACCATAACCATCGTTTATATTAGGGGTGTGCAAAAATCCAAAAAAACCGACTCGAAACCAAAATAACCGAAAAAACCAAATCGAAAAAACCGAATCCAAATAGAAACCGTCGGATTTGGATTGAACTTTTCTAAAATCCGAAATTTCGGATCGGTTTCGATTTTAGCTAAAAAGAAAATCCGAAAAAGCCGAACCGATCCATTTAATTATTGAAGGTTTTCAAATTAAAATTTTATTTATAATTATTTAGATCTTAGAGTCTTTGTGATTAGATCATTATGCAACTTTAATTTTTGTTTGAATGTCGTTTGAGTGTTTGAGATTAGATCTTTAAGGATTTGTTTGATTTTGGATTGTTATGCAACATTATGGATCCTTGAGTCTTTAATATTAAATCGTTAAGGATTTGTTTGAGATTGGGTCATTTTACAACGTTATGAATTTTGAAGTTTTATTTTGAATGCTATTAGTAGTCAATTAATCTATAATTAATAAATAAGTACACCAAAATTTAATATTATTAGTTTTTTTTTCAGCCCAAAAGTTCATATGAATTTGAATCCGAAAAAACCGAATCCAAACCGTAAAAAACTGAAATCCGAAATCCGTGAAAACGAAAAAACCGAATCCGAATGGATTTGAAAATTTTAAAAACCGAAGTTCGGTTTTGGATTCGGTTTTAGCCAAAATCCGGTCCAAACCGATCCATGCACACTCCTAGTTTATACGACGCTTTTTTATTTCTTGCGTTCACTAATCATTATATATTGATTAAGTAAAATGCATCGAGTTAGGTTAATATGGGAACGTTAAGAATGATATGATCAGTGTTAAAATATAAATAAGAAAGAAATACCACAAGTTGAAAGTAAGAAGCTTACAAATTTACAATGACATGCTGAACGTGTTCTACCTAAATACTGTATTTTTTTTTTTTGAAATGGAATACCTTTTTTAATTAGAATATAAAAAGAGTTAAAACGACACAACTCAAGACATCATACAAGAAAGGCGGGCAACAAGCTCTGCTACCAACCCTTTCTGAATAGCAAACCCTAGACGTGTATAAATACTGTATTTATATATTCTGTAGAATCATTATATAGTCCACCCCTAGTGCAGAACCAGTTTGGTAGTGGCATGTACATATGCCCGAACGCGTGTGACGTCTCGTGTTGTGCATGGATCACGGATGGTCCGCGTGTTCGAACTTTGATCGCGGATGGTCCGCGTGTTCGAACTTGGACTGTTGGTGCGAATCATTGGTTGTGCGAAGTGGTTAGGTGTGCGGATGTTGCAGCGTGTGGAGCGGATAAGAGTGTGTCTCTAACTCCCGTTAGTAATTATTAGCCAATGATCTAATACGAATTATTAGTCAATTGTCTGTCTTTACTTTTTATTATTAAAATTCAATATCTCATTTTTGAAAAATTAAAATACTCTAAATGGTTTCGATGGAAACTAGGTTATAAGTTACAAGTATAAAAATATTATATATTTATGTTTAGATCACTATTAAAAAGAGCTAGAATGACAAGAAATATGAACTAAACGTACGAAAAAAAATAATTATGAAGTAAATTAGATGGGATCATGTTTTTGTGTTCTTTGGATCCCACATTTTAAGTTGGTTTTGGTATCATAGTATCATGGTATGCATTTTTATCCATCACTGTTTTTACTTGTACGGTTTTAAGGTCTTATTAGACATTGGGCTCTAAGAATAACTCACGAATAACTCACGACTAGAGGTGGGCAAACTGATTTAAAATTTAAATCCAACCCAGTTATAAATCGAACCGATTTGGTCAAACTTGATTAAAACTGGTTTGATTTGAAACCGAGTTGGATTATAAAACAATTTAAACCTATGAACCCAAAATCTGTTCAAACAGGTTTAGGTCGGTTTGAAACCGGTTGGTTCAAATTAGTTCTTGAAACCGGCTTATACTATTTATTTTTTTTATTTTCAAATACAATTATCAACTAAACAAAGATAACTAAAATTCATCATTTTATTTAAAAAAGTTTAAATTAAACTTATTCACCTTGTCGAATTTCATCTTAGGTACGTCCCAGTTCAGACCTAAGCATGGAGAATTCGCGTATTTACAAAACTTGCAATATCTACTATGTCTTGATCTTGAACTAGAAATATCACGTAACATATCTTTAAAAGCCTCTTTTATTGGTTCGGTCTTACTTAGCCCGTCTTGCATGGCTAAGTTGATGATATGTGCAACACATCTAATATGAAAAAAAAAATACCTTCACAAATCGGTTTATATTTTAACTTGAGTTGTTGGATCGCACACGTATTATTCAATATGTTATCAAAAGAATTGGAAAAAAAAAACTTTGTTTCTAGCTTATATGTTTAAATTACTTTATTAATCATAGAAAATATATTATGACCTGTGTAAGGATAATTAAAAACTTCTAAAGCATTTATACGTTTCATCATTTTCCACATATCAGGTGTTAACCAACGTGCGCTAACACAAATGTACACATCCGGTGAACCATGCGAACTCAACCAAACATCACTAGTTAAGTTAACATCGGTTTGTAAGTTTTTAAACCCTCAAATTAATTCATTTTTAGCTTTTTCACATTTTTTAGACGATCTCGTTTAAGAGTTTATTTGAGTATAATGCGGTTGAAGGTTTCGTTGAACGAGTCTACTCAAGCGTCCGTTATCTAAACGGTTGAATGGCAAGCTTTCTTGAATCACCAATTGTGTCATTTGCTCATAAGTCAATTCAACGTTATAAGCCCAAACGTTTCCTTTATTTGTCATTGAAGAATCACTGTTCAACATTTGATAATATTATTTTTTTTCATGATGGTTTTCAATGTTGTATTTGCATCAATATAATCAACGTGTCAAACAATTTGCATTGAGTCTTGTTCGAATCGGTAGCCATCACACATAAATCAAAATTACACTAATGTTTTTTGGAATCTAGTCATTGGAATAACCTGAACCTCGACATTATCATTTGTAGACGCATCAACGAAACATGAGCTTTGGGGTAGGGTTAAAAGACAAAAATAAATTATCAAATACGCCTCCCTATCACACATAAATCAAAATTACACCAATTTTTTTTAATAGAGTCAATGAGATAACTTAACCATGACATTATCGTTTGTAGATGCACTAACACAAATTCAAATTTGGGGTGGGGGAGGGGGGGGGGGTAATGGTCAAATACAGACTATCATAACTGGAAGCAAAAATTTTCTGCTTATATTAGCACCAATGATATTGATCTATGGATTCCACTTGAACATAATTATTAAACGTCTTGTTGATGCTGGAGGCGAAGCTAAAGAGCTAAAAGATTTCACGTCTGGAGAACGAAAAGGTTATGAACTTGAAAAGAAGGCTTATAGTTATCTTACCATGGCATTACCTAAAGAGTTGTTGCATCAATTCAACACGTGCACAAAATCTAAGAAATTATGGGATGCATTGTTTGCAAGATGTGAAGGAAACGATCAGTACAAAATGAGTAGACGAAAGGTGTTAAACAAAGAATTTGACAACTTTTAACATTATGATAAAGAAAACATCAATGCTCTTGTTTCTAGGTTCTCGCATCTTATCAGTGAATTGAAAGTGGTTGACATAGTGAAGTCTGAGGAAGAACTGAAAGAAAAACTGTTGGAAGCCTTATCACAGAAATGAGAAAATTATGTGTTGTTGATCACTCATGAAAAAGAGTTTTCATCGTTGTCATTTCATGCTTTAACAAGCAAATTGCATGCTTGAGAAATGGAAATGATAAATTCAAACAAGTCAGCTTAACTGCAAAATCCTGAATTGTATCATGGTCAAAATTCTACAAGTATCAATGCAAAATCTAAATTATTTGGGTTTGATTCATCAAATCCAGATCCAACAGCATTTCTTGTTAGGCAAGGTTCAGAAAATTCAAATTCATCAAGAGGGTGTAATTTTACTATTCCAAATCATGCAATTCAGACTGTATTTTCTGCAAAAACACTTGATGAACATTTGACATTAATATATGCATTGTTATCTTCATATTATGGACTTTTGAATGGTGGTTTGCCAATGGCTAATCTGATTGAAGAAGATTTTGATCAGATTGAACCAGACAATCTTGAAAAAATGGATATAAATTGGCAACTTGCTATGTTAGCACAAAGAGCTAAAAGGTACAGGAAAAGAACGGGATTCAAAAGTCTAAATCCAGATGGTAAGGTCGGGTTAGACAAATCAAATGTAAAATGTTTCAAATGTTTCAATTTTGGACATTTTGCTCGTGAATGTTCAAAGTCAAATGCTTCTTCATCAAAGTCTTCAACGAATAATGCAGATACAAAAGCATTAGTTTCACAAATTGGTCAAGGGTATGACTAGTCGAAAGAGTTTGAAAATGATACTATTGCTTTGAATGCAATTCAAAAAAATCAAGCAGATTCATTTGATGCTGAATTAGCTGAAATGCAACATGCATTTATGGTTCAAATTGATCAGAGTGATCCTGGATCTGAAACAAGTGGATCTGAAACGAGTGGTTATGAATCAGTGTGTGAATTTTGTTCACAAAAAGATAAACGGATTCAAAATTTGGTAAAGCAGAATGCGTTGTTGGTTGCTGATTATCAAAAGAAGATAAAAGAGTTAGGTGATGAACAGAAAAACTTGGAAGGTTTAATTCAAGAATTGTCATCTCAAAATGAGAAATTTACAAATGTTCAAGCTGAAATCATCGTGAAAGAGTTCAAATTTCAACTTGTTAGAAAGGAGTTTGAACAAAAAATTGCAAAGTTATCTGAAAAGAACGATGAGTTGACAAAAGAAGTTGAAAAATGGAAACAAGAATCTGAGAAATGCAAAGCTTAAGCAAAAGAAGCTGAAGCTGATTTTAACGATCTTTTTGAGAAATCAAAGATTAAATTGATGTTCTTAAGAAGACTTATGATGAACACAGATGATTATATCATGAATTCAATCACTGTGTGTTAAATCACAAGTGAAATCACAAAATGTGATAAGCAAAGCATATCTGAGTATGTCTGATAGTGTGGGTTATACTGGTCAAAACAACCTAATCAATACATTAACATATCCAAATGTTATGAGTATAATTTTGCCTGAGTTTAGAGATGGACAAATTATACCAGCAATCGACATGACTTGTGTGCTGAAGTAATTGAAATTGAAGTGTAGTTCAACATGTTATGTTCAATATGATCCCAAGTTGTGATCTTTCTCGCAAAAGACAAAAAATAGTGTCTGATTCAGTATTGCATTTATCTTTCATATCTAAAAAGTTCAAAAAGATTTTCGGTGTGTTTTGATATAAAGTTTCAAAAAGCCAAAAAGATTTTGTTTCTTATTTGTTTTCGACCGAAATCAAATTTCAAAAATATTGGATTCTCGAAAAGAAGTTTTGCGCCAAGATTAAATTAATTTTCAAAAAAAAAAAAACAACGGGTTTCTGTCTTCTGAAATTGCAGTTTCTGTGTGGCAAGACTCAAGCATGGTGAAAGGGAGTTATTGAAGTATCTTTCACGAGTGGATCTTGAAATTCAAAGATTGTTCAAGTTCTGATCCAGCCATGCAAGCTCTATTGCTGATAAGATATTTCAAGTTGAAGATCAGATGCAGTAATGCTGAAGATTGAAGACTAGAGATTTAATTAGTATATATACACTACACGTTAAAGGGGGGGGGGGGGCGTTAGAGCGTAATCCTATGCTACAAAGTGCATCTTGTATTATATCTAGATTAGAGCATGTTAGTGAGTCTTAGTGCCAACTAACCAATGGTTAGCTGAATGGTTAGTCAGATGATTGGCAGCAAACTAAATGGTTCGTTGGTTGGTTAGTTAGTCACTATAAATGCTTTGTGTTAGAGAGAGTTGAAAATGCGTGAGCATCGGATCGTCTACTCGATCTAGCTATTCGAACATCGAAACGTAATTAACCGATTGATTTATTGATCAAAGAAGAACAATTACAATCAGCAAACACTCAGAAATAGACACAGAGAATACACACTCAAAAACACACACTTAAGAAATCTCACACGCTCAGAACCTCTCAGATACAAAGACCAAACGTATATTTATACCCAGCTGGCCGAGCTTCGGCCGAACCTCAGGTTCGGCCAGTCCGAACTTCAGGTTCGGACCTAGATCGGCCAGACCTAGAATGACTTGATCTTGTACATTGCTTGATACTTCACACGACGCACATCTCAGGTATCAACAAGGGTTGAGAACTTCTGTCATTTCTATTATTGTCAACTGTGTGTAACTGAGTGTATTTTCTCTCTCTAGATCATTGTAACCTCATCTTAGTGAAATTAATAAAGCAAAGCTTTATTTACTCTCGTGTTCATCGTACTTGATCATATCAATCAGTAGTAAGATCCGTTCCGTCACTTACAAATCCAGATAGATAGCATGTCCTAACATGATGAAGGCAGTCCAAGCATGCAAGCTAAGATATCAATCATCTCAGAATTTATATACTAAAACGAGTCAACATAAAGTTTGTGAGTTCACATATTTAGATAGCATGCATGTAAAAGTTTAGTAACAAAGTCTGATCAGATCATTCCACCGTTTGATAATTTGTTTAGATATTGTTTTATTAATTACCATGAACCTTGAATACAGAAACTAAATGATTACCCACTCATGGTACTATGTCCAGCAATACCGCATGACCAATATACTATATGTACCCACTTGACTATAAAACGGGAGTCAGGATTGGAGGGACCAATCAGGACAGGGAAGTTAACCCAATAGATCTATTCATGTGTCATCGTTTCTATCTGTAAATTAATCAGATTCAATTATTAGTGGGATTTCATCATAGCATGAACAAACATGACACAATAAGATTTGGACTGGAAAAGCTCATGTAATAGATATGGTAACATGTAATCTATTTGTCAGGCAATGATCATGGATATATGAATTCTCCCCTAAATATTTAAATAGTTAAAGGAAAGGGGTCATGAAAACTCACCTGCATGAAGTGATACAGATGGTACGACGAGAACAAGTAAGTTGTCCTATACAACGTTATAAGACATCTTAGGATTCTGGAAACTAGGTTGAGATATAAGTCAGTCCAATTTGGTTGGTAAAGTCTTGACGTCAAAATATCCTTAATGTTAAACGGTTTGCAAATATTATTTACGGTTATGCTGATACACGGATTTTCACGCAATTTGGAAATAATAGGATATATATATATATATATATTTAATTCAAGAAAAATATATAAGTATTCCCAATAATTCCTATGAAAAGGATAATATTTATATTAATATATATTAGAGTGATATTGCGAGTTTTCAATGGATAAATAATTTTATATAACTCAAAAGTCTAAAATCAGGTTTTTTTTGCGGTATTAACCGGATACGCAATATTTATAAGTTTTTTGTCAAAAAATACTTATGATCATGAAAATAACTTTATTTTTAGTCCAATATTCCAGAAATATCATTCTAAAGGTTAAACATCACAGTTTTGTCGATTTTACCGGTAATGTGTCGGTTTTTTCAATTTGGTCCCGGTGACTGACTTTATAATATTTTTAGTTTCTAAAATTCACCATAATTACTTGTAAATACATTTTAAGTCTCAAAACACCATAAATAACCTATCTTGTCCATATAAACATATCTAACTTAAAATCGAGTTTTCGGGCCAATAAAACGTTGCTTTTTATCCCGGGTTTTTCTCAAATTCAAGTCTTTTAATTTGGAACCTTTTTGAGGGACTTAGGCATTATTTTTCTCATCAAAACTCATTGTTTTATATCCCAAACTTTCTGATCAAAATAGTGAACATAGTAGTGACCAAAATCAAAGGTTAAAGTTTGCACTTTTGTGTTAAAATGTCACTATGGTGATTTTAAGCATGGGTAACCTTCCTAGAATTCAAAGTAACATATTTTTGCTAGGTTTTGAGAGTCTAAACTGAGCCATGGGTCACGATGTGATCATCAACCAACAATACCTAATAATATCACACTTTACACAAAAATATTATGGGTTATCAAGTATCTACACATATATGAACATGAATATTTCCATGGGCCTAATTATTATGTATATTTTTGTTAGGAAATATCTAGGAGGTTCATAGGCATACAAAGTACTCATGATAACTTGAATCTAGTATGATAAAGTACGCATTTTGAACAAAGTTTATGTTTAGGCACTAAGATTCATCAAGACTTGTCAAGGGGAGTGTAATAGATGTAAAAATGAACATGGATCAAGTGTTAGATCATGATTTTCTACAAGAAAAGTTAGTAAGGGGACTCAGACACTTGGAGAAAACCGAAATGGAGGTGAAGAGTGTGATTCCTAGCTTCCTTTGAGTTCCTGATCGCTTGTAGCTCCAAGAGATATGGTGGTTTGATGGAGGAATATTAGAGAGAGAGTAGAGAGATAGGGTAGGTCGTGAGAGAGAGGAGAGGGTGGTGGGAGGTAAAGTTCTTTAAGGTTTGTGAAATGTGATCAAATGGGGATAATGTGGTTTATATATGAAGTGTTTAATGAAGTTATTGGGTGTTTGGAATCGGTTTCATGGGGTGAGATGGTTAGAGAGAGAACCGAGAGGTGAGGAGGGTGTTTGGGGGTTAGATAAATGCTAGGGACTTGAAAGTTTATAAGTGTTTGATGTGGGTGTTGCATAGTAATCGAAAGAGAAGAGAAAGGTGATGGGTTCGAGTACTTGCTTGAGCTGGTTCGATGGAGACCCAAGAGAGGAGGATCATGCTTGTTTAAATGAGTTGTGTGGGTGTATGTGCCCTAGGGTCGGTCCAAGCAAGTAAGAGGGAAAGAGTGTGGTGTGCATTGGAGGGAAACTATGGACCATTGGTCCATAGTTCTTGTACTAGATGGAGACAACATTGACCTACATAATGTGTTGGGAAGGAGGCTAGAACTAGGGTGTAAGTGAGGATGTGAATGGAATATCTTGAATGTTATGACAAGTAACAAACAAAATGTGGTGATGGTTCTGTTTTAAAAGAAATTGGCAAGGAGGGGAGGAAAAGGGTCGCTGGTTCGAACCTTGAAGAGGGACGGGTCGAAGGGAAATAAAAGGAGAAGGGACCGAGTGAGGGTTTTCATTCGAAAACCGGATAGGGGACCGAAAACGGGGAGGGGTTGAGAACCAAGGTAGGGTGCATGGGAAGGGGTAACGGGCCATGCACACGGGTTGGGTTCGATAGGGTTGTCCACGAGTTCGAACAAAATAAATAGATACGAGATTTGACGAATAAACTAATTACAAGTCTCGAATGAACGGGTGGATAAAAGTGATATAATTACAAGTATTGAATTATCTAAAATGATAAGTATAGTTAGTGACTAAACGTTAAAGAAAAATAGTGTTCACGCGAGGATAATTTTGTAATCATAATATGTCTCGCTAATTAACATTTAATGATGAACCATTTTAAAGTCGGAAAGATACGATAATTATTTATACGTTAAGCTTTTGAAAATAGTTAATACCCCAAGATGATGGGATAATGGATGCGATATATATATATATATATATATATATATATATATATATATATATATATATATATGGTTAGGTTCAAATGAGAACTTTTTGTTTTGAGAACTTTTGAGAACTAAATATCCACCACTAATTTCAGTTGGGAACCACTACAATTCATGGGAGGGGGTATATGTAAATATAACTAGTGGCTTAAAATGGTTCTCAAAAGTTCTCTCAACAATTAGTTCTCAAATGATCATCTCCCTATATATATATATATATATATATATATATATATATATATATATATATATATATATATATAGGGAGAGGATCATTTGAGAACCAATTTGATTTGAGAACTAAAAAGAACTAATTTGAGCCACAAGTTTATTTACATGTATACCCCCTCCCATGAATTGTAGTGGTCCCCCCTGAAATTTGTGGTTGAGATTTAGTTCTCAAAAGTTCTCAAAATTAAAAGTTCTCATTTGAACCTAACCCTATATATATATATATATATATATATATATATATATATATATATATATATACACACACACATTACTACAAAGGTGGTAGACAATATAATTTTTCTCTAACGTTTCTAATTATTGAAATTCCACCACATATTTCTATGGAATCATTGTTAATAAAAGGTCGATCGTTGAACTAACAACGTAAGGCTACGTCAAGACTATAGACAAGTTTGCACATAACGTTCTCTAAATTATCATAACTTAAAATAATACATAGTAAATCAGTTAATAAGCAGTTTTATATTTTTTATTGACTCAAGAAACTTACGTGGTTGTCACAGAGGTGGTTTGGATTCTTTTGTAGTTATATTTAATATAATAAACTAGCAATTTTCAAACCGCGCGTTGCGGCGGTAATTTCATGTATGCCAAAAACAAATTATATTTGACTTAAACAAAATTTATATCAAGACATAGATAGTATGAGAAAATGAAAGTAAAGGTGAAAAAGTACATATGCTTCATGAAGCAGTTGATCATATTAAAAAGTAAATCGCAATAGGTATAATTCCGGCTCGGTCTGGAACACAACTCGTATTGAATAGCATATAAGAGTAGACATGTTCGACATCCTAAGACGTTATTAAAAAAATATAGCAAAAAGCTTAAAGATGACATAACATGAATATTGACGTCGTTATTAACAAATTAAATTTTACATCGGAAAAACATGTTAAAATAAAGAAAAATAATTTGTCATGAAGAAAAATTGTATATATATACAATTGTAAACTTCTCCTATGGTCTTGTGCCATTTTAAATATATAAAAGAAACTAATTCTATATATATATTATATAGTCCACTATTTTGCATATCTGATATTCTAGCTCAGCCGGCCAAAGGTTAGTTCTTTCACCTATATATTCGTGTTCAAACCTGTGGAACTTAATTTTTGTAACTAAACTTAGTTTTCAAATTTTTTTCGTTACACATATATATACTTTTGTTCTTTTGCATAGTTAGAAGACAAATAAATATTTTATCAATAAAATACATTTGTAAAATTTGTATGTCGGTGGATCTATTATTAACCGTTCCAACCAAATCGCCAACTTAGTCCTTATTAACAATTTTTTAAAAACCGGATTAACCCGGCCGGTTTAACCGGTTCAACCAGGAACCGGTGGGTCGTCCGGTTCGATTATAACCGGTTTTTAACAATACTGGTTCATAAAGTGAACCGCCGGGATTCCCGGTTCAACCGGGCAAAAACCCGGACCCGAAACCGGGTCAAACCGGGTTTTTTTTTCTTTTATTTTTTTAATTAATTATTTTTTGTTTTAAATTAATCTAAGAAAAGGCAGGAAAGGCGTTACAAAAAAGTAGGGTTACGTTCACGGTTCACATTTCACTGGAAACCAAAAAGGCGCTACAAAAAACCCCATAATCCACGAACTTGGGGGGATGATCGACGAACTTATATGAGATTCTCGAAGTGATCGGCTAGAAATCAAAGTTATTAACCAGGACACAATCGATGAACTTGGGGTATTGTAATTTGTATCGATGTTATTTTGGATGATTTTAATTTGTTTTAGACTTTATTGAAGTTTCTTTTTGACATTTGTTGTGGTTGAAAGTTTATAAAATGTATATTATAAATTTACAGGTTTGAATAGTCAATCCGGTTCAACCATCCGGGTCAACCCGGTTCAACCGGTTGAACCGTTTTTTTGAACAAGACCGGCCCGGTTTAAAAATCCGGCTTTAAAACATTGCTTATTAATTCATTTTTTTAACTCGATAGTCATGACCACTTGTAGTCTATGAATAATCTCATCTAACATCTCCTACCTTTGAAATACTGATGTTTGTAAAATAACTATACTATAACTTTCTGTTTTGTTTGTAAGTTTAACTTATTAATTTCATGTTTCATAGCTATCTGTATAATATTATGTTTATTATCTTCTTTGTTCCACACTCCTACACACAACTTGCAAACCTACACACATATTACTTTCTACGTCTATTATAAAAAAAAAGCTCTACTAAATTGTGCTAAATTATTGCCATTGAACCATCCTTACCATAAAAAATTTTACGTTTCTCTTTCCCTCTGTCTTTTGGCAGCTCAAACTCTAAACGGTTTAAAACCCTTTTAATCCGTTTAACAACCAAATATTACGACTTACCTCCTACATTTACAATCAATATCTTTCTATCACATTACCGCGGCAACGCGCGGATGATCTCTAGTTAGATATATGATATATCGAGTCTATTCTAAATTACACTTCAACAGATACGTCAAATTGATTAGACACGTTATTAGACGTATTTAAGATTTTACAAAACTATATTTTAAAAAGTATAATACTAAAAATATATATATGAAAATAAAAATAATTATTAAAGAAAAAATTTAAAAACAAAACAAAAGTGTGATCGCAGGTTCGAACACGCATCACTTCTTCTAAACATCAAAACAAATCAAAAACCACTTGAAATGAAGCAAATCTACTCATTTCCTAGGGAGGCTTTATTTTAGATAAAATATATTCTTTAGAAAGAAAAAAAACCCTAACCACATTAGAACCCGGGTGCTGCAAGTGAAACACAAGAGTCAAACCAGCTAACTGGACTTATTACTCTTAGTGGAATTACATAGAACATTAAATTTATAATATAAATATTTTTCTATGGCATTCTAATAAATAAAAACTACAAATTGTTGAATGTATTATATTAAATAATCTGACATAGTAATACAACATACATGTATATATGTATATATATGTAATTGTCTAATGCAAAATTTATAAGTAAATGTTGTCTCAATATTGTGGTTCTTTGATGATGTCATCATCAACAAATACAAATCCGCTATCACCTGGCTATAAATTTTTGGACACTCTGAGCATATTGAATAATACAAAGTAAGGTTGTTGAAAAGTCTTGTGATACTTGTAAAAATATCATAACGACCCGCCTGTAATTTTAACAAAAAATATAATTACTATGTATTTAAATTTTTTATGTATTTAGTGATATATAAGGTTGCTATTACCAAGGACATTTGTCCCAATGGTATGGAGATGAAGGTTAGAGTTTGGGGACCTTGAGGTCTCAAGTTCAAATCTGACTCAAGGGGGTTTTTCTCAAGTGGTGAGTTTCCTCCTTAATGGTGTTCCTAGGTGAGCCAAGCCTGGAGTGTCAAAATCAGTATGGACGGTTGCAATCCCGTCTCAGGAAGGCTCACTCGGGTATTGGAGATTTGGGGAGTAGTTCCAAACGCCGTTCAAAAAAAAAATATAAGGTTGCTATTGTTACATAGTGACTTCTGAGTCCCATATAAATCATATGACTTAGAGTAAATTACATAGAAGTCCTTTATGTTTTATCTCGTTTGCGAATTAGGCCCTTTAAGTAAAATTGTTTTACCGACATCCTTTTTGTTTTCATTCTGTTTCACCAGAGATCCTTTATCACTAACAGTGTTAAAAATCACCGTTAAGTTAGGGACAATATAATCATTTCCAAAAATCACTTAAATTAATTTAAAAAAAAACAAAAAAAAACTAATTCTTTCATCTGTATATCAAATCGTCAAAGATAAGAAATATCAAATTGTCGATCTCTTTCTTCCTAGGGCTCCAAAGATGAAGACACCTGGTTCGATCTTAAGGCTTAAAGACAAAGCTTCAACGTTTAATGACGAAGCTTTAATTTTGCCAAGGTTTGTAATAATTTTGGCTCTTTCATTTTTGTGATTCCCTTGAACAACTACATCCGACTAAAGGGTGAGATTTGGATGGGTGGTTGAAGTCTTGTCTGATCTCCCTAATGGGGGAGATGATGGTGACTAGATTAGTATAATTCATAGGCTGTTTAAACTTTTTTCAACTTTGGGATTTTTTTTTAACAACAGGGGTTGGAGTCATTCATGAACACATCAGTCAGCACAACTTGGGTTGATTTTTTTTTCAAATTAACACCATCAGAATCTATAATAAAAGTTGTCTAATTAGAATCTATGGCTGATTAACATCATCTGACGATAACTTGAAGAATCAAGTTTCTAGTAGTTCTCATTAGAAATTATAATAGGAGTCGTCTAATTGTGTGAAATGTTATTTGGAATTGCCTGCGTAGGGATGCGGACTATGGGTGATCAATCTTGATCAACTGTAAACCATGGTGCATCATTCTGATTTGTGATCAATCTTGATCAACTGTAAAGAAGTTGTAATCTTGATGAGGAATAGAATGTCACACCCCAA